>CM035352.1:994528-1399528 GCA_020137815.1 Hormiphora californensis
GACCCCCGAGAAAAAAGGAAAAGAAAAGAAGAAAGGAGCGGAAGAGGCCCAAGGAAAGAAAGAAAAGTCGGGGGCACATGGCTGGAAAGAGGGGGGGTTTGGGAAAGAAAGAGGAAGAGAGGGAAAAAGGAAGGGAAAAGACTTTTTTTTGAGGATGTGTGAAGAAGGGGAAGATAAGAAAGAAAGGAAAAAATTAAAACAAACGAAATTATTAAAGGGAGATAAAAAATTTTTTTTTCCCTTCTTCCACATTTTTACTCCTTCCCCCCCTTTTTTTCCCCCTCCCCCCTTTTTACTTAAGGAGGAGAAGGGGTGGGAAAATAAAGAGAGTTGGAAAAACGAAAAGGAAAGTAAAACCCAAAACAAACCCACCCCACAAAGACGTTCCAAGGACGAGAAAGAAAGAGGGGGGGGGAGAGAAAATGAGGGAGAATGGAAAGGAAATGAAAAGGAAAGGGGGAGGAAAGAGGAAGAAAAGGAGGAGGAGAAGAAAGGGGGAAAAGGGAGAAGAAGGGGAACAGGATGGCCCCGGGAAAAGAAAGGGATAGGAGCCCCCCTTTTTTTTTTTCCCCCCCCCCCCCTTATCCCTCTCTCTCTCCCTCTCCCCCTCCCTCTCTCTCCCCTCCCTTCCCCCCAAAGGTAATAAGCCTTTTCCCTGAGGGGGAAAATTTCTTTTTGGGTTTTTATTTTACTGTAATGTTTAAAAAAGAATTTTAAAAGGGAGAAATAAAATTTAAAAGAAAAAAAGAGGAAAAAAGAAGAAAAAATCACCGATCGCTCAGAAAGATAACTCATCGATTGAGTTAAGATCAGAGAACAATATTGGCAGGATATTGTCATCAAAAAGCCCCCTCTTTTTTGACATGATTTGCACACATTTTGAAACCGTTATCTATCACCTGTAATATACACCTATCTCTATCTGCCTTAAAGGAATTCCCATACAAAAAACCCACATGAATGATTCTTTATATACTATATCTAAAAATTTTCCTCTCTCTCTTTCAGTTTTCCCAGTCTAGAGTAGAGGCAGTGTAGTGAAAAGAGACGGATTGCAAACAATTTCAAACGTGCAAAAACTTTCCCAGGGGAAAAAAATTAAAATTTGAAAAAAAAAAGGGGGGGGGGCCCCCCCACTCTCTCTTCTATCATTTTGTGTGCATGTGTGCTTGTTACAGCGGAACTAAAATACCATACACCATGGAAAATGAAGGGAATGATAGAATAGTTCTTTTTTTCCTTGTCTCCCTCTGTCTCTCAGCACATAATTCAAAAACTAAACTGATATAGTCCAACACGTATTTATTTAGACACAATTTGAGGTTGTAAATTTTAGTCGAAATTTCCCGAAACTTAGTTAAACCCATTTCCCGTACATTTTGACTTTCGTGCGTCACAGTTGTGAGTTGATGTACACTTTACCTGTTGATCTCTCTCTCTCTCTCTCTCTCTCTCTCTCTCTCTCTCTCTCTCTCTCTCTCTCTCTCTCTCTCTCTCTCTCTCTCTCTCTCTCTCTCTCTCTATCTCTCTCTCTCTCTCTCTCTCTCTCTCTCTCTCTCTCTCTCTCTCTCTCCCTCTCTCTTTCTTCTCTCTCTCTCTCTCTCTCTTTCTCTCCCTCCACACACACAATAATATGACACCACAAGCTATCACATGAGAAAGTGAGGCGTGTCATGTGGGAAATGTTTAAAAACAGGACAGGATTGGAATTCCTGCGTTGTGTGGCTCACACCGCATTTTATTTCTGTTCGGCAGATCAATTCCTTCCTTCCAGTTTTTATTTGCGGGTATCACATTCCCACTCACCGTCAATTTGATCAACACACATTACACACAGTTTCCATTCCCGTAGTGTGCTGCACAATGCATAGAGAGAGAGAGAGAGAGGAAATGTGTACATGTGCGGTTGAATTATGTTTCAGAGAGAGAATGAGGGATAGAGAGAGAAAAAGAGATAGAGCGATAGAGAGAGAGAGAAAAAGAGATAGAGAGAGAAAGTTGTGAAAGGAAGTGGTGACACCATGTACTAACTTCTTCACACACACTGCGTGTCTGTACTGTAGACACCTATAACTCAGCACACTATGTTTACCACCCATTACCTAGTTATCTTCTCCCCACCAGGCTATTGAAAAGAACGCTCTGCTGGAGAACGAAGTTGAGGACAAGGCAAGTCTTCAAGTCATGGTACAGAGACTCAAGGATGAGTCAAGAGGTAACTTAACGTAGGGCGCGCGGGTTTCTTTCTTGTGCTAGCGTCACTTTCCAGTGCGCGCACAGATTCGCGCGTCGCTCTATCGCAACCCATCGATTGCATGCCCAATTTGCCCGCCCAAAATGACCCCATGTAACCCCCTCTCCCCTCCCCAGATTTGCATACGGAGTTGTCCACGATACGCCGAAAGTCCTTCCACAAGAAGGCTAGTTCAGCGGCCGCAGTTGACCAGCCCTCAACCCCTGAAACACCGCCTCCCAATTTCGTTAATGGAATCCCTATCTCCAGTTCCGCCAAGATTTCAGCTCTCAATATTGTTGGAGATCTACTTCGCAAAGTCTCAGTTAGTACAGCTTCCATACTATCTGAATTAGCAGAAGAGTCACTGTCCCAAAAGTGATGTTTTACTAATCCTCTGAACCTCCCACCAGGCTCTCGAAACGAAACTGGCATCGTGTAGAAACATAGTACGAGAGCCGACCAGCAAAGGGCAACTCCGACGATCCTCAATGCTCGGGTCACCCAGAACTCACGCGAAACCACAGCAGACTACGAACAATAATTCTGAACAATCGAGTGAACCGGGTGTCATTAAAATATCAGTGTGAACCCTTTCTTTTTATGTTCCCCCTTTCTACATCATGATGATACACGACACAATCCCACACACACGCGAGAGAGAGAGAGAGAGAGAGAGAGAGAGAGAGAGAGAGAGAGAGAGAGAGAGAGAGAGAGAGAGAGAGAGAGAGAGATTGAAAGAGTTAGGAGGGTGAGTGAGAGAGTCAAGGAGAGAGCGAGAGAGAAAGTGAGAGAAAGTTGTCTGTTTTTTCTCTTGTATTTGTTTCATAGACACATGAAAAGCACAAATTGTGTAACTCCGATTGGTAAATACTGTTTAGTAAAACTCCAAGTTTGTGTGTTTCAATTTTCAAATGGATAAATAACAATAAACGGGGTCAAAATAATGATAAATAGCTGATTTACAATTACTCTCTGCCTCTATAATACATAAACAAATATACAGATAGACAGGTCTACTGCTGCAGTTACATCAATAAAAACAACTGCCGCGATGGTCACACGAACGTTCAAACAGACAAAACACCCAGTGTATGTTGGTTTGTGTGTGTACATTTGCGCGCCGATCAGTCCATTCTCACGACATCGCGCGTTCCCTACATGATGCATCTCAACACAACAGGTCGCACTTCACAAATATGATGTTCACTTTGACTTTGAGGTGTGTGTTGTCAGACACTGACTGTACACTTCGGCCCGGTGCGAAGAGGACGGTCTTATATGAGACAAGGTGTGAGGTATTGCTCTTGCAAAGCTAGACTGCCTTTCGCGAGCCCCGCATAAATGTAAAGGGAGGGTTTATTAGAACATAACAATATTGCTCTACAAAATGTACTTCATTATAAATGTACTTCATTCGTGAGATGTATAGCACTGGTATTGTTCTTCAGTCTCTGTAAGATTCAACCTCTGTATATTTTTAGTTGTTCTTCCAGGGTTTCCAAGTTAGTTGATAGATCTTCGTTCTTCTGCATCAGTTTAAATATCTCTGCCAACTGCTCTCTTTCAGCCCTAAAAAAGGGAATCGGTTAAAGATATCATGACTAAGAGATCACAACTTTCAAAGTGGTTTAGCGGTGAATGGTGTTTGTTTATATGACACTGATATTAAATATAAAAGTCGTAGTTTATTGTTTAGTAAAACTATTTAGGACTTTAAAATATTGTACATAAATAAGGTAAAGGGTAATCAAACTTTAATCAATTAAATAATTAAATTCCATCAAAAATAGTAACAGTTTCAGTTCTCAACACTTCGATCCATTTTCAAGAACCATTGTCCCATTTTCAACAACCGTTGTCTCAGTCCCCTTCTTATTTCCAATTCCAACCAATCTCACCAACATAGCCTTGCCCAAACTCTCCACTCTCCCAGCTCTCACATCTTGTACGGCAACAACAGCAAACTCGATCACAAAGCTGACAAGGGCCACAGCAACGCCGCACACTAAAGCATAAAACAACCCAGTTAGAGAAGATAGATGGAGTGTCATTTCTACGTTATTCTTACATTTCCCTGTCCCTGTTGCGGCGTATTTGTTCCATAGTTCGTCAATATACCCCATCTCACGGTATCTCAAAAGGCGGGTGTCTATTAGCTCCTTATAAGGACTCCCCCTGGGCAGGCCGAATGCCCACTCTAAATGTTGGAATGTGTTACCTACGTATGTGATCGCCGAACATCCACCTCCAATTTGGTATTCCAACTCAGGGTACTCACTGATGAATACAAATGAATCATTGTTTACCCTCTCAATTCCTTCCTGGCGGTTAGCCAACGCCACGCCCTCCTTAACAAGCCGGTGGTAGTCTGAGTTGGCATGGGTTAGGAGTATCGTCTCTGCGTTAGCACTCCCCACAAAACCCCACTGGTACTCGTCCTGGGTTAACAGCTCTAACACCGAACCAAGATGTGAGGCTTGTGTGCTGAGAGTCAGGAAGGCAGTGAGATTAGCGGTGTAGAGAGTCACAATTAGGAGCATAAAGAACCACCATGTGATGAGAAGGAACCGACCTGAGGGACTCTGTGGAAAGACCTCCCCGTTATTGACAACCAGCCCCGTTCCAACAGTCCACAGAGATTCGTACAGATTGAGATCCTCTGAATTCTCTTCTGAAACAAGGCAGGGTTTGTCTGACCCGCTTCTATTGCACCCATCACATTTACAATACCGGGTGGCATACCTCCTCCTTCCAACGCGACCCATGGGGGACCACGTCCCAATACACCACTGTAGGAGGGACATAACAAGACACACTGCTAGTACAGTCAACCACACAGAGGTGTCATACGGGAGGAGAAAGAAGAAGGGATCACTGTTTCCACGTCCTGTTCGTACTACTGCCGATATTCCACTGTCCATGAGAGGATTTGAGAAATCAATCACTTCTTTTCGGAGTGAATTCATTGAAAGAGGGGAGCCTATCAAATCTGTTCTTCCGTTCAACAACTCTCCTATCAACCCATTCCATTGTCCAGTAGTACTGTTCTTCCCCCCGTATTTGCCGTCCTGGGGGAACACAAACTGGTATGTAAACCCCAGTTCATCTGACAACCGTTTAATAAGTTCCACTGTCATTCCCCCAGACGGTTCGCAGGGCTCCTCAGTACATGACTCTTCCATAGGACTCATGAAAGGTAGTCCCGCCATGGCTCCAATCCTCAGATGTGTCCCTTTCAGTTGGTTGGCCACCCCAAGTGGAACATCGTAACTTTCGTTGAAGAACAGTGGTCTGTTGGTCATTTTGAGTCCGGAGTTGTCGTCCCATGTTCCTATCTTCACAAACCGTTCCTCTCGAAAGTTGACAACATCAAAAAGTGATCTCTCGATAAGACGGGAATCTGTGAAACTAATGTTTCCAGTTACACCCTCAAATGTGACATTTGTTAGTAGATTCAATAACTCCTCTCCTCCCTCCCAGACCTGTCCACAATCAGAATCAGAGGCATTACGTCCGGGACGACCTCCAACTACCCAATCAGCTAACAGGAGAGTATCATAAAGAAGTGGGATGACAGTTCCTGTTTCGTGCGGTGTTCCAAATACTGTGTACTTATCCTTCCAATCCCTATATAGATCCCCATGCAATATCCCCGGTTTAGTGCCTAACAATCCCTCGTGAAAACTAAGATACCCTCCATTTTCCGCCAGTACCTCGGGTTTCAGAGCTATTGCATCGGATACAATCCAAACGAAATCACTGGACATCAAGGACATGTTGTGAGCACGTGAGAGAATGGTTTTAGCGTGTACATCACTCCCGTACAAGACAATTACCCTTGCTAGGGATTCTTTTAGTGACTTCAACCTTACATCCACATCCCCTTCTGTCTCGTAAACTGAGATTTGTTTGAGGGTGTATCCCGGTTCGGTTGAGATGACAGCCTGAAGGGCTAACATTCCACTGATACCGTAGCTATCTCTTGAAGCCAGGATGCTCACTGCATTCCAATTGTACTCCCGCAAAATGGACAGAATTACCCGAGCTTGGTCGTTATCATCAGGAGACATTCTAACAAGATAGCTCAGGTTCGGAGCATCTAGATCTACACTGGTGGGCCCCACTGCAACAATCGGCATGTGGATGTCACTAAAATACTCCCCGAACACTTTGGCATCATCGGATGTACCAGCGAGTACCACAAGAGATACACCTGTTTGGGCCAGGGTGCAGGCTACAGATACCATATCTCGCGAGGTCCGGTTGTAGGTAAGCCAGGTTACATTTGATGTCAGATTTGAGAAGTTGATAAGTTGGGAGTAGGAGGGTGTGTCAGTGTTCCCAGCGAAGGATAGGAACCCAATATGGGCTGTTGCGGTACACAGTGGTGATAGGAGAAGTAGAAGGATTAGCATCGCAGCAGGGAGAAGATCACACGGCGCTACAAACTGAAACACTGTTATAGAAGATGGAAGAATGAAGAAAGAGAAGTGGTGGTAATTAATAAAGAAGATAGAAATAGGTCAAGATTCAAGAACTAATTGGTGAAGGTCGCACGAGTAGTAAACATTGACAGTACGTGATGAAATGAAGCAGTAATTAAAATAGTTTAGCAGCGTCAATTTAAACTCGTATATTGCACAAGTTTGAAGACCGTAATAAATAACAACTAGCGTGAGCACACTAAACGGCCATGTGATATATTAACTATGTCTGTGCTCGTATCGGGAAAAACGTTAACTTTAATACATTCTATAACGGGTCGAATTATAACACAAACACTTTCTCTCCCTCGCCGATCCCCGAATTCTCTTCTATGTCTCTTACTCAAGATACGCGTGGCAAAGCTAATGGTTTTGTCTTTCTAAAAAAGAACGGGGAGAGAGAGAGAGAGAGAGAGAGAGAGAGAGAGAGAGAGAGAGAGAGAGAGAGTGAGAGAGAGAGAGAGAGAGAGAGAGAGAGAGAGAGAGAGAGAGAGAGATAAAGATGAAAATTAGATAAAAATAAATATTATAGAGTCCTGATATACCGCCGAGCAAAGTCAGATAAGCTGAATCTGAAACTCCTCAACGTCAGAATGGTTAACACCACCAAGACTTTAACCAGAGATACTATCACAGGTAAAATATTATTAAACTAATGGTACTCAACATCAGGAGAAAGAACCTCTTGAAAAACACGGATTGCAAATATTCTGAGAGAACCACAGAAATATATCTGTCATCGTTAGGCATAAATAATTGCATTATGTTTCATAATGCTGCCTTCCCATTGGATATTTTTCTCCTAATCTTAGTTGTGATTTTAATTGCCTGTCCTATGAAAAAATTATCGTAGCGGTACCGTAATACTGGTTCATTAGAAACAAATGATACAGTGTCAGAATAATCTCTGTACTGTTCTGTCTGCGAGTTTTAGTTAATCCTTTTAACTTTTATCTGCCAAACAATGGAAGCAGCCGTGTATTGTTCTCTTTCAGGCTCTCTTGCCACCCCGGTCCCCCGTCGTACACGTCATACAAGTAGACAATTATATTAGTATTACACTAGTAGGCCCGTTCGCCCTACGGGCGAATTTCGGGGAAATGGTAGCTGGAACGCTGACATCACCTGCACCATCCGGTCCTAGCCTATCTCTCGCTTTCTCCCTACCCATGTTGTTGTACGCTCTGGGCTTCCTGACAATGTCAAGGTGCGAATTTAAGAGATCAATGTCATGGAGGTGCAGTGCTGTTCCAGAAACTCCTCACGTGAAAACTTGGCCGTTAAGTAGCCGATTCGGAGATTTCTATATTCGACTGGAGTAATCACCCTTGGGCGACGTTGGGTAAAGCTATCAGTAGTTGTTGATTGGCTCGCTTGAACACGTTGGCGTAATCTGTCATATTCTCTAGCCTGCTCCCTGACAGCAGCAGTTCTCCTGGACCTAGATTAACGTTGCCTAATAGCGCTTGGAGTGGAAGAGCTAGACAGAAGTAAAAGAATGCACGTGCAGAATTGAATTTCCCCTTGGTACCCAACTGCAACCGGGAGAGATCTCTCTCCCAGGTCTCTCTAATAATTGCACGTGCAAGTGTAGTTGCTAGGTGATCTCTGTCACACAATTTGCTTAGTAAGTAGTATGATTGTTTATCATAATACATGGCATTAACATCACGCACGCCGTGACCCAGTTTGGAGAGGGCAGAGAACATACTCTATTATACTGTATAATATATCAAAGCACACAGAGATATAAAGAGATACGATTGTTTGTGGTATTCTCCCTAGACTGTACAATTGAATTAGGTGGATATAATTGACGGAACAACAATCATGCTGCTAATAAACAATCATCCAATCATTAAACTAGAGAGAAGATACAGAGCTAAAACTAGATCTAAAGAGTGAAGATACAGAGCTAAAACTAGATCTAAAGAGTGAAGATACAGAGCTAAAACTAGATCTAAAGAGTGAAGATACAGAGCTAAAACTAGATCTAAAGAGAGAAGATACAGAGCTAAAACTAGATCTAAAGAGAGAAGATACAGAGCTAAAACTAGATCTAAAGAGAGAAGATACAGAGCTAAAACTAGATCTAAAGAGAGAAGATACAGAGCTAAAACTAGATCTAAAGAGTGAAGATACAGAGCTAAAACTAGATCTAAAGAGTGAAGATACAGAGCTAAAACTAGATCTAAAGAGTGAAGATACAGAGCTAAAACTAGATCTAAAGAGTGAAGATACAGAGCTAAAACTAGATCTAAAGAGAGAAGATACAGAGCTAAAACTAGATCTAAAGAGTGAAGATACAGAGCTAAAACTAGATCTAAAGAGAGAAGATACAGAGCTAAAACTAGATCTAAAGAGTGAAGATACAGAGCTAAAACTAGATCTAAAGAGAGAAGATACAGAGCTAAAACTAGATCTAAAGAGTGAAGATACAGAGCTAAAACTAGATCTAAAGAGAGAAGATACAGAGCTAAAACTAGATCTAAAGAGAGAAGATACAGAGCTAAAACTAGATCTAAAGAGTGATACAGAGCTAAAACTAGATCTAAAGAGTGAAGATACAGAGCTAAAACTAGATCTAAAGAGTGAAGATACAGAGCTAAAACTAGATCTAAAGAGTGAAGATACAGAGCTAAAACTAGATCTAAAGAGAGAAGATACAGAGCTAAAACTAGATCTAAAGAGTGAAGATACAGAGCTAAAACTAGATCTAAAGAGTGAAGATACAGAGCTAAAGCTAAAACTAGATCTAAAGAGATGAAGATACAGAGCTAAAACTAGATCTAAAGAGTGAAGATACAGAGCTAAAACTAGATCTAAAGAGTGAAGATACAGAGCTAAAACTAGATCTAAAGAGTAGAAGATACAGAGCTAAAACTAGATCTAAAGAGAGAAGATACAGAGCTAAAACTAGATCTAAAGAGTGAAGATACAGAGCTAAAACTAGATCTAAAGAGTGAAGATACAGAGCTAAAACTAGATCTAAAGAGTGAAGATACAGAGCTAAAACTAGATCTAAAGAGATGAAGATACAGAGCTAAAACTAGATCTAAAGAGTGAAGATACAGAGCTAAAACTAGATCTAAAGAGTGAAGATACAGAGCTAAAACTAGATCTAAAGAGTGAAGATACAGAGCTAAAACTAGATCTAAAGAGTGAAGATACAGAGCTAAAACTAGATCTAAAGAGTGAAGATACAGAGCTAAAACTAGATCTAAAGAGTGAAGATACAGAGCTAAAACTAGATCTAAAGAGTGAAGATACAGAGCTAAAACTAGATCTAAAGAGTGAAGATACAGAGCTAAAACTAGATCTAAAGAGTGAAGATACAGAGCTAAAACTAGATCTAAAGAGTGAAGATACAGAGCTAAAACTAGATCTAAAGAGTGAAGATACAGAGCTAAAACTAGATCTAAAGAGTGAAGATACAGAGCTAAAACTAGATCTAAAGAGTGAAGATACAGAGCTAAAACTAGATCTAAAGAGTGAAGATACAGAGCTAAAACTAGATCTAAAGAGTGAAGATACAGAGCTAAAACTAGATCTAAAGAGTGAAGATACAGAGCTAAAACTAGATCTAAAGAGTGAAGATACAGAGCTAAAACTAGATCTAAAGAGTGAAGATACAGAGCTAAAACTAGATCTAAAGAGTGAAGATACAGAGCTAAAACTAGATCTAAAGAGTGAAGATACAGAGCTAAAACTAGATCTAAAGAGTGAAGATACAGAGCTAAAACTAGATCTAAAGAGTGAAGATACAGAGCTAAAACTAGATCTAAAGAGTGAAGATACAGAGCTAAAACTAGATCTAAAGAGTGAAGATACAGAGCTAAAACTAGATCTAAAGAGTGAAGATACAGAGCTAAAACTAGATCTAAAGAGTGAAGATACAGAGCTAAAACTAGATCTAAAGAGTGAAGATACAGAGCTAAAACTAGATCTAAAGAGTGAAGATACAGAGCTAAAACTAGATCTAAAGAGTGAAGATACAGAGCTAAAACTAGATCTAAAGAGTGAAGATACAGAGCTAAAACTAGATCTAAAGAGTGAAGATACAGAGCTAAAACTAGATCTAAAGAGTGAAGATACAGAGCTAAAACTAGATCTAAAGAGTGAAGATACAGAGCTAAAACTAGATCTAAAGAGTGAAGATACAGAGCTAAAACTAGATCTAAAGAGTGAAGATACAGAGCTAAAACTAGATCTAAAGAGTGAAGATACAGAGCTAAAACTAGATCTAAAGAGTGAAGATACAGAGCTAAAACTAGATCTAAAGAGTGAAGATACAGAGCTAAAACTAGATCTAAAGAGTGAAGATACAGAGCTAAAACTAGATCTAAAGAGTGAAGATACAGAGCTAAAACTAGATCTAAAGAGTGAAGATACAGAGCTAAAACTAGATCTAAAGAGTGAAGATACAGAGCTAAAACTAGATCTAAAGAGTGAAGATACAGAGCTAAAACTAGATCTAAAGAGTGAAGATACAGAGCTAAAACTAGATCTAAAGAGTGAAGATACAGAGCTAAAACTAGATCTAAAGAGTGAAGATACAGAGCTAAAACTAGATCTAAAGAGTGAAGATACAGAGCTAAAACTAGATCTAAAGAGTGAAGATACAGAGCTAAAACTAGATCTAAAGAGTGAAGATACAGAGCTAAAACTAGATCTAAAGAGTGAAGATACAGAGCTAAAACTAGATCTAAAGAGTGAAGATACAGAGCTAAAACTAGATCTAAAGAGTGAAGATACAGAGCTAAAACTAGATCTAAAGAGTGAAGATACAGAGCTAAAACTAGATCTAAAGAGTGAAGATACAGAGCTAAACTAGATCTAAAGAGTGAAGATACAGAGCTAAAACTAGATCTAAAGAGTGAAGATACAGAGCTAAAACTAGATCTAAAGAGTGAAGATACAGAGCTAAAACTAGATCTAAAGAGTGAAGATACAGAGCTAAAACTAGATCTAAAGAGTGAAGATACAGAGCTAAAACTAGATCTAAAGAGTGAAGATACAGAGCTAAAACTAGATCTAAAGAGTGAAGATACAGAGCTAAAACTAGATCTAAAGAGTGAAGATACAGAGCTAAAACTAGATCTAAAGAGTGAAGATACAGAGCTAAAACTAGATCTAAAGAGTGAAGATACAGAGCTAAAACTAGATCTAAAGAGTGAAGATACAGAGCTAAAACTAGATCTAAAGAGTGAAGATACAGAGCTAAAACTAGATCTAAAGAGTGAAGATACAGAGCTAAAACTAGATCTAAAGAGTGAAGATACAGAGCTAAAACTAGATCTAAAGAGTGAAGATACAGAGCTAAAACTAGATCTAAAGAGTGAAGATACAGAGCTAAAACTAGATCTAAAGAGTGAAGATACAGAGCTAAAACTAGATCTAAAGAGTGAAGATACAGAGCTAAAACTAGATCTAAAGAGTGAAGATACAGAGCTAAAACTAGATCTAAAGAGTGAAGATACAGAGCTAAAACTAGATCTAAAGAGTGAAGATACAGAGCTAAAACTAGATCTAAAGAGTGAAGATACAGAGCTAAAACTAGATCTAAAGAGTGAAGATACAGAGCTAAAACTAGATCTAAAGAGTGAAGATACAGAGCTAAAACTAGATCTAAAGAGTGAAGATACAGAGCTAAAACTAGATCTAAAGAGTGAAGATACAGAGCTAAAACTAGATCTAAAGAGTGAAGATACAGAGCTAAAACTAGATCTAAAGAGTGAAGATACAGAGCTAAAACTAGATCTAAAGAGTGAAGATACAGAGCTAAAACTAGATCTAAAGAGTGAAGATACAGAGCTAAAACTAGATCTAAAGAGTGAAGATACAGAGCTAAAACTAGATCTAAAGAGTGAAGATACAGAGCTAAAACTAGATCTAAAGAGTGAAGATACAGAGCTAAAACTAGATCTAAAGAGTGAAGATACAGAGCTAAAACTAGATCTAAAGAGTGAAGATACAGAGCTAAAACTAGATCTAAAGAGTGAAGATACAGAGCTAAAACTAGATCTAAAGAGTGAAGATACAGAGCTAAAACTAGATCTAAAGAGTGAAGATACAGAGGTAAAACTAGAGTTCTAAAGAGTGAAGATACAGAGCTAAAACTAGATCTAAAGAGTGAAGATACAGAGCTAAAACTATTAGAATATACGATAGAGAGCTAGATCATTGTGTCTACGCTAAATTGCCCATCAGCGTGGGAATAAGAACATTTCCTTGACAGTTACCTTTGTTCCTCTTCCTTTTCTTTTTTTGAAAGTTTCTTCACCTCTCCCGTTCTCCAGTCAATCTTCTCTCCTCCACTACCCTCAACTCCATCTAGAATCCCCTCATTAGGGTCCTCTAACTTCTCACCAGTTACCCAGTCTATGTTACCAGTCTGAAGTGTTACACAGGTGAGAGGGGAGTTGGAGTTAGAGGGGAGTTGGGGTAAGAGGGGAGTTGGAGTAAGAGGGGAGTTGGAGTAAGAGGGGAGTTGGAGTTAGAGGGGAGTTGGGGTAAGAGGGGAGTTGGGGTTAGAGGGGAGTTGGAGTAAGAGGGGAGCTTGATTTGAACTCCTGCGCGTAGCACGGCAAAACGAGGCAAAGAGCTTGGTCTGAGCGCACTGAAGAAGTCAAAATAGGGAACAGACAGGACGTGCAGGGAAATTTTGAACTCAACATTGAGTAGGGGGTAGGAATCAACATGAGTGAAATCAGGGGATTGAAAAGATATCTACCTGATGCAGAAACACGGTATTCTCTGTTTCCTCCTCGACCCCTCGTTTTGTCTTCAACTTGTGTCTATAAAACACCCTATCCTTCCTCTCATTCCTCTCTCTGTAGTCGGAAAGGGAGAAGTAGAGAAATGTGGTGAGGATCGCTAGAGCAGTGAACATAATGCACAGATACTCGATTGGGAGGTCGATCAGTTCACGTATCGGGAAGAAATCCTTCAATACCATATTTAGCAGCTGTGGAAATATTTGTTAATTGAAACTTTTTATTCTGTTGCATTAAAAGAGTTTAACAAAACTTAAGAAAATAATGCCAGTTTGTTACAAAAAGGAATTAAAATTAATTCAAAACATTAAAACATCAAACACTGGTCACTGCATTTCAAAACAAATTTCAAAATACTCCCCAACTACTAAAACTTCATCATCAACAATTACTACTACTACTGCACACGTCATCTACAACTACAACTTCATCTGCTTCAACTGCAAATTATTTACTAAGTCTATTCGGGAAGACTGAAGAGAATACAGTCCCTGTGCGACATAACACAGCACTTTCTACCCCTCACACTCTCTACCAAGTCACCCCCTTGTCTCTCCAACCTCTTCAATATCTCCACACCTGACAGGAATTAACATTATTATTATTACCCTTATTTGGACATGAAACAATAAGACCATATATGGCAATATACCTGTAGATACAAAGAGAGCAGCGGTGTTCTTCCTTGCAACAAGATTATCCAGGAAATATGTAACACAGCAGGGGGGAAGGATGCCACAGTAACAAGACAGGACGGCATTCCTCAGCCCCTCCCTCAAACTCCTCCCCCTCCTAACACCCCTCACAGTCTCACATCCCATGAGCTGTCCAACAACCTCATCTACAACGTTACCAACCTTCCCCAGAATAGCATCAACGATAAAGAACTGGTCCTCTAAGGGGAGGGTATCCAGTAGGGTAATAACATGTTCCACCAGCCTGAGACAGGCCTTACTGGCAGGTCCCTCCCATTCCCCCGCGGGACTACCCTCCATGGTTAGCTGAGAGGTGTTGATGAGGTGCAGACTGTACAGGTACAGGGCGGGGCCATCATCCGAGGTGTGGAGGATTAGTTCGGCAGTTTTAGTTAGCACACTCCATTGTTCCTCTCTCTGCTGCCGGGCGTGCAGTCGAACTGTCTTGTACTGGGGCACAATACCTGATGAAAGTGAAGGTTTTAGTGGGTTTTAGACTCTATCTAGTGGACTTTTAGTGGGGTTCTAGTTGGGGTTTAGATGCGAGTTTAGTGGAAACTGGAGCTCATTGGTGTGTGAGAGTTTATCACGCAATGTAACTTACGTAAAACAAATTGCCACAGTTGTGCCCTATTCTGAGCCTTGCTCCGAGATGACTCTAGTAGGCACGCCTCAATCCCCTTTAAGTCAATCTCCTCAGACTGTAGTTGCTCCTTCCGGTGGCGAGATACCCCCAAACTGTTGAGGTAGTTGGTCCTGAAATCCTTTTCTACCGTCATTATTGTTGAGGCATTCTGAGGGAGGGAGGGCTGATTTCCCGGGTATGTTATCTGTTACCAAATGTACTCGGTTACTCCAATTGATTGTACTGTATACACGAAACTTGCGTTTGTACACTGTAGCTAAGGGGTTGCTAAGTTGCTAAGTAACTTAGCAACTTAGCAATCCCTTAGCAACCCCTATATCAACTGTACACTGTACAGTTGATAAGCTATTAGCTGTTAGATGAGACAAGAAAGAGAGTACTTCCATTTTACAGGGGAAAAAAGTATTACAACTTCCATATGGAATTTCAGGGGTAATTTAATCAAACACAACTACCTACTATAATACATCATTTAGAAAATCTCCACACCAGCTAAAAAATTAAACCAAGTCTTCAAAAACAACTTCAAAAACAACTTTACAGTCCTTACTTCACCATATATATGGGCATCACACAACACCATATATGGGCATCACACAACACCATATATGGGCATCACACAACACCAAATACGGTCATTTCTTTCTACAGTTCCAGGTTGTATTTCTTATGGCGGGAGGTTCTTTTGAAAATCGCGGGTTTGTGGTCCTTCAAATCAAATTCATCGTGGCCCTCCCTGTGTGGAGAAAGTTACTAGTCAACTGAATTGGTGCAGATGTGTTCCCTAATACTTGGGTTTCCTGGTACATAACTGATTGGCAGTAATGTCACACCCCACCTGATTGGTGACGCAGTCACCCCTACAGCACAGTGCGGCTAAACGTAATAGGGATGTCGTTACACACACCCCACCTGATTACATACCTGAAACACCGCTTGCAGTAGAGATCATTGTCACACTCCGCACACCGCACCTCTGCATCCCTGTTACACACACAGCACCAGGGTAACTCATCCTCCTCCTCCTTCCTTTCTTCCTCGCCCCCCTCTTTTATCGTCAGATCAGCACCTGATCAAGTAGCAATGAACGGGAATAATGCGATAGCAAACTAATTCAGGCCTGTCATTGTGTTGATACAAAGTTACCCCTCCCTTGCCAGCGCGTGAAAGAAGGGTTATTTCGTAACCAAGCTATTATGTACCTGCTCTCATATCGAGTGCTGCTTCCTCAGCGGTTTTCCTTAACAGATACTCAACCTGCTCAGCTTCAGTCAGGTGGGAGATATCCCTGATACCTGTATTATTAGATAACCCTCGTGCTCCCCCTCCTCCTGCTGTAATGTGGGTTTAGAGTGGGTTTAGTGTGGGTTTAGAGGGGTTAAGAGTGGGTTTAGTGTGGGTTTAGAGGGGTTTAGTGTGGGTTTAGAGGGGTTAAGTGTGTGTTTTTAGTTTACGAAGTTACCCCTATTATGCTCGTTGCCAATTTTTTGTTAGATTGTTACCTATAAGGTGCGATGAGCCTTCCTTGAGTGCCCTCGCCCTTGCTTCTAGATCATCCAACTGGCCACCATCACCACCACCAGTACCATCACCACCAGTACCAGTACCTCCATTATCCAGTCTACATTCTTCATTCACTTGTTCAACTAGATCATCTACCTGCATTTAGCATTAGGTTGTTTTAAAACAAAAAATAGTTTCTTGCTTTACCCTATCTCACTGTGCCCCTAGTTTGAACAAAACAAAGAGTTCCCTACCCGATCAGTCATGGGTTTGACATCAACGTAAAGCTGAATAACAGGTTCTCTTGGTGGTGGAGGTCGTCCCATCATTTTGTTAAGTTTTGATTGGATCTCGTACTCAGATGGCCTCTTGGTAAGCGATCTCTTCTGACCTCCCCGAAGTGCTTTCAGTCTCGTTTCCAGTTCGTCATCGGTTACAGTTCGGTTTAGTGGCGGCTTTGATGGTCCCCCTCCAATCTCTGGGGAATAGAAGTTGTATTTAGTTACAGCCACTGAATACATTTAAATTGAAATTTCTTCTATTTTCTAACTGAAGTAGTGTATCTACCTTCTTTTTGTAGAAATTTTGGTAGGCCAAGAGGGGTAGGATTGGGGTTTTGTGCAGCGGCTTTACAGTCAGAGCATACATCGCTCACCAAACATTTTGAACAAACCGAGTGTTTGCATTTTGGACAACACAACTGAAAAAAGTGATCACAGTTTTAAAGTGAATAAGCCAGGGTTACGTGTATAATATCCGTTACGGTACCTCACGCGTGAAGAGGCCGAATTTAGTAGAGCATACGAAACACCGGCCATCCATTGTGTCATTCTACACAAGAGAAACGTTGTTACAGTGCTACACAGTCTTAGATGCAGAGCTTAGCTGAGGAGATGACAGAAATTGTTTTGACATTCGAGTGCTAACACTCAAAACACCCAGATAGTAAATTTTAACATTTCCCGCAGAATCCCGTCAAAGCGGAAACAAAAAGAATCCCGGGCGCAATTATAATCTAGGTGCCTTGCAGCATGTTTACAGGTGCGTGCTACACTTTGTAACGTGTAAGGGACCAGTTACAGATTTGGAACCGGGCGTCAGTTTCCTGATGGGAGAATTTTTGCACACTGCTGACAATGAATCCTGCTCAACTCCCCATTCATTATAGCTGTAAATTTAGTCGCGCATTGTAAATTATGACGGCTATAGCCACGCTACCACATGAATCGATAACCCTAAAAAAGGCCGTAACCCGTCTCGACCGCCAAAATAGATGAATTGTTAGCAATGGAAGACAGTAGACACCCGTCACCCAGATTTTAAATTTTAAGTGTTAACTTTGCCCGTCAAAAACGGGCGCCGTTACGATCTGGGTGTTTGGAGGCCTGTTTACAGGTGCACGCTGCCAAAAAAGTTGATTCACTAAAATGGCTCTACCGCCAAACCACTCAACCGTTTTGGCTGATTCAAAGTTTATATGGTAGGGAATGTCAAGGCCTAACCCAAACCCCAACCCTAACCCTACTTTAGCCCTAACCCTAAAAAACCGTTTGTCAGCACTCCCAAAACAGCCAGATTTTAACGCTGGCCGTCAAAAACACGAAGAAGGGAAATTTTAAAATTTGCGACTTAATTTTAACCGCCGCGCGGCGCACCTCTAATGGTATGGCTCCGCGCGGCGTACATAAGCATCGTTGTTTGATAAAATCGCGCGTTACTGTTATCGAAACAGATGGGTCTGGCAAAGTCAAACCAGTCCACACTCGTGCCGAAAATGGGGTGTGGCAGAGCCAAACAAGTCCACTGTTGAAGCGGAATTATACAAGACCGGATTGTCAAGTTGGGTGAAGCCGGCCATAACTTAGAAAGAGTTGGCATTTCCAGAAGTGTACACCGTTAGACAAGTTAAAACAACCAATTAACGAACAAAATAAATGAATTAAGTCGACAATTAACAAACTAAAGCACTGAAAATTTGAGTCCATAATAACACATCCCCAAATTAATAACTCCTCCATGGCAGACGAGTCACTCCAGGATTCATAGATCTTCTTAGACAAGTTTCAGAATTCCCTATCTCTCAGATATCCTGAAACAAGGGGGTTAGAAATTAGGAAACAAACTAAGCAGTCTACACTTAATTCTAAATAAATTCAGAGTAACTATAACAAATGTTATTCCTCAGTAAGTTTAGCCGGATACAATAACTGTACCACAACCAAATAGGAACAGATATAGGATATCATCAGAAAAGGTCAGATTGGAACTGAAATCCGATCAACTTACCAGATTGATTTGAGTAAGATGTGGAGAAGAAACCAGGGAACGAAACCAATCCTGAGAACTCATTTGATACCTGTGAAATAAAGATTATTAGAAAGGGCCTCCTATCATACAGCATTTGAAATATTAAATTTGAAATGTCAGGTTATGTAGCCAAAGAATTATCATCAGATGAAGTCTGATTCGTCATCTTGATATCATCACACTAAACGAACAGACTGACAAAAGGACAAACTAAAACCTACCAATTAAGTTAGGAAAATAGAGTTGAGCTTCGCCGGTCGGGCAAATGTGCAGAAAACTTTTTGTGCACGTTACATGTTACAAAGTGTTACAAAGTGTTACATAGTGTTACAAAGTGTTACATAGTGTTACAAAGTGTTACATAGTGTTACAAAGTGTTACAAAGTGTCACAAAGTGTTACATAGTGTCACAAAGTGTTACAAATTGTTACAAAGTGTTACAAATTGTTACAAAAACACAAGGATTTGTAGCGAAGCAAATTTTCAATCTTTGACCAAAAAATTGATTTTGGAAAAATTTTATTTCTTTTTCCAACAGAAACGTTGTATATCATCTTATTAAGTACAAAGAATCGATTACCAATGAAAAAAGTCGATTGGGTCACAACTCACAGGTGACTCAGCACATTGGGGGCCTCTGAGAGGCACAATACTTCTAATACCACTCTAAAAACTTTACCGTTGTCTAAAGTTCATATTTTTCTTTACCAAATGGACTATTTCAGCCCTGATTTCCACAGTCGATGACATCGGAGGCTCAAAACATCCGCAAATTAGTAAAAAAGTGTATGTTTTAACCCTAGAAATGATTTAAAACTTTTAGATGTGTTCTAGAAAGACGCCAAAGTCGTTCAAATTACTTATTCACCAACCGTTGAAAATTTGCTTCGCTACAAATCCTTGTCTTTTGTAACAATTTGTAACACTTTGTAACAATTTGTAACACTTTGTAACACTTTGTAACAATTTGTGACACTATGTAACACTATGTAACACTTTGTAACACTATGTAACACTTTGTAACACTATGTAACACTTTGTAACACTATGTAACACTTTGTAACACTATGTAACACTTTGTAACACTATGTAACACTATGTAACACTTTGTAACACTATGTAACACTTTGTAACATGTGCAGAAAACTTTTTGTGCACGTTACATGTTACAAAGTGTGAATATGAATATGAATATGAATATGAACTTCACAATTTATATCGAGTCAATATAAGAAAATATATGACTCTCCCGCTCTTACACTATACGTATAAAATATAGTTAAAAATTAAGTACATTAATATACGCTACCAGGCCGAGGCTAATAGCACAACAGCAGTTACCTAAAGCGGGACAAACACACACAGACGAACCAAAGAGACTGGTAACAATGAGCTGAGAGCTAAACGGACAGATAAATTTAACCAGATTTAATAAATTACTAAAATCGAATAGAAAAAGGCGAATAAGTTAGTTAAAAATACGGTAGTTACAAAACACCACCACATATACACACACACTCACACACACACACTCACACACACACACACACACAACTCACACTCAGACTCACACTCACACTTATACCCCAACATCCAAAAAATAAAGACATACACAAAACACAAATAAGTTAAGTTAAATAAGTTAATTAAAAAATGGTCATCACACAAGAGAACACAAAGGTGCACACACAAACGGACACAGCATACCTAGACTACTTGGAAACAGTAAACCATGTTTAGCACACATCGTTAACATAAAAATAGTAAGATTGTCATTGATAAATACGTACTCATCATCACTTTCGAAGTGTTCATTTACAGTCTGCAGAAATAACTGCACTTTCCGCCGTTTTCGTAACGGTACTCGTTTCTTGTAACTGTTTTCTCCTGGCCCATACTCGGCCAATTCTCTACTACCCTCAGACTCTACCCCATATCTCGGTTGCCAAGATCCTACTAACCCATACACCCACCACACACAAACGAACAAGAATAATCACTCAAAAAACCCTAGCTCTGAACAAATATGTGAAGGACATCTCTCCTAACTCAGGATGGTGGTGAAATAGGACGGATGATGGAGGATAGGAACAGGATGATGGAGGATAGGATGGATGGTGAAGGATGGATAGTGGAGGATAGGAAAGATGGTGGGGGATTGGACGGATGATGGAGGATAGGACATATGGTGGAGCAGGGGCGGTGCGCGGCTTTCACCCGCTCTGGTCAAAATGCGGCCGAAACATTTTTAACTCGCGCGTTCCGTCGAAATACCCAATGCGGACGATCCGCATTGGCTATTTTGACGTAGCGCGCCGATCAAAAAATACTGCGACGGCAAAAAAACCTGTGTGGCGCGCGGATTTCACTAAAAATCTCATTTGAAACATCAAATTTGGAGAAAAATTGACCCTTTTCCTTGAATTTTTTCTTTTTCTCTCCGTGATCCAAAGTAAAAATGCGGACGCGTCCGCATCGTCCGCATGGCAGAGCCGCCCCTGTGGTGGAGGATAGGACGGGTGGTGGAAAATGGGACGGATGATGGAGGATAGGACGGATGGTCGAGGATAGGACGAATGGTGGAGGATGGGACAGATGGTGGAGGATATTACAGATGGTGGATGATAGGACGGATGATGGAGGAGGAGGATAGGACGGATGGTGGATGGGACGGATGGTGGAGGATAGGACGGATGGTGGAGGATAGGACGAATGGTGGTCGGTGGAGGGTGTCACCCCCCCCCTTATAATCGCGCCCGTCAAAAACACGAGGAAGCGAAATTTTAAAGTGCGTTTCAAACGACTTGACCTGAGATTCCTGGAAATTCAGGATTTCCCCTTTGTAAATACACGCGCAATGCGCCAAATTCCAAGAATTACGGGTCAAGTCGCTTGAAACGGACTTTAAAATTTGCGATTTATATTTATTTTTAACCGTCGCGCGGCGCACCTCTACTGGTATGGCTCCGCGCGACGTACAAAAGCATCGTTCTTTGATTAAATCGCGCGTTACTGTTATCGGAACAAATGGGCCCGGTAATGTCAAACCAGTCCACTCGTTCCGAAAATCTGTCTCACGCCGCCGACCCAATCTGAGCGCACTGTCAATGGCCGCCGCCATACAGCCAAAAATGGGGTCTTGCGGAGCCAAACAAGTCCACACTTGGCATTTGAAGCCGAATTACACAAGACCGGACTGCCAAGTTGGGTGAATATTGCCAGAACTGTACACCGGTAGACAAGTCAAAACAACCAATTAACGAACAAAATGAATAAAAGTCTGCAATTAACAAACTAAAGCACTGAAAATCTGAGTCCATAATAATACATCCTCAAATGAATAACTCCTCTATGGCAGACGAGTTACTCCAGGATTCATCGATCTTTATCAGCAGGTTTCCAGAATCTTTTAGAACTCCTGAAACAAGGGGGTTAGAAATTTAGGAAACAAATTATGTAGTCTGTGCTGAATTCTAGAAAAATTCAGAGTAACTATAACAAATGTTATTCCTCAGTAAGTTTAGCCGGATACAATAACTGTATCACAACCAAATAGGAACAGATATAGGATATCATCAGAATAGTCAGATCTGTTACTGAAAACAGATTCACTTACCAGATTGATCCGAGTAAGATGTGGAGAAGAAATTAAGGAACGAAACCAATCCTGAGAACACATTTGATACCTGTGAGATAACGATTATTAGAAAGGGCCTATTGTAACACAGCATTTGAAATATCAACTTTGAAATGTCAGGTTATGTAGCCAAAGAATTATCATCAGATGAAGTCTGATTCGTCATCTTGATATCATCACACTAACAAACAGACTGACAGACAAACTAAAACCTACCAATTAAGTTAGGTAAATAGAGTTGAGCTTCGCCGGTCGGGCCATATTGGCAGTTACATCAGAACCTGAGTAAATAAATGTTAGAAAAGCCTTGTCGATCAAAAAATAACTTGATAAGGATCTAAATAATTTCAGATTGTAGCCATTAAGTTATCACCAGATTAAAGTCTGATTCGTCATCTTGGATCATCATTATAAACAAGTGATTCAGAAGGATAGAGACAATACTTGAACTCACATTTCAAGGCCAAGGGACAGTCAGGGGACAAGCTCATCCGGAAATACAATCCATCACCGTGATCAGTTGGGTAACCTGGAAAGAAGCCATATTTTAAACCGAGCTAATCAACAATGATAAAACTATTAATTGGTTTGTAATCAGAAGGAAGGCAGCACCGTAATTCAGTCATCTTAGTTCAGTGTGACAATTTGGTGTTACTTCATCAGGTTAATAGAAAACCCCGGATATCAAAGAAATTAACTGACCTCCTGGATACTGAGTAGACAGAAACTCCTATGATGGATTCTATGGGAAATAGACAGGTGGTGAAAAGAGAGTTAGCAGGACCAGGTTGTGGTTATGTTGAAACGTTGTTTCAGAGAATTGTAGTTAACAAACATGGAAGATTCTTTACAATTTATCATCAGGCTATTGGACAGTTGCCAACCAGTTGAGAACAAGACAAACCTGTGAGGAAACAAGGTGTTAGATTCTCTTTCGGAAAGAGAACGGTGTTACTGTTTCAATAAGATCAGATTTAAAAAGCTCTTGTTAGGTCTCACCGCTGAAAGCTCAACAACAAATGGGGTTGATCATCAGAGTAAATAACGGTGGTAGGATGCGCCTGATAACGTACCTGATTGATAGAAGAGTATCCAGTGGAATTCCAGTCGATATATCGCAACTATCCTGAAGTGATGACAACGGTTAGGAAAGCAAAAAACAACAATCAGCTAAGATAGATAGATTAAATATATCAGGTTTAGGGATATGTTGTCTTCAACCAACAGTCCAAGAGAGCTGGGTGTGTCATCACATAAAATAACTAGCAACTGGCTGGATGGGGCAACTCACCAAGATCAAGAAGAGAGTTCGTCTGTGCCAAGTCTGCATGTTGGTATCTGAGGAAAGAAGACAAATGTTAGGGCTCCATTGTAATTGTTAAACGAGAAATTATTGTTAAGAATGTATTTCAGTCTTAGATGTTCTGGAAAGAGGTCTACAGTGTACATCAGAGTGGTGCATGTGTATCATCATTTTAGAAATTAGGGAACACAAGACTGACAGTTCGAACTTACCGATTAAAAGGAAGATGCAAGTGTTTCGAAACATCATTCCAAGCCAGCTGGTTATTTGAACACCTGAGGAGAAGGCTGGTTAGATATCGAAAACATCAGATAATAATAGGTAACAGGTAATCAAGGTTGTCATTTGCATGGTTTATCCCCGTGGTAACAGACACGTAGTATCATCCACGAGACGCAAGGAATATGCAATGGAGACGTGAATCTCTTGGTGTGCAACAGTATGGAGGACAATACCATATATGGGTATAATCCAGACACCATCGGGCTGCCCTGATGGTGGCAAAACCTCCAGGGAACACCCAGTCGCAGTAATTAATTAACTAATTAGGATGCTTACCTTGCCAATTATCTGGTAGATCCTGTCAGTGAAGTCAGTTGAAGTGCTCAGTGTATCAAGCTGTTGAAGGGAAACAGTGTTAGAAATACAAAAGATTGAAGGCAAGACTGTATTAACACTGATAAATAAAATCAAATTCAGACATCCAAGGAAGTAAAACTTCATGAATTATCAGTGGAAACTGCGATGGAGGAAATTTCATCAGAAAAGGGGGGACAGAAGGTCAAGCTCTCTAGTGTAACTTACCAGGAAACAAAAAGATTTGCATCAGAATTAGAGTGCCAAGCTATACCTCCTGAGAATGCAAGAAAAGGCGTTAAAATTTAGTAAGTAAGCTCACAAAATAAAAATCAAAGCTTAGTAAGCGTTCATCTCTCATAATCTTCTCTCAGATACCCTCACGCTAGCCTTAAAGTTGGTATAAATATTGATAGATAATTATAGGTTATATTGCCACCATACAAAAGCCCGAAGGCAAGAAAAAGAAATAAAATTCTACTATAGCAGTATATGACTAACGTGAGAGATCGGCAGGTCAGTTTAAATCATTACGCTTGGTAAATTGGTAAGTTTCATACCGGGTTTTGGATCTTACCTGAAACTAAGGGACATATCGGTTAGAATGGGTCAAGAGTTAGGTTTTGTAATGCCAACAATATTAACACATTTCAGTCTTAGATGTTCTGGAAAGAGGTCTACAGTGTACATCAGAGTGGTGCATGTGTATCATCATTTTAGAAATAGGGGCAGCCAGGGCAGGGGAGAGATTACACACCTTGAGAAGGATTGAAGTGATCCGATCAGGTTCAGGGGCTTAGTTTCGGATTCTCCTTTGCTGTAATCGTCTGAACGGGAGGTAAATTGGTTAGGCAAGTCGAAAACAATTGAAATTCACAGGTGATTTGTAGAAAAGTATCAGCAAAGATTATAAGTTGTCAACTCAGAAGGGTCAGACGGTAATTCCAATAAACATCACGTCAAAATAAAGAGAATGAGATATGCTAGCATCTTACCCAGTGGTAGTATTGCGGGTGAAGACTTCAGAAATGAAGAATAGTCCTCACAAGAGGTGGAAACAGTTCCTATTATAACCTGAAAACAAGGCACTGTTTAGCAACAAATAAATGGAAATGTGAGCAACTAGGCTTTTAATTGCTTTGGATCAGCAAAGATTATATGTTGTCAACTCAGAATAAGTCAGACGGTAATTCCAATAAACATCACGTCAAATGTTGGGGGACCGGGTTAAATAGTTCAAGCTTTTTAATTACCTCGATACTGTTATCATCGTACTGTCGCATTGAGGAAGTGAGAGGGAACACCTGAAAAGGAGAAACAGTGTTATACAGAGTGTCACCTGTACACAAGACAACAGAACTATTAAAGTTCAGTCTAAAAGATGTTAAAATCACTGGCAGTCAGAAGTAGTGACAATGAGTATTTGATCATCAAAACAATAAGATATAGGATTAGAAAGAGCCATTACTTACCAGGAACATAGTGTTATAGAAATTCCAGGTCAGGCTCAATTTTCAACACCAACTTTAAACAAATCAATCATCGAACTGAAAAGGAAGGGAAATATTAGTACCCAAATTGATCCAGTTGTCACGGTGGCTTAGGACATAATGAATCAGAGGGTTATGTTGTGATCACTGACAGTCATGAGTTGTGTCAAAAGTTAAACATCACATTATAATTCTGGGATGAATTGGAGATGGAACTCACCAAGAACGAGAAGAACAAGTCTATCCAATTGTATCCCAGCACCAACTGATCTGTAGTGAGAGGAAGTGTTACAAAGAGGAAACCTTGAACGAAATAGAGGAGTTGTTTAGCTTATTTCAGAAGGAACAATTATAGTAAACAGTTAGTGAGTGAATAAATTCATCCACCATTTATATAGGGCAAGTCATTTTTCATCATAGTACAGGAAAGTAAAGGAGCAGTATATTAACCCTATAACTTACCAACACTTTGTCGAAAAGATTCCCTCGTGACATCATCCATCGGTAAATCGGGGTCCGGTAAATCTTCAGATCTTTACAAGATGGATACCTGTAAGGAAAGAACTTGGTTAATGACTAAGGTACAATTACACTAAAAGCTTGGCTGATGACCATCATTTCAGAAGGAACAATTATAGTAAACAGTTAGTGAGTGAATAAATCCACACACCATTTATATAGGGCAAGTCATTTTTCATCATAGTACAGGAAAGTGAAGGTTTGTGTTACTTAACGTACCAACTAATTCAGGAGGATGATGTTCCTTCGTTTAGTCCCAGAGAGAGAAAGAGAACTTGAGAGATATCACCTATTAAGGATACAACGTTAATATCAACCAGGACAGTAATTATACAGTTATTAGGAGGATGTTAAGGGGATCAGTAAGGTTAAGGGTATCTTCACTTTGGGTCAGAAACACGGACCTTAGTTTCATCAGGTTAAAACGCAGGTAAAAAGATGGAGAAGAAAAGCTCACCTTGTTTAGTAGTGAAAAGAGTAGAGATGGTCTTGTTGAAGACAGATTGAACCAGTAACTGAACCAGAGCCCTGAAGGAAATAGCTGGTCAGAACAGTGTCACCTACTCAAATTAGGAAACAGGTCTAGTTGAACAGGTATCAGAGGTAAAATTGACATCATATGGTGACGTGAGGGTTGAGGTGGACAAAGGTAGATTGGGATGGCAAAAAACTTGCCATCCTAATCAGGAGTCCAACCTCTCCTCCCGCCCCCTCAATCCAAATGCCAGATGTCATCAATTATAGGGCAAATCTTCTAACTAGCATGTCTGTCAACTTACCAGTAATGGAAGAGTGTTCAAGGAAAGGGGAGTCAAACTGTATCACATCTTTATCATGGAAACCTGGGAAAAAGGGAGGGGTGTCAGGAACCTGAATAATATGAAGACTAACAGAGAATGGTAGATTTAAATATCAGGTTTAGGGATATGTTGTCTTCAACCAACAGTCCAAGAGAGCTGGGTGTGTCATCACATAAAATAACAAGCAACAGGATTGGATGGGGCAACTTACCGGTTAATTGGATTCCTCAACAATCAGATCTCCAGTTATCAACAATTAACCTGAAAATATTGGCATGATTAATTATCGTTGTTGGGGCGTTAATTAATTAAGATTTGTCAGTGAAGAGTCAGATACGAGGAATTCTATATGTCATCCTTGTGGGATCAGAACAGGTCTGTAGAAATCATCACGCTGCAACACACCCCAATATTCGGGATATGGAATGTGTTCGAATGTGGTAGGGTTGCTTACCTTACACTAGGAAGATGTTGAGGCCTCTGCCAGTCATTGATCAAACTTTCCAACACTACTACCTAGAATGAAGGAACATGTTAGTCCTGATTTCGTTATCAATAAACAATAAAATGTAGCAGTAAAGATCAGATTCGGGAATTGTCTTCACTAGACCAGAGGGTGTTTTGTTGGGCTGGCAGGCCCCACCACACTGGTATACGACGCAAATTACGGCATCATGGTAAGGGGAAGAGGGCAGGTTTGAGAGAATGGTATAACTTACCAGGTATAGAAAACAGGGAGCCAGTTTGAAGAAATCCAACAATAACAATATCAGCTGATGTTGAGGACTGCCAGTTATTGACCAACTTTCTAACACAACTACCTGGAATGGAGGAACATGTTAGGATGGGTTTCGTTAGCAACAAACTACAAATTGTAGTGGTAAATATCAGACACGGCAATGTGGCTGTCTTCACTAGACCAGAGGGTTGGTTGATGGGGCCTGCCAGCTAGGCCAGTTTCAACCCCCGTTAAGTATATCAAGCATAGAAATTCAGCGAAAATCAGGTTTCAAATGCGTACACAAGCAACTAAAAATTGGAAAGCTGTTTTCGTGTACATGGCCAGTGTACATTTCAGAATGTCGATGCTTGATATACTTTTCGGGGGTCGAAACTGGCCTAGCTGACAGGTCCCACCACACTGGTATAAGACGGAAATTTGGCATCATAATAAGGGAGGCGTGAGAGAATGGTTTAACTTACCAGTTATCGAACAGGGAGCCAGTTTGAAGAAATCCAACAAAAACAACAGCTGAGGGGAAGATTTGTGTTAGTGAAATCCAGGATAGAAATAATCCTTGCATGTTTGGTTAGTGACTCAGGATAGCTATATTTTGGTTTGTCGTTCAGCTTAGTCTTCTGAACAGGTCTGTTGTGTTCATCATAGAAAGAAGAGAGTAGGAGTTTGTGTGTGCTAACTTACCAACAACATTAGAAGAAAGGAGAACTAGATTCAAGCAGACTTGTATATCTTGATCTGAAGTAAAGGTGAAATGTAAGATCCAGCTATTGACTTGTAGCTAACTTGATCATGAGTTTGTTGATTTCAGAATCAGCGGAAAATGTGGAAATAATCATCGTCAGAGCTAAGTTGATTCGTTCATCATGTAAACGAGGTCAGAAGGGTCAAGGAGTTGTGTGATAACTTACCAAGTGTGTGTGTGCGGATTAGGAGAAGGTTCAGATGGGGGGACTAGCTCAAATGGACATAGACAATGGATAGCGGGAGAGCACGAGAATCCTGGAAGTAATTGTAAGTTAGACTGATGTCATGTGATATCGATTAATTGAATTCAATTTGTAAATTCAGATTAGAATTGGCATCATTTCTGTCAGCCGAAAGATGGTTAAAATTGATCATCAGAAGTTAGAAACACTATCAACTAGGAAACCGTGCTGCTTACCTAATTAACAGAGTCTTGATTCCAAATATCAAAGAAAGGAGAAATGACAACAGTTGAGTTCTGAAAGAAGGATGATGGTTAGATTCAGATTGAAGAATGCGATCTGTAGTGTGATAATGAAGGTGTCCCTTCAGGTGAAGAAATTGTCATCAGAGCATGAAGCTCTAGCATTAATGTCATAGTGTGATCATCACAAGGGTGTAACAACTCACAAGAGTGGGGATTATTTAGCGGCTAACTTACCAGGATCGAAGTAGAGCTGTGATGACGGGATATAGCAGTAGCAGAGCAACCTGAAGTAAAAACATTATTAGCGGGTGGACAATAGGATTCATTTGTGTAAGGTGTTGTATTGTATCAGGAAAGAGTGTCATCATTTAAAATAAGACCCGAAAGATGAACATCATGTTAATAAAAACTATGAGAACTTAGTGAGCTGCTTACCTTTTGAAATTGAACGGAGACATAACTTCTCTGCACCGATGTGGATGTTGGTGATACAAAACTCGATACCTGATGGAGAAACTGTTAGAATTGAAATGAGATCATGTCATAGTTGTAGTTACAGTATAGGATCAGATTACAGTCTCGATCACGGTGATTCAGACAATGTAGGTGTAAAGTAATCATGTCTTTAGAGCTAGTCACTATCACTGCGGAAAATAATTACCTTATTGCCTTGCTGGGTCGAAGAAGAAGAGGATGATTAGAAACTGTCAACCAAACTTGAACCTGATAAAAGAAGCTTTGTTAATAAACAAGAAACAATCTTGTAACACACGGGTTATAAAATTAAATTCAGACATCCAAGGAAGTAAAACTTCATGAATTATCAGTGGAAACTGCGATGGAGGAAATTTCATCAGAAAAGAAGAGATTCAAATCAGGGGTGCTTTGCTTACCGTGACAATAGAAAATCCACAACATCAGTCTGAACTATCCTGGAACATTCTCGAATCAACATCTGCAAGAGGAGAGACTGGTTAGATAGTGTGAATCACCAATTAAATGTTAATTATCCTATTGACACGTCAGTTTATGGGTGGTAGGAGGGTGAAAGTCCTCACAATCGAGTAGGCGTACTCTCTCATCATACGAAATAATATTAAAATGAAAAGGGATCTGACTTACCATTTAAATGTTGAGATACAGTTGTCTGTTGTCAGCTTTCCTCTTCCTGTAAGGATTGAGTCTGGTTAGGGAACATTTCAGATAATTGAATTATCAAGAGATCAAGTGTTACTTTCAGCTGTTACCAAATGGGTATCCCCACGGTTTTGTAAGACAGGGATAACTTGTGTTCATCATTTAAATTAAAGACACTTTTACTATCCTAACCCACGTACCAATTTTAGGAAGAGAGCTGAGAACGAACTTGCAATTTCAGGTCTACACGGGGGAGGCTGATAGAACCTGAAGGAAAGAAGAGACTGTTAGTAAGTGTGTATCTATTAACTTAATTTGGCAAGTCTTACTCAAGTATCAGAAACGGCGGGAAATGAAAAGATTTCAGTGACCGAAGCCTCGTATATTTCATTCGTCATAAATTAAGAGGAATATTCAGGACAGGCAGATGGTGTAGACTTACATCGATTCGAAAGTCCAGCATTTAGTGAGACATCATGTGCAACTTGATCTGAGAAGAGAAGGAACGTGTTAGATTGCTATTTGAATGAGAAGCAATTTGTAGAAATAGGGATTATAAACTGTGCCTGATTGGATTGAAACCGAAGGATTGGAAACACCTTGATCACACTAAACCAGGTAGTGGTTGCTTTAGTTACGCTGACGGCCGACATGCCATTGAGTAGCATGGCGGTGCTTCTGGCAACAAGGTAAGGATGACAAAGGAGAAAGTTACCTATTGAAGAGTAACAGATGTAGCTGAGGCAGGGAACCAGAGTTTGTTGTGTAATCAATTGTATCACTGAAGGAAGAGCAGAATGTTAGACACATGATAGAAGCAAGAGTTTCAGAATCTATTAACTGATATATATCAGACTCATTAAATCAGTTAATTTGCCTTCATGGTAAATAAGGATTAAGAGATCATCCTGTATTAGGGTATTCAATTAGAAAAGAAATTAAACTTACCATAGCGCGAGGAGTTTTTGCTGAGTAGGCTGATTCTTGAGAACCTGAGAATAGGAATTTGTGTTATTAGGGCTATTAGGTGAACGTAGAAAGATGTCAATTTTGTTTGTATCAGAACGTGTTGCTGGCATCAATAATATCAGACGGCAATTCCTATCAAAGATTTGTAACTCATCACCGAAATAGAGAATGGGACAGGCCAGGTGTTAACATACCTTGATCAGAGACAGGGGCGAGTTTTTGGTGGTTCCAGGAATTCCCTTCTCCTGTGAATAAAGATTTGGTTAGCAGTGTAATGGGATTCAGTTGGCATTTAATTTGAAACTTAATGTGATCAGATAGGAGCGAAAGAATTGCTTGAGTTCTACAGTGCATAGTATTCAGTTGAACTATGGTCTCATCATAAAAATATTCCCACCATAATACAGAATTCAAATTCTTACCTTGTAGCAATTGAATTAGTAAAGGAGTAGTCAAAGAGAAGTAGAAACACAGGGTATATTGCCTGAAAAGGGGAAGGGTATTAGCAACTGGTTAGCCATCTATCACGATTTAATTCAAATAAGAATCAGATAGGAGCGAAAGAATTGCTTGAGTTCTACAGTGCATAGTATTCAGTTGAACTATGGTCTCATCAGTGTAGAATTACTGAGAGCTAATTCAAAGAATTTCTCACCTGATATGAGCACCAACAGATCCAGTCAAGCTATCTCATCATCAACACCAGTGGTATATCTTCACCACCTGAGGGGGTTGAATTTGGAAGGGGTGCACGGGGCGTAATGACATGGGAGCCAGCACACACGTTAAACAACACTACGTTACTGTTCCTACGCTTTGTTACTAAGGCAATGATAAACACTGCCCCGTCTTCGAGTGGCAGGGAGAGAAGCAAGGCTGGGTAACTTACCATGTTGAGACTGAGATTGATGGCATAGAGGTCGAAAAGGGAACCACGCACTGCAGAACTGAGGCGAAAGGACGGTTAGAAATCTAGTCAATTTATGGCAAAATACTAGTTGAAGGTGTTAAATATCAGAAAGATGTATCTCCACTAAGATTCAGATATATGCTTGTCTAGGTTCATCATTTTAACAGGCAGGGGATTATAATAAGACTTAACTAGCTTACCTTCAAGAAGAAGTGAAGAAGAAAGGAAAGATCACCATATATATGTACAGTCGAACCACGATTCACCATAAGAGTACGCCTGGAGTTGGATAGTGGTTAGATTTGGGTATTCAAAAAGCTAGAAATAGCAAGATCTGGTATAACATCAGAACAGGAATTAATCACAGGGATTCATTACAGGTCTCCAAAAAGTATCATCACTTGAAATATTAGCCGACTAGGGATCTAGACACTAAGAAACTTACATCAAATTGACAAAGAGATGATCCTCTACATAGCGGATAGTAGTAAATAGAGTTATTATCATATCACCTGATGGGAGGAAAGAAGGGTGTAGTGACCGTAATGACTGACTAACTAAATAGAGGCAGGCCAGTAAAGTGAAGGTCACGATAATCTCGCCCCATTTCTACACCGCAATGGCCTGGAAAATAGGGCCAAGGTAGCTCTAACTGGGGCATTACAGGGATTTATTTAGGAGTAGTACTTACCATCGTTTCAAGACGAAGTGGGACGGTTAGTAAACACAACTCTGTACAATTCGGATATCTCTGAAAGAAAGGGAGTGTGTTAGAAGGGGTCAAAAGCCAATGAGTATGGTACTTAATGCTGCTTAAGGGTTCAGAATAGCGTATATGGACGTAGACATGGTGGAATTACTTGCGACATTGTGTCCTCATAACCCTTAACAATGTTGGAAGATAGGGGTTAGGTACTTACAGGGGCTGTAGGTGATCCAGAGGGTGAGGCATCACATCAGATAATTGATCCATTCTCTTGTGTTGAGAACCAGCTCTGTAGAAGGGGAAAGGGGGTGTTAGGCTTTGCAGACGCTTACAAACTACAAAAAGCTAGCAAGTCTTAATGGGCCTATGATGTTCTATTCCACAAGTAAATAAGCACGGGAGACGCAACAGTCTGCACCGTGCACTCAACTATGTGGTACTAGCTAACTACTAAGTTAACCCTATCTAAGTTATTTGGATTGAAATTATTATATTGACTTACCAATATCAAGCAAGAGTTTGGCGATACCAGGTGGTGTTTGGCAGACGATCAACAGATTTCAAGGAACAACGATGAGAACTGAATTGAGAGAGGGAGAGTGAGTTGGGATAGAGAGCGTGAGAGCTCACGCAGGGGAAATTGTGGACAACTTTTGAGCTGCGTGAGTGTGCTTTCCGAATGCTGCGTCGTTGTGGTTTACCAACTAGCGCGCGGGCACTGTGCTAGTCCTTTGTGCGCAGTTGTGGACAACTTTTGAGAGGGAAAATGTGGACAACTTTTGAAGTAGGGAAATTGTGGACAATATTTGAAGTAGGGAAATTGTGGACAATATTTGAGGATGGGTGGGAGATGGGGTGATGGTCGGGAAAATGGGAATATCAGGTTAATACGGTTAACTTACTTTAACGTTTAACTCTAGGTAGATAAATACACAGGATTTAGGAGGCGAATAGTTGGACAAGCTGGGGTATAGGTAGCTGGAAACTAACATTTACCAATTTAACCCATATAACGTTACCGGGTAGGATAGTTAGAATATTGTTAGAATTCGTCTGATCTGCTAACTATAACTGAGAGAAGCTGGGTCTATCTGTTAATATTAAAGTGGTTAAGTTAAAATATATTGTCATCATTTAACAAAATCGTTATTTAATAAAGTTAAATACTTTATTTTATGGATTTATCTCAAATTAAAACAGCTAATTAAAATTGTTGTAAATTAAATATTGTGTACAGAAATAAAGTGTAAGTGATGACACAAGAAAATAGTTTTAAAACGCTGTTTTACAGTCTATAATAATACTTGCACACTCGCACACAGACAGACACACGGACAGCCTCTAGCTGTGGCAATTATTTAGTAAGATAGTGTTCAAATAAACGTAAATAACACACCGGGATATATTTTAAGGTGATATGAGAGGGAGGGTGGTAATCAATATCACCCACCTTGTCTTGTTTAGTATGGTTTATAGTTTGCTGAACTTCTCGAGCTGTGAGATGAGCTATAGCTAGCTTTCTGTGCAGCGCCGTACGTGCTGGCTGATTGACCACCGTATTGTCCCGCCTGCTGCAGAGAGAGAGGTGTGATACAAAATACTTTTAGGGTTTAGGACAGCTGATACAAATAAAACTACAGAAGACAAATCAAAGCTCATTCTATTATAGCTCAAGGACAAATCAAAACAATTATCTAACCTGTGGGTAGTGAGATGCGGGTGGGGGAGGGTAGGAAGCAGCTGGGGGAGGGTAACCAGGGTAGGCAGGATAGGATGGTGCTGCGGCGGCAGGTGGATATCCGGGGTAGCTAGGTGGATATCCGGGGTAACCAGGAGGCGCAGCTGCAGCTGCTCCACCAGTCGAACCAGCGGCAGCAGGGGCAGTGGCGGGAGGAGCTGGGGAGGTAGTTATATAGTGGTTAGATGGGCAGTGAAATAGTAGCCAGTCAATGGAAGAGAAGCAGTCAAACTTGCCAGTTAACAGCACAAAACCTCAGAGCGATATTTGAGCCACACACAACACGAGACAATATCACAAGACTCTGATTTCAAAAGACACACTCACCTCCGTATCCGGGGTAGTGAGGTGGATATCCAGGGGGCGGGTAGTGTGGAGGTCCGTATGCAGCAGGGGGTCCATATCCAGGATGGGGTGGATATCCACCTTGCTGAGGGTGCTGGTTGTACACACTCGGGTTGCCACTGTTGTTCTGGTGGTGGTTGTTGTTTTGTTTGTTGTTGCCAGAGTTGTTATCTGCGTTTGAGGCTTTCTTGCACTCTATCTTCTTGCCTTTAAACTCGATGTGCTGAGGGATGGGAAGAGATGGTTAGATTTGGGTTAGCACTGCCTCTAGTGTGGCCTCTCTGGCCCTTTTAATTAAAATGAAGGGTTTCTGAGAAGTATGCTTGCTCGAACCTCTCTTACTTCGTCCGAACATATCATCTCACCTTCAATATGATCAGCTTGTCCACAGAGTCATGATTCTCAAAGGTAACAAACCCGAACCCTCGACCCCTCCCCGTCGCCTGATCCCTCTTGAACTGGCACTGAGACACAGGACCGTAAGTCTCAAAGAATCTCTTGATCTCACCCTCATCAGTTTCTGGCAGACCCCCAACAAAGATCTTGGTACACTTGTCCTGGGACTGGTCCTTTGGTACTGCCCTCTTGACATCCACCTGGTTGAGGGGGAGGGGTGAGGAACATAAAGAAATGAAAAAGGGAATGATTGAGATAAAGGAAAGGGCGGGAGAAAGGGGGGATAGTGAGAAAGATGAAGGGGGCTATTCGGGATAGAAACAATTTCAGGTAGTTTCAGAGAAATGGGGATAAAACGATGAATCTTTGAATGTGAAATGATCTCACTTACATCTTTTCCGTTGACATGGTGAGGTTTCTCTGCAATTGTTTTATCGACAGCTTCAGAGTCCTTGAAAGTTATGAAAGCGAACCCTTTGCTAATCTTGGTCTCCCTATTCCGAACATGTACCAACTCCTGAGAGATGGGGGGAGGGACATATTTAACAAAAACATGGACGGGGTTGGGTATTCGAAGGGGGAGGGACATGACTTGCCTTGTTCGAACCTCTCGAATGGGTTTGAAAAAAAAACAAGACAGGACAGCAGCTACGCTCTAGCACATTGGATGATTCATGATACAGCTATTAACATCTCCCCAGTTCTCTCACCTCTATCTCTCCGAACTGTGAGAAGTGATCTCTGAATTGTTCATCCTGTGTATCAGGTTTAACTCCACCAATAAAGATCTTCCGCAGAATCAACTCTCTGTCCTGGTTAGCCATGTTCTACACTACTGTTAGGGCATGAGTGTTTAGTGATAGGGGTATCATACATCATATTTCAATCAGTCCAAAAACATAGTGACTCATTTTATTCGGTAGATCAAACAGGCAGCAGATATCTGACAGTCCACAAACAGACAGATTTACAAAGAGAGGACAGAAGAAAAGTGAATGGTTAGATCTCTCTAATTGGGGTGATTGGGAGGTCTGATTAGGTCACTAATTAGACAGGAAGTTATATAATTGCATGTCAACCAATGGGAGGGAGAAACACGAACTGAGAAACATGAAACCGACTACGATAACCTCAGACATGTGACAGAGATAAAACAGAAGAACAGTATTGACACCTGAATCTCCTTTTCGTTGGAAATCCAAGAAGGGTCAACTTCACACCAAAGGCGTGTCGGTATCATGGGGTGTGAACACTGAACACTGAACATAGAACATCACATTTGACGACTACCGCACTAAACCGGAGTTAGGGGTACAAAATAAAACACGTTATATTTTTTTCAATAAGGTTAAAAAAGCTCAAAATGAATCATCCCTTCTTAAAACTGCATTTCATGGGGGAACTGTCCTTTCGTCAGTGTGAACCGGCTCCTCAGGTAGCTCTGGAGCATGTCGACTTTCTTAACGGCGGGCACCACAAGGGCATCAATTTCCTTCTGGAGAGCAACTTTCTCGGCAGAGATCTTGTAGCTCTGAGGAAGGAACAGGGTTAGGGAAATGAAGGGATAGAGAAACAGAGGGAGGAACACGGGTTAGTGATACAGAGGGGAACAGAAAAGGTTTTATAAACTAGGGGTAAACTGATGTTCAAAGAAACAGGTCAGGTTTATGGGAGGGAAGTTAACAAACTGGGGGTAAACTGATGTTCCAAGGTATTGAAGGGAAGTTAACTCACGTTATCTCCGGCGTTGTCCACGAACATTTCTTTCTCGTTCTTTGTGGGTTTTCCCTTCCTCTTGAAGATCTCGTCTCCAATGGCGGGGAGGGCAGGCAGCTCCACCTTGGTAGAGGTGGCAATAACGTAGGTCTGGTCAACACGACGTAGGGGGACTCCGTTAATCTTGTAGGGTCCTAGGAGGGGTCTGTTATTAGAGGGGAGGTGTAGCGGTCACTTGCGGCCAATGTTGGATGGGAACCAACTCGCCAGATAGGGGGTGAATAGTGGATAATGAAAGTGAATGAAAAGAAAAGAGTAACAGAATAACAGAGAACAACAAAGAGAATATCTTGCCTGTGACTAGGAGAAGACCAGATGGGAGCTGTTTCAGAACGACAACCCTCTTGCCTCGGTGAGATCCAGCCAGCAGAATGACAACAGATCCGGGAACAATGGTAGTCCTCAGCTTGGTGGGCTTGATGACACGCCTATTCTTCAGGGGAGTCTTGCTATCCTCAGTAGGGTAGAATCGGGGCTGTGGGGAGAGAAGATGGGTCAGCTGTGATCTGGAGATCAATGTATCTTGGAGATCAAATATTATATTACAATGTTAGATATTTAATCTGTGATTGAGATGGAGATGTATAAATGTCAACTTACAGATTTCTGGACGGCGACAACCCTGGTTCCTCCGTTCTTCTCTCCGGCAACAGTCTTGGTCTTGGTCAGAGCAGCCTCCTTGACAGCAGGGACAGTGGCGACCTTCTTCCTCTTGTAAAGAGCCCTCTTCTTGTAGACAGCGGATCGGCTGAGCTTGGGGACGCCACCGGGCAGGGTACTGTTTCGGGAAGTATGAGCCATTTCTAGTTGAAAGGGAGGTTTAAATATTCAGACATGTGAAAGTAAGAAGCACCCTGCTGTAAGAGGATCAGCAAGCAAGATGAAAGATAAGAAAGAAAAGGCGGACGGGGTGAAAACTAGGTAGATGGGATCGCGAAAACGACCTTTGATTGATATATTAAATTATACTGGATAAGAAACGAAGTTTGTAGGATTGTTCAACTCAGGATGTACCCTTGGAACCGACAATCGTGATGTGACCCGCCACCCGTGAGCCTCTACCGCACGCGGGAGCGTGAACGTTTGGTTTAGAAAAAAGGTCAGACCTGGAAATTTTGGAATTTTGAAGCAGATTTCTCCCCGCGCGCAAATAGAAACACGAAATGCAGCGTTGTTTGTGATAATTTTCGCCGCGGCCGTAAAACTTTTATTATTGCAGCGTAAAATGAATTATTTTCAGATGTTCTGATTTTTTGTCGCTCCGACTCGCAAATTTTTCCATCTCCGCGCCCGTTTTTTTAACGTCGTTCCGTGCTTTCCTATTTCTTGATTCTTCTTGCCCACTGTGGACGGCTCGACCTCAGTAGAGCTATGTTTAGGAGCTTGGTCGAACAAATCTCAACCTTCAGACTGCTTCACAGTGATTTGATTAGATTCAAAGCAATTAGTAAGCTAGTAGCCATCTCCTAGGTTCACTAACTCCCCGTTAGAAGTAATGTAGATGTCCGCTACGGCTATGGGAAAGGATCACTTTGACGAGGACGAGGCGGAGTTTCAGAAACTTCATGAAACTTCAACTTGCTTTGTCATCATTGGCAAACCCGGCTCGGGAAAATCATCACTCGCCCGCAATCTTGCTCACTACTGGAAATCGAAACTTGTCACCCGTGAGTTGCTAGATCAACATTTATCATTGGTTTCTAACAAATGAAAATGAACATATTTATCTCACAGCGGAATCTGCAATTGAATGGATCTTAAAGCAAGACAATGAGTTATCTTCTGAAGTTCAAGAAAGGTTGGCTCACGGACAAGCCATCTCAGAGTCACTAACTCTCAAAATAGTGAACCAGCGAGTGTCTGCTTTGGATATCAAACATCACGGTACACTATTTTACATCCAATAGTGATAAGTGAACTGTTGATCATATTTTATTCTGACCTTGTTTTTATTCAGGTTATGTTTTGGACGGTCTACCCACTCTGGAGTCGGAATTCATGACCACTGAAGAGCAACTGAGTGTCATCAAAAACTTTGACCTTGCTCCTGAGTTTATCATCAATATCAAGATCAGTGACGCCGATTTGATTGAAAGGCGATCAAAGCAGCTCTTGTTCCCTCAGACAAACACCCTCCATGCCCCGGAGAACATCCAACCAGCTCCTGCAGATGACGAGGAAGAGGAAGGAGAGGAGGAGGAAGAAGAGGAAGAGGGTGAGGAAGGAGAAGATGTTGATCCTGATGCAATTCCTGAGATGATCTATGAGCTAGTGGACCCCCAAGTTCCAGCTGGAGCTCTGGATTTAATGATCAGGCGCCCTGAAGATGAGCCTGACGCAGTCCAAACTGAGATCGATAGTTACATGCGTAATGTTCTGCCGTCCCTTGAGGATTACATAATTGGGCACGATCGGCAGAAGGTTATCGAGTTGAATGGGTTATTGGGAAAGAAGGAACTACTCAATATGTTGATGAACAAGTTGGCCACATATTGTGCCTACTGTGCCACCCAACCTATTCCCTTGTACCCTGAGGACGGAGAGGATGCTGACGACTTGGAGGCAGATGATCTCCTAAAGGCTCTTGTCAAGAGAGACACAGGTGGGGGCTCGATTCACCTGGAGGAAAAGCAGATGGGAGGCGAACGATCCTGTAGCAGTTACAACAAGGATCGATTACCCAGGGAAAGTTCCAGTTCTCGGTGAGCTATCTTGGAAAAATCTACTGCATGTCGAGCGAGGAAAATCTACAAAAGTTCTTAGAAAATCCTCGACCATACCTGCTGCCACCGCAACCCCGGATTCCTGCCTAAGATTTGTGTCATTGGACCTCCATCTGCTGGTAGGTACCCAAATACACTTTCTCATAACCACTTGTTGTTCCTTGACCCTTGATTGGTTTTAACTAACCCCCTTCTCTCTCTCCTCTAGGCAAGAGTTCTCTCTGCAAGATGTTGTGTGAGCATTACAGTGCTGCCCTTCTTGATATGAATGTGCTGGCTAGTGAGGTCAGGGAGACTGAACAGCAGAAGCACGTGGACCAAGTAAGGGATGATGCTAAGGTGACATTCCTCAACCAGATCAGGGAACAGATCCAGGGAGCTGCACAGGCTGTTATTGAGAGTAAGTTATGGAGGGACTACGACCTGTATACAGTTTAAATAAGGAACATTTGGTTATCAATTTAGTTATACACGGTATTCTTATCAGGTCGTGCTAGAAGAGCGATGCTGGCTGCTGAGCTTGCTGAGGAGAATGAGCTTGCAGAGGGGGAGGGAACACCGGCAGCTGAACCTCCTGCTGATAATGGTGATGAGGGGGAGTCTGAGAAGACCACCACGGATGCAGAGAAATCACAACTTGATACCGAGGAGCTGGAGAGGGAGAACGATTTGATTGAGAAGTTTGGGTTCACCTTTGATGATGAGGGTCAAATTATTGTACCTGAGGTAAATTGGAAATCATTGATCGCAAATCGAGGGACCTGTCTTTCTCTCTTTTTTCGCATCTTTCTCTCTCTACTTATGAATTCCAATGAACTCATCACTTCACTCCCTTTCTATCAGATCACTGAGGAGCACCCTCTGGTTCGGGAACAGGTTGAGAAAGTTACCCTGGAGGCCCGAAACCACGAGGTCGATATCAACCCTGAGATGTATTGTAGTGTCCTAGAAGAGGCTATCCGGGGTGTTGTCACCAGTCACCAGATGGAGGGAGTGCCCGAGTTTGGGGGATGGATCCTGGATAACTTCCCTCTGACTCGTGATCAGTGGACCATGATGACGGAGAGAGCTGATAAGCTGCTAACTCCGGACTCCTTTGTGATGCTGAATGATCCCAGTCCTGAGAATGGGGTACTCCTGAGAAGATGGGCCAGTCAACAGAAGCCCCCTGTAAGAACATGGATAGATAAGAAGTAATATTTCAGCTTATTGTATCTCGTACAATTTGTTAAAACTAATTTCCCCTCCTAGATTTCCCTCACGGAAGCCCAAATTAAGGCAGTAGAGAAGAAGAAAGCCAAGCCTCCAGGCGAGGGTAAGAGCGGTGACGGGCTTGGTACGGTAGAAGAGGAGGAGCCTGAGGACAGCGAGGATAGCGTCCCTAAATCTGTAGAGCAGCGGGTCATCAACAGGAAGAACTTCGACCGGGAGAAGCCTCAACTGGAAGCGATAATAAAACAGAGTGATGTTGAGTTCCTAACAATCAACTGTGGGAGCTCAGATTTGGAGAGTATGAAGAGTGAGGCTGTTGTGAAGCTAGATGCTCTCTTCAGGTGAGATATAATGATAAATTTTTCAAAAAAACTCAATATTAAGTTGATTAAATTGTCAAATTAGTCAAACTGGGGCAAATTACAAATATGGTCCACTCTCTGGGGCAAAGTGGTCCACCCTGGGTAACTCATATAAATCCGGATCATATTTTTCGATTAACATGATTCAATAACAAGACATGATATAACATGCTTTTTAACATGCTTCAATATCTTCAGGTACAAACCGGTCGACTACTTCTCCTATGAAGAGGAAGAGCAGGAAGAGGAGGAGGAGGGAGACGAGGGTGAGGAGGAGGTGGATAAGAGAAATCTAGGAGAAACCCGACACTTCTGCCCAGTTACGCTCAAGGAGAAACAAGTTCTGTGGCCGGGTGATCAGGAAATTGGGGCCCGATACCGCGAAAAGATTTATCTGTTTAGCAGTGCGGAAAACAAAACTAAGTTTATGGAAAATCCCGACTTGTATGCGCCTAGCCAGGCACCCATAACGGTAATAAGACATTTTGTGTTTCACATTTGTAGTTTTGATGTATATAATGTGATTGTGTTAATATTAACCCTCTCCCCTTCAGCCTCCACCTATTCGGTTGTGTATCCTGGGTCCCAAGTCAAGTGGAAAGACAGTTCAAGGACGGAAACTTGCCCAAAAACTTGGAGTTTTCCACATTTCCTTCCACAAGTTCCTTGAAGAGATCGTCATTCCTAAGGTATGTAGGATCATCTTCTTGCGACCAACGAATTCCTCTTCTTTGCTGTTATACTGGTTAAAATTGTTTATGTATTGTGTGAACTGGTCCTGAGTTTTGTTACTAATGATACCTCACACTCAGGTGAAGATTCGAGCATGGGAGAGTGATCACGAAGAAGAGGAAGCTCCCAGTACGGACGAGAATGACGAAGAAGATGAAGAAACAAAGGAGATTCGACTTGCTAAAGAGGCTGCTGCAAGTTAGTTTTGTTGTTTTTTGTCCATCTATATTTCACGAGTTCGGACTTCCAAGATGCCCGTGTGTCTATATCAACTTTAGCTCATTGTATCCCCCCCCTCCCCAGAGACCCGAGAAGTAGATCTGGATGACTCGCTCCTCCAGACTCCCTCTGGAAAGGAATACTTGGTGCAGGAATTCGTGGAACACACTGTGACACAGTTCGAGAAGGCCCTGGAGATCAGGAGAGCTCTTATTGCCAGGAGAATCGAGAAAGTGGTGGATGTTGACGAGGCTATGACTGAGGTAGGAGGTCACACTCTTTCTCTCAGTCTCCCCTCTTTATTCCCCTCCCCCTTACCTTCCTAGCCCTCTCTGATGCACCTCCCCCTCCTTACCCCCTCTATCCCCCCACTCATCCTACTCCCTATCTCTCTTTCTCTTTCTGTAACTCTTTAACTCCCTTTCAGTTGGAGGATGCTGTTCACGCCAGTTTGGTTGAGGGAGACTCTCTTCCTCCAGAGATTTTAGAACAAGTCGTATTTGCGTGGTGGACTAAGGCTCCATTTGAGTAAGTGATGACAAATTATATATCACTTTTTGAATAGGTGCCTCCACTCTTGGATCCATTGCAACCTATTTATGTATGTGAGATCGATCTCAGATGCCAATGTCACCAACCTCCACTCCTCTTAATTCACTATTCCATTATCCAGAGAGACAGGATTTGTACTGGAGGGTTTCCCGAGAACACCCCAAGAAGCCACCTTCATGACAGAGAGTGGACTCTTCCCCGATGCTTGTGTAGTTCTAGAGGTTGAAGATGAGAATGTCGCCAACCGACAGCTACCTAAAAAGTTGGAGAAATGGAAGGCAAAGATGTCTCGCAAGGCAGCGAGGAGACTGAGAAAGTTGGAGAGACGCCGGGTAAAGCGAGAGAAGGAGAAGAAGAAGAAAATCCAGGAGAAGTTTTCGGAACTGGTGTCAGAAAGGGAACAAAGGTTGGAGGAAAGGAGGAAGGAGAAGGAAGAGGCTACCAAATTTGGAGAGGTTCAGGAGAGTGATGGGGAAGAGAGCGAAGAGGAACCGGAAATTGATATCAAGGATGTTACTATCTCAGGTATTTACACATACTCTCTCCATATCTCTTTCAGTCGTTTCATCCTCTTCTTCCAGCTCCATCTACTTATCTCCATCCCTCTATCCCCCTCGTTCTCTCTCTCCTTCCCTCTCGTCCTCTCCCTCTCTTCCACCCCTCTCTTCCTCCCTCCTATCACTTCCCCTCTTTCTCTGCTACCTATTCTCATGCTAGAAACAAGACTATTCCTATTCTCACGCTAGAAACAAGACTATTCCTATTCTCACGTTAGAAACAAGACTTCCTATTCTCACGCTAGAAACAAGACTATTCCTCAGATGAAGAAGACGAAGACGAGGACGATGATATGGGAGATGACGAAGACGAGACTGAGGAGGAGGCTGTTGATAGGATCCGGGGAGAGATATCTGATAGATATGATAGTGATATGTCAATCGTGGGCACCCTAGTGGTAAGAGAATGTTATTATATGTTAGGGTAGACCGGGGTAATTTGGACGGTTTTGGCATTCAATTGGTATTTCAAGAGCCATTAATTTACTTAATCAATTAGTTAGCTACTCAATTTGTGCAACTGAACCTTTATCTTGAGCCTCAGAACAAATTTGAATCGAAAACATAACTTTTAGATAGCTAATTAACCTTGTTAATGAAGGTAAGTCGGAATATTTTTGATCGCGAGACACGGGGCAATTTGGACTAGTGGCTTCTACACCAATCACAATGCGCGCATTCAATCACGTGACCGCGACACACCACATTGCCCCAGCTGTAAATCTGCGATGTAAATCAGACCGAGGTTGGGGCTATTTGGACAAACTTAGATTGTAGCCACAGTTTTTGAGATATCGATTTCAAACTTTTCAGTCATCTAGTAATTTAGTATCCCGTGCTATTCCTTTTTTCAAAATTAGTTAGTTAAGTAGTAATTAGCCTAATTAACCAAAAAATTAAGTGTTCATCAGATCTATATCTATAGGGTGCATTTTCGAAAGCTCAGGATTAGCCTAGTCGATTAGAAAAAGATTTAATCTAATCCCAAATAGGGTTTTTGAGAAAATCGACATCAAAGATCAAAAAACCACAAATAAAGCTACGGTTTTCAAAGGAATGCTGTTTGTGTTTTCAGGTGCTTACAAGGCCAGAAATTACTATTATGGGGATCCAGTCTAATTAATCATGTTAGTGGCCGATTCCCACTCAATGCAATTCCCTGGGGTTACTATAGCAACGGAGTTTGTTACCATAGCAACCGGCAATGTACTATTTTCTTGCTCCAAATTCACCCATTACATCCGTATTATTAGACTATCGATTATTTAAACATGATTGTGAGTAACAATGAGACATCAGACTACCTTCAGTTACCAGCCAGTCAGTGGCTTTGGTTATCAAATGTATGCCTATTGCTCTAAGTTAGCCTGTAATTTATCCCTTTATTCAGTTATATCAGCTGCATATATATGGATGATTATCATGATAAAACACTACTTTTGGTCAACAAAGCACCAGTCCTAGATATTCTAGAGCACCCTATGAAGTTGGTTTGTCGAATGCCACACCATGGATTGACTTGTTACCTTGGCATCCAGAGAATTGGTTGTAAAATGCGCCTTTTTTTCCTATTTTTTTGGTCTATTTACTCAGTTTTAGCCATCTATATTGATTGAATAGGATAATTATGAAAGCAGGTTGTCTATGGTTACCATAGAAACGAGTGTAATGGCGCCATGAGGCCAATTTGTTTTAACCAATTTGCCCCATGGGGCAATTTGGTCTAGTCCAAATTGCCCCATGGGGCAATCTGGATTATGACCGAATTGCCCCCGATTTTTTCGTCCGAATTGCCCCAAATTGTCCGAATTGCCCCGCTTCATTAAAATGCCAATTAGCTAATTAAATCGAAAGCTAATGTCATTTTGATGATGAAACTGAATAGAAAAGTATCATATTGTGAAATTCTGACCCTTAATTTAAATAATTATCATAATTAAGTTTACCGAATTAAAGTTTAACTTTAAAGTCGTCATTTTTCGTTATTTCACACTAAACACCACAATTTAAAAGTCCCATATAAATCACTAGTCCACATTGCCCCGTCCTGTGACCACATTGCCCCACCGTCCAAATTACCCCGGTCTACCCTATTGCTATGTGAGAGTGTTAGCTTTTTGGAAGCTTTTTTTTCACAGATATCTGTGTCCTAACCAGGAACCGACCGACACAAGTAAACAACCAATCAGAATTCGTTATTTAGGTCACGTGACTGGTTATTAGCCAATCATGGACCAGTAACTCCTGATTCGGTCGGTTTCTAGTCGTAACCCACCACCATTCCCCCTCCAGAACACCTTAGAGGACCTGAACATACCCAGAATAACAATCGATGCCTCCCGGAAACCAAAAGTGGTATCCTACTCCCTGACCCAACAACTTCGATCGATCACCGAGTTCCGAGAGAGTCTGTTCTCTCAGTGTCTAGCTGTGAAGGCAAGATCTGCCAATGATATGCTAGCACGGGGTTACAAGCAAAGCAGCCGATTCGGACGGTGGGACCCGGTACTATTGAGCCAGGGTAAGGCGATCCAACCCTACCAGGCAGTCGGGCAGAGGACCTATCCGGTGGTTTACAGAGCTCATATCTACTTTATGAGCAATTTGGAGAACAGGCAAAAGTTCATGGATAATCCGTTGAACTATCTACGTCTCCCCTCACCTCCACCGAATGTACCGGTTAAGCTGGCTATTGTTGGACCGCCAAAGTCGGGGAAAACTATGCGTAAGTCCTGGGTTTAGTTGAACCTTTTGTTTATGTCTGGTCCCTGATAGTACTTGTTATGTTCTAACCCTCCTAATTTGCTTCATTTCTCCAGTTGCCCGACGTCTGGAGAGGGATCATGGTATAGTTTGTCTGAGTGCGGGTGAGGCAGTTCGACGATTTATGATCCAGTTCCCCACTAGTAGCCTTACAAAGGAAATGGAGGCACATCTGAGGGCTGGTGTCACCCTACCTGATGCGTTAGTGGTCGAGGCGATGGAGAAGATCATGTTGAGTCAGCAATGCCAAACACGAGGGTAAGGACAATTTATTGACGGTTACAGCTGCCGGTTTGGGTTAAAATATTTGCCAATTCATGGCCAAAAGGGGGACAATTCAGTTTTGCCGGTGAATGGAACGCGCCATGACGGGATACGACCGAAAGTACACTTCGCGCGCGCAACGCGCACTGGCGTTACCATAGGTTACAGTGTTGACCAGAGGGCCGTGAGAAAATGTGGACACGGATTGTCTGATTATGTGCATTAGTTACATGTTTTCATCCCTCAGGTATGTCTTGGATGGTTTTCCAAATACTATAGAACAAGTGAAACTACTTACTGAGCTGAGTATCATTCCCGTTCAAATTATAGAGTTGACCCTCTCCAACAAGGATGTTCACTGGCGAGGGACCTCCGATCGACATTCTCCAGACAAGTAAGGATCCAGACCAACTAAGTGTCTTCTAAACACTCCCCTTAATTAGGCACTTCTGTTCACATGCCACTTCCTCTCTAGGACGCTACCACTACACGACTCAGCACCCATTTTGGATGTCAAGCTGAGCAGTTACAAACGGAATATTAACGTGGTCCGATCTCACTATGAGAAGGAGCACAGGAATTGGTCCACGCTCGAGGCAAATCGGTCTAAATGGTTGCTGAATGAGCAATGTGCTGACTATATTAACAAGCAACTTCTCATGGTGCAGACCTACCTTCAAAGACGAAGCACTGGTGAGTAGATTGTAACTGAACCATCCCAAATTACCCCCCCCCCCCCCATCTCATCCCCACTTATTGAGTATTAATTGTTGAGTAATTAGTATTACTCCCAATTAACATTCCTATCCCCATTAATATTCACTCCAACCCCCAGGCATGGCGGCCTCTATATACGGACTCTGTGTAACTCCCAACGAGTGTTCATCACGACTTGGCGAATTCAGCCACTACTGCCCTGTTAGTCTGGCTACCCGTTACGAACTAATCGACTGCAGTGAGGAGAGCACCCTCAAGTTCACTGCGGAGTACCGGGCCCGATACTACAAAATGGCCGGGCAGGCTGAGCTAGATCTCTTCCTGGAGAGTGCGGAGAAGTTCGTAGCACCGACAGCACCTAACAGACTGCCGGAGAACTTGCCGCGTTGTGTTAGTAAAGCGGAAGTTAAACAGATGTTCCCGAAAGAGTTGTCATTCCGAGGATACTGTCCGGTCACATATGTGCTCGGGAACAAGAGGTATGTAGAACACGCTGGGAACTTATTCATATTGGCATTTTGCCGTATTATTTTTTCTGGCAGTGAGACTCTCACTGAGAACCCCAGCTCCGCAATTATAGTTTCCCTCTTTTTCTCCAGGTACCATTCCCACCTTTGTCACCATCTCCCCCCTTCCAGGTATGAAGCCCTCACACCGGGCTCCAAGGACCATGTAGCTCTGTTTGCTGACGAGCTGTTCTCTATGCGGGATGAAACAGCCCTCGAAGTGTTCCTCAGACAGCCCTGGCGATTCAGTGAGATACCGCTCCCTGCCAAATTACCACCTGCTAAGATAGCTCAGGATGTTAACACTCTTCCAATGCTCGGGTTAGTGATTTGTTGTTGTTTTTTAGTGTTCTTGCAATTATTTATGATTAAGGCGGATCGAGGCCCGCCACCGTGCCACGCAATTCAGGCCGTGGTTTCCTTGTACATTCAGCCCGCCCTATGTGGTTCACGACCCGAAACCAGTCCTGCCGCACACAATGGCAGCATAAAATCACGAGCAACGTGCTCGTCCTGCTTGTTAGGCTCATGAAACTACCGGTAATGCGCATAACCATGATAACGGTTCGTCTTTAAATATTCATTTGCCGTGGACTATTATTATAGTCGATCTACGTTCTAAGCTGTTGTGATTTGTTACCCATATTTTTATCCCAGGTATATGGAACAGTCTGTTGCGAAGGCCCTAATCGAAGCTATGACATCATGCTCAGACTTTAAACCAAAATACCCTTACGTGAACGCTCACAAGTCAGCCCTCCTATATGTAGCCTACCATTTGAAAGGTAACCGTTGTCTTTAAAAACAGCAAAAACTTGAACTATTTCTGAGATGTAGACTCGCTTTCAGCGATGTTCTCTGTACTATGAAACATAATCACACTCCCTCTCTCCCCTCAGCTCACAACCCGAAGGCGACAGAATACTCGCGGGAAAAGTACAGGAAGAAGCTTGAAAAGTACAAGCAGCACTGCCAGCTAATCAAGTACCTTGGTGACAACATGAACCGCCGATATCGACCTGATTCAGACCGACCCATAGATTTTAACTACAAAATGGATGAATTTTTGGCACTGAAGAATCACCCTCTTCCATCAAGTTGAGGAGAATGAGTGTGTGTCAGGAACCGACCGACACTAGCAGACAACCAATCAGAACTCGTTATTTAGGTCACGTGACTGGTTATCAGCCAATCAGGGACCAGTATTTCCTAATTCGGTCGGTTCCTGGTGTGTGTGATGGACATTTTTTACACGTGGAACGTTTACCAACTCGAGTTGTGTTGGATGAGTGCCAGACTCTCAGTTATCTGTGTACAGTGTTTCTTTAGAATTGGGTGTACAATGTAAATAGAAAATAACTTTGCGGCCTGTAGGAAACAATGTTTTTATAACTTGTCACATAATACTCCCTCACTCTCTTTTGACTTTCTTTCAGTAAAATCCTTCCCTTTTTTTAAAACAATTTCCAGGATAAAAGTTCGAACACGGGTCACGGCCACAACTTATGGCACAAGGATATTATCACACTGTTTTGGCTTAGTTTGGTAAAGTAAAACATTGCCCAGCTAGACCCCTTTCGCCCACCCCGCACAAAACAGGTACTGCACGGTAAAGTCTAGGAAATGTTACTTTTCATGTCCTTTATTTCTTCTTTGAAAGTGTCTGATATGATTCTCATCCTTCCGCCAGGTTTCTCGATCACCTTCCCATTGTTGTGGACGATCTCGTTCTCCGTTGGTAGAGCCCTGGATAACAGATAGAGTCGTGATGACGTCATTAGAAATGGTGACGTCATAGAGAGTCATGGTGACGTAATGTGTGATGAATATGATGCCTGGTGTTATCTGGTGACAGCTTGGTTTTGAAGACAACTCATTGTGATCTGAAATGAACATGGTATGTGTCTCTCTAAATGAATATATATCAACGTGTCATGTCTGTCTGTCTAGACCTTGTTGAAAGTCTGTCATAGGACTGCCAAGATCTGTCATTGGTGAAAGGTCCTCCACTGACCTGTCCTGGTTGGCTGTGTTGGTTGGTTGGTTGGCTGTGTTGGTTCGCTGGTTGGCTGTGTTGGTTGGCTTGGGTAGGAAGTGTCGTAGGACCAGAGTGTAGGATACCAACCATACGGCTACCAATACATGGAACGCCCAGTAGAAACCATTATATAACTATAGAAAGAAGAGATCGATAGTTTATCAGTACTGCAGGGGTCAATTGAGCCTAGCTGATCAAAAGGGGTTGAGATATCATCTAGACCTGTCTGGCGTCGCTGATCCGATCTAAGCGCACTGCCGAGAATCTAAACGGGGTCTGGAAGGGCCAGGCAGATCTTGACCGATTGTATATATCCCAGTTACTAACCTGGGCGGTCTCTCCCCACGATAAAAGAATGAACGGTTGAATGCCATACCCCAGAGCCAAAGCTCTTGCTAATCTATTGAATACATCACAGAACCTCTGAGCAGGCCAACTCCAGGAGTTATAAGTCCCGGTGTAGTACCTCAGGAACCCAATGAACTGAAATCATATAATCAATAGTATCAGGTCAATTGAATACTCGACTCTGACCATTGTTTAGCGGCGCAGACCCGATCTGGGCTGTCAGACAATTCAAATATGACTCTGTTCTGTTACTCCAGTATTTAGTTTTACCTGTTTTTCCGCAGCGATAACGGGGATCTCGAAGAAAAATGCCATCCAGTATCCAGGGAGAACGCCGTGCCAGAGAATGATAAAGAGATAAGTGTAAACCATACTGGCCCACTTTCCCCAGCCTTTAGTTCGCTTGAACAGGTACCTAGTCGGGGAGGGAGGGGGCGGGAATAATAAGACTAAAAACATGCCAGAAATTATGAACTTTGAATGTTTTTCCGGGCAACAACATACACCTTGACATGCCGCACCGTCCGAACAGGCTTCACTGTCCCTCGTGCAGAAACCGCTGCGAGGGACAGTGTAGCTTGTCAGTATTGACAAACACCAGTCAAGTTCTCATTTACCTAATGAACCAGTTCTTGGTGGTGAGATTGAAATGGTCAATAAAGTCCTTGTTAGAGTACCCTAGATACAGCTTCTTGATGTTTACACTCCTCATTGCTCCCCACTTGTTCTCCTCGTGGTTCGGATCGTAGGACAGCCCCAGCAACATGCACCCTCCCTCCTGTAACATACATGTTAGTTGGAACGGTGTGCGGACTCTAGTGCTAAAATCACGAAAAGCGAACTCGAGATTTCGGCCGTTAGGCCGGAAACGAGAGTTTGCTGTGCCTCTATACTCGTTTAGAAGTGTTAGGGCTGTTATTTGGGTTCGAGGTTAGGGTTTAGTTTAATGGTTAGGGTTAGATATAGAGTCCTCCTTGGGTTTAGATATAGAGTCCGTTAGCACTAGAGTCCGCCCACCAGTTGGAACATGTTAGTTGAACATGTGGGGGTTAGTCGAGACACGATAGTGTAGAGATGATGGTATAATAAATGGACAGGGGAATTCAACCTGGGAACTGTACTTCTAAGACATGACCTATTATAACAAGAGCCAAGAGGATTGGGAACATTATATATTGAGTTGCCTAGCTCGAGTCTGTTTCCCGTGCTCTAACATATCAAATATTGAGGTGGTACATGACCTACAAAACACCTACCATGACTGTCCAACAACCGATATATTTAGTGAGGGCGAGCATCCCAAATCCAGTCATGTAGTACAAACGATACAACACAAACTGATCCTGTAGTTGAAATGGTGTTAGCTGTTTAGTGTGTTCTTCTAATAGGATGAGATGTAAGGGGTGGGTTCAGTACCCCGTCCTAGAGCACCACCTACTAGATGAGTGTTGCTGAACTCCCAAGGTAGATTATGCTATCTAGTTTTATTTCATGAATTCATGCTCTATCGTACGTACATTGAATGATTTAGCGATGAGTGTTTCTCTATTGAACAGTAGTCCACCCACTAGGTAGAGCGCCAGAAAAACACAACTGAACAGTATCAAGGCTAGGACACGCAGAAAAAAGTTCAGTTATAGAATTGAAAGAAAAGCGTTCTAGAACATGTGAATCGTGAACCACTGTGAGTCACACGTGGACAAACTTGAACTAGTTACATTAGACTTAGTGTACCTATTAGTTTCCTTTACTTTCGTTTCTCTATCTCCCCTCACGAGCTTGATCTCGCATGACATTGGCCCATTCAGATGCCATATAGGTGACGTTGTACGCCCGTAGTAGTAAGAATCTTAACTGTGTGCTCTCGCTTCTCACTCATAAAGATATAATATGATGAGATGATATAAGCTTGTAAAACCCGTCTGGGTTACCGGTAGACCAAAACAAACACATCTTATTATGGGGTCAGAACGGATAATTGTATCCTTACAATGCCACGTAACGACTATAGAAGAGGATCTTAAACCTATCTACTCGACTACTCATTCTACCTAGTACTACGTAATATATATCTTACTAACCTGAGAGAAGGGGGAAGATCGGAGTGAAGCCTGTCCGACACTATCAATGTCAAGCATAGTTTCGGGCAGAGGTTCCAGGTAGAGATTCCATGTAGATCGAGTCAGGCTGGAGATGCAACGAAGGTTGGGCTGGTAATCGAGAACTGACAACTCTGCTCCAGAGCTTCCTTAAGTACTTTTTCTGGCCGATGGTTTCCACAAGCGCATTCCGCCACGCTCCAGGTCGTGGTATGGAATGTACCGGCGATATTTTTGGACGCGGCCGCGTCCAAACATCGTCGTTTTCTGTTTCTCCATTCTATTACATGTTTGGAACGACAAAATCATCGTCCTCACGACCATATATTCATCGTCCTCACGACTCATATATTCTTCGTGCCCCTCCCCAAGCAAAAAATGTTATCCATGTAATAGACGAAGATTTAGACTTTTGTAAACCAAGAAATAATCGTCGGTCGACGAAACAGACTCACGCGATTGTAACCAAGGGAACGGGCAGGAATGATGAGATCATTCTCTGGAAAGGGAAGTGGCTATTCCGGTTCCTCTGCACGCGTCCCCGCGTACACTCCCACACCTTAAGATCGAGTCTGGTGGTGAGAAGTGATGTGGTAGTCGTCCGGGTTCTCTGCACGCGGCACCGCGTACACTCCCGCACCTTAAGAAACACCTCATCATCTTAGTGAACTCCATTCCTCTTTATTCCATATCCATGTGAACTCCTCCCCTCGTTCAATTTAGTGAAGACAGGTTGTTTCCTTATTCCACGTAGCGTTAAGAACTCCAGTTTTCAGTCCATGTGGACCTATTGGCTACTCAAAAAACTTACACGAATTAATATAATGCATTTATCTCACACTGTCTTTCACACTGTTTCTCTTATCTTTTTCTGTTTGATCCTCTGTTTCTTCGTCGTTCCACTGGCTTGAATTCCTCGGGGGTGAATTCCTCGGGGGTGATTTCCTCTGTTTGATCCTCTGCTTCTTCGTCGTTCCACTGGCTTGAATTCCTCGGGGGTGATTTCCTCTATTCCTACACACGGCCACGTGTACACTCCCACACCTTAATTAAGTTCGTAGTGGGCGTATTAGGGTTAATTTAGCCCTACAATTGTCCTTTTATCAACACATCGATTAACACTTATATCATGCATATACATTTTTCTTCACTCGCTTAATTCAATAATGTTTCCGCATAACTGGGCAACTGTCATTTGGGACTTCTTTCCTCCCGAGTTCGGGTTTACTCCATCCCATCGAGTTGAACCCACTCACTAGATCCCATCTCATGATCTCATCTAGCGAGCTGTCATTTAGAAATCATTTCCACAAACTTAATATACTTCTTTATCCAAATAATTTCAATTTGTCTTCACTTTCTATGATCTTCCCTTACAAAGACAGAATAAAAATGTTCTTCACACAAATTTTTTATGGAAAATGTTCATCCTCACGGTTATTTTAGACAACTTATCCTCATCTTATCAACTCACTGATTGTAATTGTCCTCGTATTTTCTTCCAATTCCTCGGAACTTCATCTCCTCCTCCCTCTGCTGGAAACGTTGTCACCTTCTCTCTTCGCCGGGAACGTTATCTTCTCCTTCCTATGCTGGAAACGTTATCTCCTCCTCGCTGGGAACTTTATTTCCTCCTCTCCTCGCTGGGACCGTTATCTCCTCCTCGCTGGGAACTTTATCTCCTCCTCTCCTCGCTTGGACCGTTATTTCCTCCTCTCCTCGCTTGGACCGTTATCTCTTCCTCTCCTCGCTTGTACCGTTATCTCCTCCTCTCCTCGCTTGGACCGTTATCTCCTCCTCTCCTCGCTGGGACCGTTATCTCCTCCTCGCTGGGAACTATATTTCCTCCTCTCTTCACTGGGAACTTTCTCTCCTCCTCTCCTCGCTTGAAACTTTATCTCCTCCGGGACACCTACTCCTTAAACTTTGTCGTCTAATCCTTTTGACAGTAACTATCCAACTCATTTCTTTTTGGATCTGACCTGGATAAGGTAATGTATGCATATTCCTCTTTCTCCAGATTTTTCCCTTCATAATTCGCCAACTTGCTCTGTTGTGTCTATCTTTTATATCTGCATCAACCTGGCCGCTAACCCTTATCTCTTCTGATATGAGGTTGTCCTATGTTGAGAACAAGTAGTCAGCTTGTCTCGATCAGCATTCACAGTGACTAATTGCTTCTGCTGACTTGAACAGTTCCTCTAAATAACAAGTAGCTAACTTGTGGCAATATTGCTCTTCTATCCGGATATTAATACGCTGTGTGATTCAGTCACAGATTCTTTCCTTTTAGGGGGCTTTGTCCCTACATACCTAGGTCGCCTAGGTGAAACCACACACAGCCGTGACTCTTCTTCTGGGTTACGTCGTCCTTTCTTCGAAGTAGAACTATGCATTTCTGGAACAGGTACTGTTACCTCTCTAATCTGGAAGTGGAATCGGTATCCTCACCTCACCTCTCTGGAATATGTATCCTCACCTCGCCTCTCTGGAACAGGTATCCTCACCAATCTGGAACAGGTATCCTCACCTCTCTGGAACAGGTATCCTCGCCTTGCCTCTCTGGAACAGGTATCTTCACCTCGCCTCTCTGGAACAGGTGTCCTCACCTCGGCTCTCTGGAACAGGTGTCCTCGCTTTGCCTCTCTGGAACAGGTACCTCACCTCGCGGTACCTGTCCTCTCATACACACCTTATGTGTCATTAAAAATCATGTGCAATGATCCTTATCTCCATTTTCAATTAATTTTGTTCAAGGGGCTCCACTGATAAATCTAACTTTCTGTAGTTTCAGGGATGAATAACCCATCTCAAAAGCTGGTTAATGAAAATGGATGGTTTTAAACACTGCAAGAGCAAATCCTTCTGTCTCCTCTTTTATATATATTTTCTTATCTCGGGTTCTGAGTTGTCTTTTGGCCTTCTCTCCATCATTTTCTTCACTCTCCTTGGGGTCTCTAACATCTTCTGCCTTTTCCTCGGGGTCTCTAACATCTTTTGTCTTCTCCTCGGGGTCTCTAACATCTTTCGTCTTCTCCTCAGGGTCTCTAACATCTTCTGTCTTCTCCTCGGGGTCTCTAACATCTTCTGTCTTTCCATCGGGGTGTTTAACATCTTGTGTCTCCTCCTCGGGGTCTCTACCATCTTCTGTCTTCTCCTCGGGGTCTTTAACATCATCTGTCTTCTCCTCGGGGTCTCTAACATCCTCTGTCTTCTCCTCGGGGTCTCTAACATCTTCTGTCTTCTCCTCGGGGTCTCTAACATCTTCTGTCTTCTCCTCGGGGTCTCTAACATCTTCTGTCTCTGTCAGAGCATTGGCCTGACAGTTCTGTCTGCTCCTCGGGGTCTCCAACACTTTCCGTCCTCTCATCGGGGTCTTCAACAACTTGTGTTCTCTCCTCGGGGTCTTCAACATCTTCCGTCCTCTCATCGGGGTCTTCAACAACTTGTGTTCTCTCCTCGGGGTCTCCAACACTTTTTGTACTCTCTTTGGATCTTCAACATCTTCTTTCCTCTCCTCAGAATCGCTAACATCCTTATCCTTAGAACCAGGAATATCCTCTGCACAAAATAAACAGAGCAAGTGACAAAATATGTAGGCTATGTAAGTTGCAACGAATACGAAGAAACAATAGACCACATATACAATAACCAAATCCGGACCACCTCTGATATTCAATCATTATTTCAAAAGCCATGTCTTTACTCAATCAACTAGTTAGCTACTCAACCTGTGCAACCGAGCCTTTATTCTGAGCCTTAGGACTAATTCACATCGAAAACACAATCCCTAGTTAGCTAATCAACCCTATCAATGAAGGAACTCCGAATATTTTCGATCGCTTATACACTAATCACAAAACGTGCATTCAATCTCGTGATGGACAACCACATTGCCAGACCGGGCCGCCTGGTACAGCATGGATTAGCCTAATTAACCAAAAATCTCGCTCCAATCTCATCTATTACATCCATGTTATTAGACTATCGAATAATTAAACGTGATTGTGCAAAGATTGGATAATGATTTGGTTGTAGTTCAAACCTAGGTTCTTTCTGGGGTGATTTGGTAAGTTACTTAATCTTCTTGTCCTATTTTACTTGCTATTCTTTAACATCCTTAATTTTAGTTTCTTTCTTTTCTCTCTCGTTTTTAGCGTTTTAACCTTAACTTTCAGATACTTCTTATCGGCTTGAAGAGTTTCACACTTTTCTTGTAGTCTTAAAATTAATCTTCCTGTTTTAACAAGCTCATGCTCTAGTACTTTTACCTTCTCTTCCAATTTAATTGTCGTCTGCTTTCCCATCTTGTTGTATTCTTCTGCTGAAACACCTGATAACTCAATAGTATCACTTAATTCTCCATCTTCCATTTCTTCATGCTTCGGTATAACTTCCTCTACATATTGTGACAATACTTTACGAGAACTCACATACCATGTCGGGAATGGTAGGTTCTCATCCTCCTCCTCACGTAAAAGCTCTATCTCCTGCTCCTCCGTTAACATTAGTGAAGAGTAACTTCCTTCGCTTCCCGTGCTGGATGTCCTGTCCCTGTTACCTTGGCCACCCCTTTCCTTAGGTTCGTCTTGCAATTGCGTACTTAGTACTGAAATATCCATTTCTTGCTAAGATAAGAGTGGTAATTAGAACAGACATTCGTAACTTATGACACTTCGGGTGGGCAAAAACTTCAGGATTTCAATGGGATTACTAGTAAAACTGAGGTTGAGGGATCTGCCTTTCTCTATTTTTTTTTCATCTTTTTCTCTCTAACTTCTCTCTATCTCGCTTTCTATCCTCCTCTTTCTCTTTTTCTCTCCCTCTTTCGCTTCATCAATCTTCACCTATCTCTTTTTCTCTTTGTGGTACGGGATTAGATCTCACACATGTGATTCGATCCTCCTACTGGGGGTAGTTATGGTGCGAGATCAGATCTCTCGCATGGCTCATGTGAACTGCTCCAAATTGTCTTTGTCTCTTTCGCTCCTTCTCTCTTCATCTGTTTCTCTTTCTCTCTATATCTCTTTCTGTCTATCTCTCTTACTCTCTTACTCTCTTTCTCTCTCTCTTGCTTTCTATGCTATGCTATCTTTTTCTTCTTCTCTTTCTCTCTTTTTCTCGTTATATCTCTCTCTTTCTTTCCTTCTCTCTTTCTAACTGTCTCTTTCTCTCGTCTCCTATCTTTCGTCTACTTCTGTGGGACTGAGGTCTGGGGGTAGTTGTGACGAAATCCGACCTACAAAAGGTGATCCGATAGACAGCTACAGTACACACAATACAATCCCTATCTCTCTCTCTCTCTCGGTTCTCTCTCCCTCTTTTTCTCTCTATCTCTCTCTCTCTCTTTTGGTTCTCTCTCTCTCTCTCTCTCTCTCTCTCTCTCTCTCTCTCTCTCTCTCTCTCTTTTGGTTCTCTCTCCAGTCTCTCTCCAGTCTCTCTCCAGTCTCTATCTGACTTTCTATTTCTCTCTTGCTCGGCGCTCCCTCTATATCTATCTTTCTTCCTCTAGCTCTCTCACTATCTATCTCTCCCTATCTGTCTCTTCATAGGATAGATGCAACCATTTAATTTCTGTCCAAACATATAACTACCTACCTGGCCAGCCGGTTCCAACTCTGCAAGCAGGGTATCCCCCACCATACTCAAGGCAAAACTCGTTAATTGACGTTTTCGATCAGGGCCTTTCGGTTCTTTGGACTAATGTTAATTCATTGCTCAGCTTCTTCCTCTCATTATCTCTCTTCCTCTCATCTATCTTGACCAAGCTCACTCTGGAACTCTGGCTACTATTACTAATTACTATCAATACGTCTTGGTATTTTGCTAGGGAACGCATCTTATCTCTCGGTCTCTCGACGAAACTGTCAATTTTAGTTGTCAACTCGGTCATTTCAGCTAAAAGCTGGAGTGAGCTTACAGCCTTCTTCAAATGTATCAAAAAGAATTGGCGGAGCACCTCTTCTATTGAAAGAGGTTTTCTCTTCAACTCAGCCTGGTTACTGACACTTAAGTTTCTGACGACATGTAATGCCGCCCATATAGATTGTACTATGAATGAAATGAATGAATGAATGAATGACTAATTACCCGTCATTACCCGTCCCGGCGCTTTTTCTACTATCTACCTCTCTCTGCCTTTCTTTCAGTCGGGTCGGCAATAGAAACTTTATGGTAGACTTCAAAAGATGCACCTGACTTCAAATGGGGTCGGCGGTCGCGGCGCCAGAAAGTGAGTGGGTACTGATCCAAATGGACAATAATTATACTCAGTCTAGAGGCGCTGGTCAGGAATACGGGGCGTTATGCCTCATGACCCTAATACATGTATCAATGTTCAACTAACCGAACAACAAGAAGTATCATGAATAGGTTGAATTCTAAATGGGGTTCAATCTATCATAGCACCAACAATAATCACAATCATATTTCCCGTTCATTCTTGAGAGGCGGATTAAACCAGAATATTTGCGTTATGTTTTCATAACACCACCAAACTATGTTTTAGATGTAGAATAGTATCTTAATTAATTTAAAAAATTCTTTCTAGGCGGTTAAGTTATACATTCATTCTTCGGGGTGGTTGCTTTATTACCTAATTTAGTTTAAAACATCTATCAATCTTGCTACATAATTTTTAAGGCCCGTTACCCGGGTATCCAGATTCGATGGTCTGGCAATTTAAACCACAAGTTACGAGATCTCGCCCATTTGATCGTGGCTCCCGCCAAGCAAATAAATGTCAAATTTTACCTACGGTTTGGTTGATAGCTCAAGTTATGAATTTCATACTAATATTTACGCAAATTTTCTTTCCCTGACTTTCACCTACAATTTAGCTCGAGTCTCAGAGACGAAATGGGAATTTTGGGTTTTCACTATCAGAGTTATCAGACTTTCTATTTTAGGTACGAGGTCACTCCTTTCGGGGGTAAATAGGGTGAAATTCAAGCAGATTTATAATTTATTTCATACTCACTCCACCTTTCTAGATATTATGCCATGTTATTTTCACGAGAAATTTCCTAATTTTTATTTTCAATTGCACTTAATTAATGCTCACCAGGGGCGGTTTTTGGTATCCGATTGCTCTAGTTTCTCTCGTATATTCGTGCCGTAAAGCCCAAAATAAGTCGTTTGTATTTGGATAACATTACATTATATTGTCTTACTGACTTCATGTTGCTATGGCAACAGTTTATACCGATCTTTATCATGCCTTTCCGCAAAAGGCATGAATCATGACCCTGTGAGATAAGCTATTTAAATGTAACAATTGGATCAACTAATTAGGTATCAGACACAGGAAATTAGTTCCGTGAGTAATTCATCAAGAAGAAGCATGGTACAGTCACATATGTATGAACCGATTAATTCGATAACCTCAAAATATACCTCGAAGATGATCAAACCACCTATAATAGCCTCCTCTAAGGACATCGACCAGATCCATTCAATGCTACTGAGGACCATATTTATTCGTTTAGCCCCTCTGGTACATATCTTTTATCAAATTATTTATCATATCCAGTATCCATCAATGAATCGTTCCATGAGGTCACAGCCAGTCTATTGACACACAACTAACTCGGTAGATTCCTATCCGGCTGGGGTTCAGTTGTAATAAATTCCGTCTTGAGTTGGCCCTCTTGTGAAGAGTTTCTGTCACGTCTAGCTGCTTGGTTTCTGCTTGTTGGGAACAATGGAATACGAACGATTTCTTAGTCTGAAATGGTTTCCGTTTTGAAAACGAAAGATAGCTTCAAGGATATTATAATGTACCTAGCATTTATTTAGCAATATATATATAGAACAACAAATATAATTTCTTATCATGTTTTACCATCTCTTCTAATCACTTTGTAATGTTATACCTACCTATGCAATGATCTCAATTCTTTCTCTCTTCTATTCTTTCTCAACATCTCTCAATGGTTCTAATATGGAGGTCTCAAATCTCTTCAAGTTTTCAAAAGTAACTTGTGCTCCTCCCAGCTCTCTTACTACTTGTATCTACCTCTAATTAAATTTAGATCAACAACTACTCCTGACGATAGTCAATTATATTATGGGCACAAATAGATCTGGATCTTCGTGTTATCAGCACGATGGGAAGTAATATTCCTGGCACATACGGGACAGAATAAAATATGTAATACCTCAGCTCTCTCAGCTCTCTACATATGCAGCTCCAAATTTATTTCTCTCCCTCTATCTCTCTCGATATTTTTCTCCCAATCTCCCAATGCAATCCTCTCTCTGTACTCTGCACCTGATCACGCTATTATACTATTCTGCATGTGTTTTTAAACTACATAACCAACTTGGACAGCCAACCCAATCAATCAATTACAGTTAGGCCGATATATATGGAAGTTCTAAATCGGTAAGATTGAATTCCCTAATTCCAAAATCCAAATATTATATGAGCCTTTATCTATGTCTCTTTTACTCTCTCTCCGCCTTAGCTCTCTGTATCTCTTTCTTTCTCTTTCTCTCTTCTCTGTACCTCTTCTACCTCTTTTTCTCTGTCCCTAGTAGGGACTTCAATTCCTACCTCTCTGTATCGTTATTCTCCATCTCTCTTCAACCTCTCTCTGCCTGTGTTTCTCTAACCCCTCTTTTTCTCTATTTTGATGAACTTGGGGGCAACTTTGTTACTGAATACACTAGTCGGAGGGAGTGCAACTCAACAAACTACTCTGCACGTGCTCCAACACGTACGCCACCCCAATCAAAAAGGGTAACTTTATAATATACGTTTCTACTTAACTATACCCGTCAACAAGTCCGATTATGGGGCCTCCATGCTGTACGCAATATGAAGGTGTAGCTCCTAATAATACACACCCAACTGTCGTACCACTAGATAATAGCTCAGATATAATGCACTAACCAGGGTGACTAAGTGCAACCGTAGACCAAGAGTAGACCAAAACAAACACATCTATATTATGGGGTCAGAACGATAATGTATCACTTACAATGCCACGTAACGACTATCGGTTAAACATATCTACTCGACTACTCATTCTACCTAGTACTACGTATATTATATATCTTACTAAACTGAGAGAAGGGGGAAGATCGAGTGAAGCCTGTCGACACTATCAATGTCAAGCATAGTTCGGGCAGAGGTTCCAGGTAGAGATTCCATGTAGATCAGAGCAAGGCTGGAGAGCAACGAAGGTTGGGCTGGTAATCTGAGAACTGACAACTCTGCTCCAGAGCTTCCTTAAGTACTTTTTCTGGCCCATTGTTTCCACAAGCGCATTCCTCCACGCTCCAGGTCGTGGTATGTACCGCGATATTTTGGACGCGGCCGCGTCCAAAACATCGTCGTTTCTCCATTCTATTACATGTTTGGGACGACAAAATCATCGTCCTCACGACCATATATTCATCGTCCTCACGACCATATATTCTTCGTCCCCGCAATGTTATTCCATGATAATAAGACGAAGAATTTAGACTTTGTAAACCAAGAAATAATCGTCGGACGACGAAACAGACTCACGCGATTGTAACCAAGGGAACGGGCAGGAATGATGAGATCATTCTCTGGAAAGGGAAGTGGCTATTCCGGTTCCTCTGCACGCGTTCCCGCGTACAGCCGCAACAAAATGCAAATGTTAGGAAGTAGAAGTGTGTGTGTATGTGTGTGTGTGTGTGTGTGTGTGTGTGTGAGAGAGAGAGACGGACTGCTGACCGTGCCTGGCTAATAAGTTTTTTTCTCCAGGTGTAACGATGCAGATGCCAACTGGCCTGTGGGGTGGACGGCAACAGTTCAATGTGGCACAAGGAGAGAACAACCGTGTGTGTAGGACTCTGGGTGTCGCCTGTCATAACGGGATTATTCCTGTGTTGGCGAAGCCCTTGAATGAGTGTTTGAAATATTTGAACTTTCATTGTTTTCCGTACTCATTTTAAATGTTGACCACGATAAAAAACTAATAATTCTTCGCCCATCTGACATCTCTTTCTTTTAGTAATGTGATTAATATTGTTGTTTGCATAATTCTATTTACTCGACAAAATTACTCGTATTTAAATTTGTTACAAACATTGATTTATCGGTGGTTACACAGTGCAGTGGCCTGGGACGGTAGCAAATAGCGATGATCAATTGTCGCTTCAATCTTTTGTGCGAGAGAAACAACAACTGCCGCCAACGGGAGTTGTAGCTCAACACTCGCTCTGTACGTTCATGTAGCGCGCGGTAACCAAATTGTTATAACAATCAACTTGCTAGTTGCGCGGGAGTATTTGGTACGCGCAAAAAGAACCCGCGCGAAAATTAAGAAACGCGCAGCACGCGCCGCTCTGGGTGTAATGACTGAGTAAAGACTGTGTAAACTCTGTGTAAACTCTGAACTTTTTTAGGGATCCCTATAGGCCAACCCGGTTTGTTGTTTTTACTTTTTTCTAAAAAAAATTCTAACCATGCTTGATTAATTCACATGGCACTTGGAGGACAGAGGGCCACTAACCACTTAGACAAAACCTAAGAGGCAGTGGCTGCTCGAAACTTTACTTGTTTCTTACACTGGTGTGGCTACGCGACCCATCTGAGCGCACTGTCGAGAATCAAATGGGGTATGGCGCCGCCATACAGGAAAGAAAGGACGTTGTGTAAAGCTATAAATATTTCATCTTGCCAAGGGGAGCTAACACGAATACCAGCATTTTGCATGGAAAATGTTATTGAGCTTGAACTAGTATCTTGATAGAAAATATTGTAATACACAATAACTTTTGATAAGAGAGTGGCCAAACGTTTATGAGGCACATTATAATCGAGGTCGCCGGCCGTACATCACCCGTCTTCTCCTATCTTTTGATAGGTAAACTTAGTGAAATAATGCAGTTAGTTATACATACAATAGTTAGTCATTCTCTCAAAAGTCTTTGTTCAGAACTTCAACCTCAAGGCGATGGCCCGGCAGAATTCTCGCAATATCCTTGTCATTTCGAATGATAATATCAGGCAACTTCCTCACACAAGAGATATCTCTCCTGTTAATTTCCAACTCGGCACACAAAACTTGTAAGAGCTCGTCATAGTTTGAACCCAATTCAGATCGATCTAATTCGAAAAACTCTTTATCGGTACAGAGCCTGATTTTTACGGCGTTCACTGAAACGTTTGTTGGTTATTTACTCAAAATACTGCCTATTCATGGAGTGATCTAAAAGCTGATCCAATCCCTACCTTCTCTACTCTGAAAGTCGATGCCTTGTTCCATATTTGAAATGTTAATCGTATATCGATCCGAAGTTCCCATAGAAGATCCCAAAGATGTAACACCAGAAGAAGAATTCCGACTCCACATTGATTTTTCTGAAATTCATATGAAAATTTGTTTGAAGAAACTACAACTTAATTGAGTTTTTGCAATCATTACCTCTTACTACCGATGGTTTCTCGTAATGATGATCGTTATTCGAAAGAGTTCCCTCTTTATCTGCATGAAACTCGACATATTCTGGCTCCTTCGCTACAAACTGAAAGGGTCAAATCTTCGGTAATTTGATAGATACTATCTCGTGTTTGTAACAGTTTGTAAACACTGTCGATTTAAGAATATGGAGGATGCAGGAAGTATGCAGGAAGTACCAACAATACCAACACTGACATAAAGTACATACCGGTTCTCCTAGCGGGTCATGATCCAAGTCGAAGGTAAGGTGTTTATCAGTTGCTGTACTACTCTCACTTTCTGTGTCACTGTCACTCTCTTCAATCGACTGTATGTCCTTTAATATCGGACTAATACTGGAGTACGGGGTTACTTTTTTCCCGTCCTGGCTCATCCCACCTTTACTGATCTCCACCTCTACTTGACCTAGTAATTCCCGGTAGTTTTCATCGACCAGTAGCTCAATGGAGCTCTCAGTATGGTACGCTTCACTCATTTCCAATAGTGTACAATTCAGAAGAGACCTGGATAGAATGGATGTGTATTTGTCAGTGAGTATTCGTCAGTACATGGGGTGTCAGAAAGAGAAAAGGGTGAGATAACAGTTGGCGTCTGATAACCACTGCAGATCTTACCCTCTAAGTAGAGTGTAAGAATGTCCCTATTTTATGATTGTACAATTACACAGCCCACTTACATGAAAGATTGTTTTCCCTGTTTGAATACCTCCCCGTTAATAATCCACAGGAATGAAGAACGCTGGGTTTGGTCATCACATTGGAATACGTAACTCCTTAGAGATATATCATCCGAGCATATCTTAAACTCATTTTTCAACCCAGCCTCTGCCCTAAAGATTGTATCAGATAAGGGATCTGATCTTGGAACAAAATTTTTAATATCTTCTCTGGCTGCTAATCTCACACACACACACACACACGCCCTACTGATCAACAGACAGGCAGATCACGGTTGTGGAAGAATGGTTTGGTTAAATATCATGAATGAGATCTGTTCAGGATTAAATAGGGATCTGATCGTCCCAAGATTTATCAATGTTTGTTTCCAGTTATAGTTACCTGGTACCGGGACCGAGTTCGATTCTTCCAACCTCCTTTGTTTGTCTACAGTATGTGATGTAACTCTCAAATACGTGGAGCTTCCTTGTTTGATCTGTCAGAGAGAAAACAATTTTTTATTCAAACCCTTTTTATTTTTCAAACGGGGAAACAGGGTCGAACAATGCAAAGGAAACAATGGTTTGTGAAAACCAAAACAACAGCAAATCAAAATAAACACCATGTTTACATTTCGTTGAGTAAAGCTTGTGTTGTTTCTTTACTGAGGCACTGTATATTGATTTGGGGGCTTCATATATCTCCTCCTTGGGCGTCAGAGTTCTCCGGAGAGACGCCTGATAGAGGTGTGGTTTAGATGGGAATCAAATACAGGGGGAAGTGAGAGACGCCTGATAGAGGTTGGTGTGTGGTTTAGATGGGAATCAAAAAGGGAACAAGCTCAAAACATCAATCGATAACAAATGAGTTGCACCTTGCTGTTCTTGGATTTTGTTATTTTGACGAGATTTACTAGCAGCAGCAACGTTTCATTAAAAAGAAAGTGGAAAAGTTGGCTTCATTTGTTTCCTACTACTCGTCGCTCTCTTTTTTTCTCTCTCTCTCTCTCTCTCTCTCTCTCTCTCTCCCCTCTCTTTCTTCTACACCTTCTACTACTCAAAGTTAGTTTTTTTCTTCATTCTGCGATCATCCTGAGACAACCAATCGCAACATTGGATGTGTGTGTGTACCGAGAAGGAGATATAATACCGTTTTTATAATGATATCCTGTCAGATAGCGAATACTAACACATGTAACTTTGTATTGTAGGAATGACATAGGGGTGAAGAGGTAGAGCGTGAGGGTTAATATGAACGGGGTGAAAAAACTGGTTACAACTGAGCATTGGATCAGGGTAAGTGTTCTCAACTATCGCTTTATCTCTCTTTCTTTTGATCCCTCTAAGCTATATCTCTTTCTTTCTCTCCTTCTCTATCTCCATTCTTTCTCTCATTCCATCCCCTCAGGACCATGGGTTACGTGCTCGAAAGTTGACACGAGAACACATCCTGAAGAGAATAGGATTCAAAGCGGCTTCAGGTTATGTTGGCAGTCTGAAGAAGAGTGTGAAGTCACGTTATAGTTTGGAAATGTATAACTCGGTGAAGGATGGCAACGGGGACAGTATTTATGTAAGTTGTATATCATCTGTTCTATTTTGTTAATTTATCCTCCCGGTATAGGATCGGGGTTCCAGTAATTCGGGGCTACTTCCTTTAGTACATCTGTTTACAACCCTCCATTCCCCAGCTGACAGCACGAGTTGAGGATTTAGTAAGAGAGGAAGAGAGTTTACAAACTCTGATTGGTTCACTAAATGATCGGTTAGATTGGATAACGTCAGGGAGCAGAGAGAAACTAGGTGTCCTGACTGAGCAGCGAGTTGTTATAATCATGGATAGCTATCTGCCTAGTCATGCTGAATTTGGGGAGTTTTGTGGGACAGTGGCTGGGTTTATACGAGAGCAAGCTATTGAGATCACATCGTTTGATATTATCAGGTTAGAACATATCTTTTAAATTGTTAGACTCTGCACGGTGTCCCTTAAGGAGGTGAAACCTCGACTAGAATAAGTTTTTTGGAGACCGGACCTAGGTTACGTATTTTTGACCGAGGAATCCGAAAAACATAAAATTAAAATCGAAAACGTAGCGGTTTTTGCGTAAAACGGCAAAAACTGTCATTTTTCAGCGATTTTCGACTTTTTACGCTTTCTAGAGATTTTAAAAATATTTGCTTACAAAATATGATCTTGTGCTTCTAGACTAATAAAATACAATCGATTTGCTACAAATTGGTCCCGGGTTTGTGTGATTTGGTCAAAAGCTCTCTTTACTGTGGCCCATCAAAGATGGCCACTCTGCAAATACGTATTTGGCTCCTGTGGCTGCAGATGTAAACCAAAAGAAGATTTATTATACACTAAAATTTGCGTCTTCTCAAGGCGAACAACCTGGTTTTTACGACATTCCATTTCATGCAGGCGTTGAGGAGTTACAGCTGAAAAACTGGTACAGTGGATTTTGGAAATACCCCTACTTCAACAAACCCTAATCCAGATAAGATTTCGAAAAATATACATCTGCATACATGAAAATGAAGCTCAGGCAAATGCCAACGTGATGCAAAAAACGGGAAGTGTCTAACTTATTTCGTTTAGAAGCTATAGCCAAAGTAAAAGTGCTTATATTTGCCTTGAAAATACACTCTAAAAACCATACTTTTAGACAATTTCTGACAATTTCAAACAAATTCTGTCCACAGGGGGCTAAGTTGGTGCACTGGAGGTGACATTTCATTCGTATTGCATTTTTAGACAGATTTGCTGTTTTTCAGGGCTTTTAGAGGGTGTTTTCAAGGCAAATATAAGCACTTTTATTGTGGCTATAGCTTCTAAACGAAATAAGTTAGACACTTGCCGTTTTTTGCATCACGTTGGCATTTGTCTGAGCTTCATTTTCATGTATGCAGATGTATATTTTTCGAAATCTTATCTGGATTAGGGTTTGTTGAAATAGGGGTATTTCCAAAATCCACTGTACCAGTTTTTCAGCTGTAACTCCTCAACGCCTGCATGAAATGGAATGTCGTAAAAACCAGGTTGTTTGCCTTGAGAAGACGCAAATTTTAGTGTATAATAAATCTTCTTTTGGTTTACATCTGCAGCCACAGGAGCCAAATACGTATTTGCAGAGTGGCCATCTTTGATGGGCCACAGTAAAGAGAGCTTTTGACCAAATCACACAAACCCGGGACCAATTTGTAGCAAATCGATTGTATTTTATTAGTCTAGAAGCACAAGATCATATCTTGTAAGGAAATATTTTTAAAATCTCTAGAAAGCGTAAAAAGTCGAAAATCGCTGAAAAATGACAGTTTTTGCCGTTTTACGCAAAAACCGCTACGTTTTCGATTTTAATTTTATGTTTTTCGGATTCCTCGGTCAAAAATACGTAACCTAGGTCCGGTCTCCAAAAAACTTATTCTAGTCGAGGTTTCACCTCCTTAAGGGACACCGTGTCTGCTACATGTACTAAATACGTAGATTGTATATTTTATCTTGTACCCTTATGACAATCGGGTGTTGCCATAGGGCAACAAGAATTAGTCAGAGAAAATAGGGTGTAGGTCGCATGTGTTTAGTCATGGCATCAAAGAAAATCAATAAGAAATTCTTTTGGGGAAAGAAAAAAGAAGGGGAAAGAACAAAAAGGAAAAAAAAGGAAGTCCCCAAAAAAAACAAAAAAAAAGGGAAAAAAAAAGAAAAAAAAGGAAAGGAAAAAGGAAAAAGAGAAAAAGCAAGAGAGAGAAGGAAAGAAGAGGAAGGGGAGAGAGAGGGGAGGGAGGAGAGGGGGAAGGAGGAGGAGAGAAGAGAGAGGAGAGGAGAGAGGAGAGGGGGGAGAGGAGAGAGAAAGAGAGGGGAGGAGGAGAGAGGAGAAAAAAGGGGAGCGGGGGAGAGGGGGGGAAAGGGGAAGGAGAGGAGAAGAGAGAGGAGGAGAGAAAAAAGAGAGAGAGAGAGGAGAGAAGAGGGAGAGAGAGAGAACCGGGGGGGGGAAAGGGGGGAAAAGAGGGGGAAGAGCGAGGGGAAAAGGGGGGCGGGGAGGGAGGCCCAGGAGAAAAGGGGGATCTTTTTTTCTCCTCCCTTTCTCCTCTTTCCGCCCCATCCCCCCTTTTTCACTTTACACATCTAACTGTCAGGGCGGCCCGATTTACATTTATACAGTTGCGGGGAGAGCGAGGACGTTTCGAAGGATACATTGACAAAGTCGCCTTGACTAAGTCGCAACCCCTGTTTAAAAAAACCAAAAAGAGAAAACTCGCTCAAGCACTTAATGATGCTGTAAGTTAAAAACTGAAGTTCTTGATTTCTTCCTGCAGCCATCATAATAATATCTTGTATGTACTTTTCATATTGTCTTGAACTGACTAAATAATTCCTTTTAGTTGCGGGTACCATGTATTGACGGAGTATATGTCTTGACTCATGGCCAGCCCCCTAACCTCACTTCGCACGAGTATCTAGCGAGACTGGTGAGCAAACAAGCACTCTCTTTTTAGTTTTTCTGTCACTGCGTGCTGCTAGCATGCTGTCACTCACTCATCTCCATGAATCAAAATGAAGCACTCACACGTGCCTATCAAGACATGTTAAGGAAGGGAACGCGCGCGGGCCACACAACATGCAAATATCAAAAGTTAAAGTTGTCAGCTTGTGCGCTGCGCGCGCTCAGTTCCCTCCTGGGAAAGTGAGGCGCGCAATGTAATGTTGCCATGGCAACCATTCCGAGAGAAGGATATTTATTGACCTGTCAACCTGTCTCACGACTACGATTCATCAACAGGCGAAGGATAGTCCAGTGCCTGTCAATACGAGCTCATTTGGTGACGTTGATCCAGTGTTCTCTTCTCTTTTGACTGAACTTTCAGCTAACACGGGCGGCAGGTATGTTGTGGTGTTTTAGTTTGGGCCGTTACCATAGAACCCTGTACGATAACTCATGCAGTTGTTGTGTGTGCTCTCCCTCTCTCTCTCTCTATCCCTCTCTCTCTCCCTCTCTCTCTCTCTCTCTCTCTCTCTCCCCATCTCTCTACCAGGTGGCACCGATACACCGCAATGAAGGGTTCGGAGAGCAGGGACACTGTGTTGCTGCAGGGAGAACTCAGTAGTGCAAGGGATATGTTGGCTGAGGTCACAGCTCTGCGCTTGGAACTGGAACATAGCAATGGTAAGCTAGGGGCTGTATTGATGATATCAATGGTCATTGACCTAGTGGACGTTAAATATCTGGAAAAGGTTCGGGAGAAAGTGATGGGGTGGGAGAAAGTGATGTACTATTAAACGGACTATAATATTCAAGAGGTGACCCCAATTCTCCATCTCTAGAACCGAGAATGCCGCCCGTTCCTAGTACACCACCCTTCCACCCGCTCTGAGCGAGACATGAGCTCTACAGAGTGGCTCGCTAACCACGGACTACGTTGTGCCTCTGCCCGGTTCTACTGATGCTCTGGCACCCCAGGCCTTTCAAACACTGTGACAAGATAGTTCAGAGGAGCAGAGGGGGATAGCAAGGTTGTCAATGCAAAGTACTGTCAGAGGTTCGCACATGTGAAGTAAGTATTGGACACGATTGAGCTCATGTGGATGGGGAGAGGAACCTCTCAGGGGGCCTTTGATCGGGGGTTCTCTTGGCTATCACTATCATGATGCATTTATTCAACAATATGAATATTGAACAATCACATCATGCCTTTGAAACAATCTGATTTTATTCCCATTTTTCACTAAGTAATATTTCAGGTGGTGGGATGGCTCAGTGAAACATGTGATAATTAATAGCAACTTCTATGAGTCCTACAAGAGTAAAGTTCAAAAAATTATCACAACAATCGAGAAAAGGTGGGGATTTTTACCAGTTAACTAATTAACTAATTAACAAGTTCACTAATTAATCAGTCAAATAATTGACCAGTTAACTAATTGACCATGATTTGCAGGATAGAGCTAGTAGAGAAGAGCAGTAAGCGGCAATTTGGCACCCTCCTTGAGGACAATGTGTGTATTTTACTGGACACCTCTGATAGCATGGAACCCCACCTGGATACACTGAAACGAAGGTACAAAATAGTTGTTGTTGGGGGGGGGGGGGGGGTGCAACCATCATTTGAATTCTTCTTAGTTGAGTTCCAACTTCAAGTACAGGGCAAATTCTGAATAACCAAAACCCAACACGAACCCTCAACAGGCTAGAGCAGCTGATTACAGAGCAACTAAAATACCGGGAAAAGTTCACTTTAGCCTCGTTCGGTTCAGATGTTCTACCATACTCCTATGATATGGTCCGGGTGACCCCAGAGAGCCTTCAGGAGGCATGGGTATGTTTTACTTTCACTTTCAGTTTTATAATCTAAAGATGACACTTCGCTTGACTAGATTCTCTTTTATCTAACGCTATTCGTCAACAGGTTTGGTGTAACAGACTAAAGTGTACTGGCTCCACTAACGTTATGTCCGCCCTAAAGTTCGCCCTCCAGCTTTCTGACGTTCAGGGGGTATATGTTCTTACTGATGGAAGTCCAGACTTTGTAAGTCCATGTTCTCCGTCCCTCTAGTCTCTCTGCTCTCTCCCAAAACCTCTCTGTCAGGCCAATGCTCTCCGCGTCTTATTTGAAAGAAATGAGAATCGAGTCATTCCAATTGTCTGACAGACACCTCTCTCTTTCTCTCTCCAACACCTCTCACCCACAGCCAGAAGATAGGATCCTACGTCAAGTGAAGCTCTACAAAGACACCCCAATACACATTATCTCATTCAACTGCAATGATCAATCTGCCAATGAGTTCCTGGCCACACTAGCCCAGGATACTGGTGCCAGGTATGTCTGTTTAGACATAGTTTCTGCCATAGTGGAGTGTGTTTCTGTGAATTCTGTCACTTCACACTTGTCGTGATTGAGTTTTTGTTTTTACATCCCATGTTTCCATAATATCATGTTTTATCTGGGTTGTATTGGTTTCAGGTTCTACGTGGTCCGAAGTGACGAAGATACCGAATACACAGGCCCAGAGCCCTACCAGTCAAACGACATCAAACTCCTAAAACTAGAGATAGAAACTGCAGAGACGGATCTGAAGAAAATGAGAGAACTCCGGGGGGAGTGTGAGATCTTGGAATGGAAGTGTATCAAACCACCTGTACCAGCTGGGGAGAAGAAGAAATCAGGGCAGAGAAAACGGAAAATGGGGAGAAAACCAGACACATCTGATACAGAGAGTGTTGCAAGTAGCACGACCAGTGGAGGAGGAGGGAAGTTTAATGCTCAGAAGTGGTTGTCTAAATATGGTTTGGCTGCACAGAGGCTGACTATAATGGATGCCCTGGCACCCACCGTTATCACTCAGAACCCAAAATACGTCGGGATTCTGAAGAAGAAGGTCCATGCCAAGGTAAACTTGCTCTTTTCATTAGAACCTCTTCTGAGTTTTGTACTTCCCTCTGTTTGATGCTGACTCACCTCCCCTTCCCCCCAGGTATTTGAAGGTGTGATGCCCTTTACATTCCATAGCGCAGACACAACTGAGAGCCTCAAGTTTGTAAACCCATCAGCTGTGGATCTAGTCTCGTACGAAGACAAGGTCAAGAGAGCAATAGGGATGTATGATAGGAAGCTGGCTGGGGTTGTATGGAGGAGCCTGCCCGAGAAGAAGGGGCTCAAGGAGGAACCGAGGGTTTTCATGGAGCACAGGGAGATGTTGAGGTAGGTTGTTAAATCGATCTACCCCCCCCCCCCCTCTTGTATGAAAAACCAACCTCCTCAGTCCTCACGGCTTACCAGAAAACCAATCCCCCACAACCATAACAACTAGTACCCACTCGTATTATAGAAAGGCTCTTGATGGGGCAGGTTGGCCAGTTGCCAAGAAAACTATCCGACTTATGGAGGAAGAGATAGAGTTGGGCAACCTGTACCTCACGCAAAGTGAACAGCTTCGAAACCACGTCAAACCACCAGAAAAGTTAGTTGTTGTTCGAATAATTCTAGAGATCTAGAATTTGGATCCTTGCTGAGTCCCCAATAATAACTGCCCATTTCCACATGAATGTGTTTGCAGACCCTATGTTCTTGTTGCAGGGTTGAACCAGAAAAGGTACCCGAGAGGAGGGGCAGTTTGGGGTCTGTTAAAAGTGACAGTTACCTTCTAGGATACAGGGTGATAGCACAAAATGAGGTGGACGGATTTTATTATCCGGGTAAGAAGAATCCTCAATTGTGTATTTTTATTTTGATCACCTGCAGTAATGAGCTTCAAAAGGAGGCGGTTATACCCCTTCTTGATGGTGTTGCAACATAGGAGACTGGGATTCCGAACTTGCATTGCTTGACCCTGTCTCAAACAAAATTGAACAATATTTCCTTGTTTAGGTACTGTTATTGGAAACAAGGGTCGCACCAAGGCTGAAGTTGAATTTGATGATTTTGATCGACAGATCGTGTTTGTCAACCACATAATTCCCACTCAAGGGTCTACATCTAGACCTAAAGTTACTGTAAGTAATAAAAGTAGTGAGACAGATAGACGGAGACAGAGATAGAGAGAGAGAGAGAGAGAGATAGAGACAGTGAGACAGAGACAGACACATTGTATTTCACCCAGACTCTACACCACACAGGCGGGTGATTACGTGCTAGTACAGCTCCTCCTGGACCGGTCTGAAGACTCTAAAAGGAAACTATTCGCCCCTGGTCTTGTAGTCAAGAGCCCTGAACACACCACCGATGTGACTTTTATTATCCTCTTGTTTACTGGTGAACGTCTCATTGCGTCACGTCATGATGTCATCAAGGTAGTGTGGGCAATTATTATGCTTTTTCGGGTTTGGGACTTGGGCCTGTTGTTTTGCCTTGCTTGGGTGGTTTTTACTTTTCATCTTGTTTGGCCTTGGGTGGTTTATAAAGATTCCATTGACAGGATCTGATCATAACATCTCACACACATCTCCCTCAGATCACCAAGAACCGTTACAACCAGACCTCCCAATCCATCTACAAACAGCTAAACCGACAGCGATCCAGTCAGCGACTCAGATTACTTGCGGAGGGTACTGATAACTGCGACAATGAAAGTGTAGCCAGCACCCTGGACGAGATACTGAAGAGTAACCTGCTACTGAACAAGCCGGCTAGTATTCAACTGGATCAGGAGGGTGGGGCAAGGTTGGAGGAAATCATAGAGACTCCACGAGAAGCAGGGTCACGTGACAATCATGACGTCATAATGACGTCACGTGACAACAAAGAAGGGTCTGATTCTGATGAGGAGGACCATGTTGGAGTGAGGACATGTGATGTTGCGGTTGAGACACTTGACAACTCACCTCCTCCTGTTATGGCTAAAGTTACACTGGAGTGTGGTTTGCAGGTTGGTGGCTATGATGTCGACTCCCAGACGATGATCAACCAGGACTTCTGGGACGAATTGGAGGAGGTGAAATACACGGAACAAGAAATGGAAACTGAGCTGATAGTCGATGATGTTCCTCTGCCTGTATTTTCTAAAGTTGAGATGCCCGTGTTGAGGGTGTCTGCCACAACTCCAATACAGACAGATGACATCTTGTCTGTACCTGGAGGTGACCAGGGGCGTGTGGTGGCTGAAGGTGATGTCCTGTCAGTCCCTGGTGACGTCACACCACGTGATCAGCCCGGTGCAGTAGTGGCAGAGGGAGGGGGTGATGTTCTATCTGTCCCTGGGGATGTTACCCTCTCAGACAATGAAGATGCTGATTCAGACACAACTCTCTCTTCATCCTCCTCCTCCTCCTCTCTATCCTCTGTGACAGAGCCCCTGGAATCAAACAATAACACCTCTCTGATGCGGGGTCATGTCGTGCTGGCAAGGTGGACGGATGAGGGGTGGTATTTTAGGGGTAAAGTTGTGGCACCCACTAGTACTGGGTATGTTGTGGAGGATAACAGTGGACATCAGGAGGATATTGACAGAGATCATGTTCTTGCAGATGAAATGGTACGTGTGTTACATGTGTGTACTGATCTGTACGTGACTGATCTGTACGTGACTTATCTGAACGGGATTCTGTTCTTGACAGCTTTTAGTTGATACTGAGAAGTCTGTGAGAACCCAGTTTTCCCATGCTCTACCATTCACAACCCTGAACTAAAACAACATCCTTCTCCCCCTTTTCAGGATAGTAAGCAAGTACCCACAGTTGGCTGTCACGTGATCGCTATGCATCCTGAATATTCCTTCTCCTATGCGCCTGGCATTGTTACAGGAACTGAGGATAACTGGTTAGTGTTCTTTAGTTTGGTTAGTGTTTAGTTGGTGACATAGTCACCAAAAGTGTTTAGTACCATTCACTGGATTACTGTCTGGCAAGTGGCGGTGCCACTCAAAACCGGGCCCGCCAGACAGCTAAAATTCAAACATGTGCTTCTATGACATAACCTGTATTGGATACCCCCCCCCTGAAACCCTTCTAACGCCACCCAATTATACTACCCCCCCCCCCTGAAACCCTTCTAACGCCACCCAATTATACCCCCCCCCCCTGAAACCCTTCTAACGCCACCCAATTATACCACCCCCCCCCTGAAACCCTTCTAACGCCACCCAATTATACTACCCCCCCCCCTGAAACCCTTCTAATGCCACCCAATTATACTACCCCCCCCCCCCCTGAAACCCTCCTAACGCCACCCAATTATACTACTCCCCCTCTGAAACCCTTCTAACGCCACCCAATTATACTACCCCCCCCCCCCCTCTGAAACCCTTGTAACGCCACCCAATTATACTACTCCCCCTCTGAAACCCTTCTAACGCCACCCAATTATACTACCCCCCCCCCCTGAAACCCTTCTAACGCCACCCAGGCTGTTTGCAGTAGAGTTCTATGAGGGAACAGAGGCAGAGGTACCCCGTGAAGAGTTGTATCTGATTGGCAAGGATCAATACAGGGGAGATGTAAAGTGTATACGTGATGTGGAGGACGCCCTGCTAGGTAGGTTGTATGATATCATTGATACATGAAACTAGGTTCCCTACTAGGTAGGCTGAATGCTGATCTCTAGTGACACTGGGTGGGTGACTGATTTGGCCATAGAATCACTTGTGTAACCTGTAGCTCAGTATCAACCGGTTGAATGAAAATGTTTTGGAAGTTGCACAGATCATATTTACCCCCTCCCCCCTCTCTCTTTGTTGAGTCCCCCTCTTGCTAAACAATTCTCTCTCCAAGGTTCCTTTGTTGTGGTGCGAGACGACTCAGATGGGTTGTATAGGAGGGGGATGGTTACCAAATCATCGGGAAGGTCCTACGAAGTGTCTCTCAATGGAGAATCTATCCTTCAGGTAATTGCTTGAACAATTCAATTAGGTACCCCCTTCTCATAGCACTGGCAAGTGCCCCGGGCCCAAAAGGGGGGTGTGGGGGCACAGCCCCCACCACAAACGGGGGTGTGGGGGCAGAGCCCCCACCTTAGAAATACCCTCTAACTCCAAAAACAAAAGAGAGAGCACACGCAACACTTCTACACACAAGCGGGTGAAAACCTGCCAGTGCTACTATATACCATTGCAGATTTCGGGGTTTTTGATGCTTTAAAAAAGCATGTTCCAGATGAAGTAGAGAGCTGAAATTTTGTACTCTGAGGGCCCTCATATAGGAGATCAGGCATGCAAATTTTCAGAACGATCGGATGTAAGGTAAAAATTTGCCAGAGGGGTCCCAAAATGCAAAAATGTAAGGAGGGGGAGGGGGAGGACGCTTTTTTATCTTTGAGTGTTCTCCTAAACCACAAATAGTAGAGACTTGCCGTTTGGAACAGTGGTTCCTTACATCATTACGCTCGGTAATAGCTGTGTGAGAACTTCGAAATCGCCATAGTTCATTAATTATTCATTAATTAGTCATTAAATATTCATGGTCGCGATATGACACGACTCGAAGGTCATAGAATCTTGACACCGGTCTTATTCGACGCGGAATGGTCGATTTATGGGGGGTCTTACTCAGGACAAAAATCTCTATCTCGCACCGTTAAGCCGTTATTTGCATATTTATGCACCTATTCACGATTTTATGCATATTTTCAATATTTTAACTTCGGCTGGTCCTAGAACATTTTCATGGACATATTTCTACGCAAAATAGTCGATTTATGGGGGGTCGTCCCCCGGACAAAAAGTCGTATCTCGCACCGTTAAGCTGTTATTTGCATATTTGTTCACCGATTCATGATTTAATGCATATTCTGAATATTTCCAGTTCGGCTGATCCTAGAACGTTTTCATGGACATATTTCGACGCAAAATAGTTGCTTTATGGGGGGTCTTACTCGGGACAAAAATCTCTATCTGGCACCGCTAAGCCGTTATTTGCATATTTATGCACCGATTCAAGATTTAATGCATATTCTTAATATTTCCACTTCGGCTGGTCCTAAAACGTTTTCATGGACATATTCCGGCTCAGAATAGTCGATTTATGGGGGGTCGTCCCCCTGACAAAAAGTCGTATCTCTCACCGTTTAGTCGTTATTCGCATATTGATGAACTATTCAAATTCGAAATAATATCAGAAAAAGTAGCTTTTTCTATTTATAACACCAAAAAGAACAGAAATTAAGTCCAAAAACCAATTAAATAAATTAGTTTGGATGCCCGGGCCCATGTGGTGTCACGGGGGTAACACCTTTAGGCTACTGTCATAAATGATGGATATCAAGAGAGATAAATACAAAGGAAATTAGGATAGAAAGAGTGAGATATAATTAAGAAAGACGGAGAGATAAATAAGAGGAGACAGAAAAAAGAGAGATATAGTGAAAGAAACAGTGAGAGAGAAAAAGAGAGACAGAGAGACAGAGAGAAATAGTGTGTGAGAGAGAGAGAGATAGATAGAGATAGAAAGATTGAAGGATAACAATTAACAATTAACGAGATATGCCGTTAATTATGGCAGTAGCCTAAAGGTGTTACCCCCGTGACACCACATGGGCCCGGGCATCCAAACTAATTTATTTAATTGGTTTTTGGACTTAATTTTTTACCATCTGATTTGAAATCGTTCTTCCGCCCTTTTTGAGTCTCCAATTCAACCCCGTTTCGCCCCCTCACCACATAACACATATCCCACAGGATCCGTGTCAAGTGTTCACTGACCGTAAGAAGACAGGTCTGCCCCTCTCCCCTGGCTCCTACTGCCTCTGCCCCCTGGACGGACTACAGAATACCTTTGCACCGGGGAAGGTGACTGCAGTCAACCCGGACACCTCATATGCAGTCACATTTCACGATGGAAATGAGCTGTATTCTGTGGATAAGAACTCTGTTTACCCAGTAAATAAAGACTTCTTTACTAATGCTACCAACTTTATAATGTCACGTGATTAGAGGCATTTCAGCTGTGATTAGAGCTAGGTGTGAAATGGTTGAGAGACTGTATAAAATTAAAACTGTGTAAATAATAGTAAATTATTGATACCTATATGTATTTTTTGTTGAAAATGACTGAGAGAGAGAGAGGGAGACCGAGAGACCGAGAGACCGAGAGATATTTAGTGATGACAGGCAATTTGTTATATGACGTTTTTGACAACTCTGATATATCTTTATTGGCAGGTGCACAGTTGCTCGACAGTCTATTTCTGGCTGCTATTTCTGGCTGCTATTTCTGGCTGCTATTTCTGGCTGCTATTTCTGGCTGCTATTTCTGGCTGCAAGACCTATTTCTGGCTGCAAGCAGCCAGAAATAGATTTAGCAGCCAGAAATAGCAGCCAGAGATAGATTTTAGCAGCCAGAAATAGATTTTAGCAGCCAGAAATAGGGTTTCTCTCACGTGATCTCTCTATCTCTGTATGGGATACGAGAGACGAATCGGTGAAGTAATTCGGTATCTGCAACTAATTGTGTATGGGATACGGGAGACGAATCAGTGAAATTATTCGGTATCTGCAACTAATTGGGTATGGGATACGAGACCTGCCAAATTAGTTGCAGATCGAGTATGGTGTTGTCCTCAGTCGGGCGCTGCTGCTGGACGTGTTGGCGAGGAAGATGGTGGTCGCATAGGAACTGGTCCACTATGGTCCTCTCGATGTGCGTATTCGGATCCAGGTTTACGGTCCTCGATAACTCCCGGCAGGCACACAGGTTGAAACGCCGCAGGATCCGGAGCGGAGATGTGGGCCTGTTCAGAGGGCAGGCCTGAAGCTGGTGTCTTCCCTCCATACAGAGGGAGCAAATGTCGAGGCTCCTCCTCGATGTTGTCCCCGATCAAGGAGTGTTCGTGGTTTTGTCGTTTCGTGGGAGAGAAGGTATAGGAGCTGTCCGGTGGCGGCTTTATTGATTGCGATGCCTTGACGTCGAAAATTTGGCCTTATATAATGGATTGTCATAATGGGTCCCAGCCACCTTGTTTGTGACACGAGGCATGAAAAGTTACACGATAAGAGATCTGTTTATCGGTTATGCTATCCCGACATATTACACAGCGTGATATGAGATCAGTTTATCGGTGATTTGACGCAATGGGTGTGATAACACATATTCGATGGCGTAAATTTCACGTTTGGAGCTAGGGGACCGGTAAAACAAAAGAGGTGCCTCTCGTATCCCATACCCAAATAGTTGCAGATACCGAATCACTTCACCGATTCGTTTCCCGTATCCCATACCAAATTAGTTGCAGATACCGAATCATTTCACCGATTCGTCTCCCGTATCCCATACCCAATTACAGTCACAGATACCAAATCATTTCACCGATTCGTCTCTCGTATCCCATACAGAGATAGAGAGATCACGTGAGAGAAACCCTATTTCTGGCTGCTAAAATCTATTTCTGGCTGCTAAAATCTATTTCTGGCTGCTAAAATCTATCTCTGGCTGCTATTTCTGGCTGCTAAATCTATTTCTGGCTGCTTGCAGCCAGAAATAGGTCTAGCAGCCAGAAATAGGTCTTGCAGCCAGAAATAGCAGCCAGAAATAGACTGTCGAGCAACTGTGCACCTGCCTCTTTATTATGATAGTTGAACATTGAATAGCCTGAATACAACTTTAATGCTTGATCGGGAGAGAGACTTGACGCACTTGAAAAATATTTTAGTTACTTCTTCACTAATGCTACCAACTTTATAATGTCACGTGATGTGTGCATTCAGTAACTCGTAGTTCGTTATTGGGAATTCAACCTATATTATATTATAGTATTCAGGGTGCGAGAGGGAGCTACCGGCCCGTGTGAAGGGAGAGAGAGAGATAAGGAAAGGAATATATTATAAGGAAGAGTGTGTGTTTATTTTATCCCTGGAGAGCAAGGGGCAGGTTGTACAAAATGGGGCATTTCCTCCTTCTCTGTATCACTACATTGCAGTTCTAACTTTTGCAACGCACTGTGTTTCAGTTCGATTAATACAACCAAACCGAATCTAATTGTAGTGGGAAACATGATACGTTCCACCAGCCTTATTTTTGGCCGATCGCCGTAATGTTCCCTTCTTGTTCCCTTCTTGTTCCCGTCTTGTTCTCATCTTGTTCCCGTAATCCCGTCTTGTTCCCGTCTTGTTCCCGTCTTGTTCCCGTCCTGTTACCGTCTTGTTCCCGTCTTGTTACCGTCATGTTCCCGTCTTGTTCCCGTCTTGTTCCCGTCTTGTTCCCGTCCTGTTCCCGTCTTGTTCCCGTCTTGTTCCCGTCTTGTTCCCGTCTTGTTCCCGTCTTATTCCCGTCTTGTTTCCGCCTTGTTACCCTCTTGTTACCGTCTTGTTCCCGTCTTGTTCCCGTCCTGTTCCCGTCTTGTTCCCGTCTTGTTCCCGTCTTGTTCCCGTCATGTTCCCGTCTTGTTACCGTCCTGTTCCCTTCTTGTTCCCGTCTTGTTCTCATCTTGTTCCTGTAATCCTGTATTGTTACCGTCATGTTCTCATCTTGTTCCTGTAATCCTGTTCCCGTCTTGTTCCCGTCTTGTTCCCGTCTTGTTCCTGTCGTGTTCCTGTCGTGTTCCCGTCTTGTTCCCGTTTTGTTCCCTTCTCGTTACCGTCTTGTTCCCGTGTTGTTACCGTGTTGTTATCGTCTTGTTCCCATCTTGTTCTCGTCTTGTTCCCGTCTTGTTACCGTTTTGTTCCCGTCTTGTTACCGTCTTGTTCCCGTCTTGTTCCCGTCTTGTTACCGTCCTGTTCCCGTCTTGTTCCCGTCTTGTTACCGTCTTGTTCCCGTCTTGTTCCCGTCTTGTTACCGTCTTGTTCCCGTGTTGTTACCGTCTTGTTACCGTCTTGTTCCCGTGTTGTTACCGTCTTGTTACCGTCTTGTTCCCATCTTGTTCTCGTCTTGTTCCCGTCTTGTTCCCGTCTTGTTACCGTCTTGTTCCCGTGTTGTTACCGTCTTGTTACCGTCTTGTTCCCGTCTTGTTCCCGTCTTGATCCCGTCTTGTTCCCATCTTGTTCTCGTCTTGTTCCCGTCTTTTTCCCGTCATGTTACCGTCGTGTTCCCGTCTTGTTCCCGTTTTGTTCCTGTCGTGTTCCCGTCTTGTTTTCGTTGGGTAGCATGTTTGATCTAGTTTGTTCAGGAGTAATTGTTTGGGTTGTCCAGTGTATGAGTATCCCTAGTAGTAGGGCTTCCCTACTCGTGCGTGTATCCCATTGCATTTGTCACTGTGTCATATCAGCTTGTGTGTAATTGCCTTGTCCGAGTTCGGCCGAGTGTGTACTTGCAGTACTAGACTCCCGGTGCTGTCCCCGACTCCCCAACAGTCGGTTGGCGGTTTTTTAGGCATGCTCAATGAGCATTGCTCAATGCTCAATGCTTACCATTTACTGCACTGTGGCAGTTTATAGTACCTACCTGATAATGGTTGTATAATTATAGGTTGGCCTTAGTTACAGTACCTGAGCTGTGTAATTATAGCACGCGAAGCAGCTGTACAGCTCTACACAGCCTATAACTCGACAATTCTTCTTAATCCAAGTTAATCTTTGGAGTTGGACTTGTAGTACCTAATTCCAACCTTTTTATTCATGCAGTTCTTCAAGTTCTCAACTGTTTGAATGAGCTATGAGAATCTGTCAGAACATTGGCCTGAGAATTAGAAGTTGGAATTTAGCCAAGGACCAATGTAATAACTAATATCCTACTCAAGTCTGGTCTGTCGACTATCACGCCAATGCTCTGACAGAGTGTGTGTTTATCCTATCTCATTGTTTTGTCACACGTACAACACATACTGCAGCAGTGCTAGGATAGCACGTTGTCTCTAACTACACATGTGTTAAGGAAACTCATTAAACATGCACATAATACTGCACATAATACTGCACGTGTAATATTATTATGTGCAGACCTCCCCAGATCTGTACTTGGCTCACCGTTATTTTATTTCTCCGCGCTCTGTGAGGGTTTCGGTAGATCAACCCCAGCTACCTGTTACAGTTCTTGGATCCATCGCATCCTATTCTCGCTCCGCGAATAATAGATATGAGATCGATCTCGGTCGCTGCGCGACCTCGATCTCACTCAGGCATCAACGTGGCCAATTACAGCTCGTGTTACCCAGCAACATACGGATATCATGATTCACTGTCAGAGCATTGGCCTGACCCATTCTCGGAGCGCGCGAGAACTGTGGTTTGTGTAGCTCACACTCCGCTCTGTGAGTGTTCGGCATATCAAGGGTTACGGGTTGCTGTTCTCGTACGGTACTGATAGCATTTGTCGGTGTCTCTTTAACTTTGTTAATTTTCCATGCCTCTTTCATGAATATTAACTGTCGGGTATCATCTACCCCACCAGCTCAGAGTCTGATAGCTCTCTTTGAAGCTGTACCCCTCAGTGTAATTGTATGCAAGCCTCGACTAATGACTTCGAACAAATTTTGTGGTAAGCTGTCTGGCGGCGCCAGACCCCAATTTGATTCGACAGTGCGCTCAGATGGGTCGCGGCGCCAGACAGGTGGTAAGGCATCTTTCTTCTTTATCTCTACCCAGAACATCCCATGGCACTTAATTTTCATTTTATAGCTACTCAACAATTAGTTTGTTTTGTCTAATTCTATGTACCGACACTTAGTGTGGGAGGACTGTCATTGTCCTCTATTATATTTGATGAGGCCGAGTTTAGTGTGTGTGTGTTCGCTAAAGATCTCATTTCATTTCATATTTAAAGCTGAGTGTAGGAAGGTAATAAAATTTGATTAAGATCTCAGAATCTGCTCGTCTTATGCAATCTTATTCATTCCCCCGCATAACTTTGATCTTTCTGTCTTTCGTAGCACATGTGATCACTGATCATTGAGGTTTACATTTTACATACAGCTCATATCCAGGTGGCATCCAATTTCCACCGTTTTAGTGCTTTCTCCGTCCTACTTCGATCTGCTCCTTTTATTTTTCTCCTTTATCTATGCGAGGCTGGCAAGGCTCTGATTTCTAATTTCCCCCAGTCTGCTTTGTACGTGTGCGATAATTCCACTGCAAATAATGTGATCTACTTGGGCACGTCGCGCTATCCCCTGTATGTAACGCGCTTCGCTGCCAAGAGATCTACCTATTTACCATTAGGGATTGTGATGACAATATTAGCCCTCCCAAATTTGAGTTCCTAGTACAGTTGGGGTCCGACTGTACCCATAAGTTCGTTTGTGCAGTGTGCTACTCTTCCATCGCTCTATATCCAGTTAGTTGACCTTTTTCGTGTCTAATTCAGATGTGTTTTCCATAGATACCATGGCTGTTTCACCTCTCATCAGAAGTGGTTTTGAAAAATACGCACAGGGTGGAAGCGAGATTGGTGTGGCCGCAGTCAAGGATTTGTTCCTCGTCAACTTAATTCCTCTCAGTCACCCCGTTGTAGGTAGGACAAACCAAACCAAACCAAACCAAACCAAACCAAACCAAACCAAACCAAACCAAACCAAACCAAACCAAACCAAACCAAACCAAACCAAACCAAACCAAACCAAACCAAACCAAACCAAACCAAACCAAACCAAACCAAACCAAACCAAACCAAACCAAACCAAACCAAACCAAACCAAACCAAACCAAACCAAACCAAACCAAACCAAACCAAACCAAACCAAACCAAACCAAACCAAACCAAACCAAACCAAACCAAACCAAACCAAACCAAACCAAACCAAACCAAACCAAACCAAACCAAACCAAACCAAACCAAACCAAACCAAAACCAAACCAAACCAAACCAAACCAAACCAAACCAAACCAAACCAAACCAAACCAAACCAAACCAAACCAAACCAAACCAAACCAAACCAAACCAACCAAACCAAACCAAACCAAACCAAACCAAACCAAACCAAACCAAACAACCAAACCAAACCAAACCACACCAAACCAAACCAAACCAAACCAAACACCAAACCAAACCAAACCAAACCAAACCAAACCAAACCAAACCAAACCAAACCAAACCAAACCAAACCAAACCAAACCAAACCAAACCAAACCAAACCAAACCAAACCAAACCAAACCAAACCAAACCAAACCAAACCAAACCAAACCAAACCAACCAATACCAAACCAAACCAAACCAAACCAAACCAAACCAAACCAAACCAACCAAAACCAAACCAACCAAAACCAAACCAACCCAAACCAAACCAACCAATACCAAACCAAACCAAACCAAACCAAACCAAACCAAACCAACCAAACCAAACCAACCAAACCAAAACCAGAACCAAACCAAACCAAACCAAAATGCCCAGTACCAAACGAAACCAAACCAAACAAACCAAACCAAACCAAACAACCAAACCAAACCAAACCAAACCAAACCAACCAAACCAAACCAAACCAAACCAAACCAAACCAAACCAAACCAAACCAAACCAAACCAAACCAAACCAAACCAAACCAAACCAAACCAAACCAAACCAAACCAAACCAAACCAAACCAAACCAAACCAAACCAAACCAAACCAAACCAAACCAAACCAAACCAAACCAAACCAAACCAAACCAAACCAAACCAACCAAACCAAACCAAACCAAACCAAACCAAACCAAACCAAACCAAACCAAACCAAACCAAACCAAACCAAACCAAACCAAACCAAACCAAACCAAACCAAACCAAACCAAACCAAACCAAACCAAACCAAACCAAACCAACCAACCAAACCAAACCAAACCAAACCAAACCAAACCAAACCAAACCAAACCAAACCAAACCAAACCAAACCAAACCAAACCAAACCAAACCAAACCAAACCAAACCAAACCAAACCAAACCAAACCAAACCAAACCAAACCAAACCAAACCAAACCAAACCAAACCAAACCAAACCAAACCAAACCAAACCAAACCAAACCAAACCAAACCAAATCAAACCAAACCAAACCAAATCAAACCAAACCAAACCAATTCCAGTTGCTCTGTTTGACGAAGTGAGAGACAAGACATCCTTCACACTTGAAGAGGTCAGGGATTTGTTTTGCAAAGCAAAGCAGCAGCTAGGTGGGTATATTGATAGACTGGAGCTGTTTGATAAATACGATACAAACTCTGATGGATTTATCTCCCGGGTTAGTACTAAAACTTGTAGCTTTAAAGGCCCTTTTGGTGTCACGTCGAACGTCCCAAAACATCTGACTAGGACTATTATTACTTCTATGGGAGTGCCACATCTCGTTGACTAACCACGCCCCCCCCTTCTACCAGGAGGATATGAAGATATGTCTGAGGGACGACGAGTATTACAAAGAGGAAGAACTGGACACAGTCATTGATCTGGTGATGTTGTTTGGAGATGTCAACAAGGATGACCGGTTAAACTACAGAGAGTTCGTCAGGATGCTCAAAGATGTTCCCTTGGAATAGACCGAGCTGTTACCATGGTTACCATTATGGTTAACATTGGTTAGAGATGTTACCATGGTTACCAATGCTGAAATGAAACATTAAAACACGTATAAGTTTGTTTTAGTACCGCGTTATACACGGGTTACAAGTCAAGTCAGAATTTATTATTTATGACACAGAGAATATTGTAATACACATATTTTATGACACGGAGAAATGTATAAATATATCAACAGGATGCTGTCTCTTTTTGACCTGTTCAAGTATTATTTATATTTTATTTAGCACAATCAACCAAACATATTCAAATTAATTCTAGCCCTACTGAGTGTTCATTTCCCAAGAAGAGGACCCACCTCGCCACACTTCCTGCCCAACTGTTCCTCCCTAAACTGATTAAGTGGTGCCATTAAGATAAACACGGGGGTGATCACCCCAACAAGGGCCGCTGCTGTAATGTCTATGACGTGATGGAAGTGGTCCTGAAGTCGTGTTAGGGCTACCCAGGTTGCTGCGGAGAGGAGGAGACATTGTACCAGGAACCGGAGTGAGAATAACCTGGCAGGAGAGAGAGGGGTTAGAGATTTGACTACTGGAGCCAGTAAGAACAAGTGAGGAATATGGAGGCTCGGGCAGATGACTCATCTGATGAGGCATGAATAACAGTAGGCATATTTAGGCAAGAAGATATTTTTGATTCACAACTCTCGAGGCCTAAACCCTAGTCCTAAACCTAAAGTTTCGGGGTTGTTTCCTAGATTATTAATTTTTACCTCTGTTTATTGGATAGGTCGGTGTAGTGTAACAGTAAACAGCAAACAGTCGCAGCATAGAAGGCAGTAAGGGTATGTCCACTGTAGAAACTCATACAGAAATACTCGAAGTTCTGGTTCTGGCAGACCTCTGTGGTTAGCAGAGCGTGTGGATCGCCCCGTGTAATATCCTCTACCATGGTCATGTTGGGCTGGCACATATAGCCAAGAAACAGGGTCTGAGCTCCCCGGCATTGTGCTTTACGAACCCCAGGAAGACTAGGTTCATGAGGTAGCCTAGCTAGGATGTAGTAGCCCACATAGAGGAGCCTGAATATCTTGATGTCAAACTAGATACCAGATCCTGTCTCCGAAGTTTATCATGACCTGTTGTAGAGAGAAAACGGCTTGGAAATGGAGGTGGGTAGATTAAAGGTAATTAGTGGAGATTTAGGAGTGGATTTTTTAGGTGAGAATTAGATCATAATTATCGGAGAATTATACCTGGTTGACAGGTGCAGGTCGGAGCATTGCAAATGCCACCAAACACACAAGGGTTAGGAATCCAAAAACCATTAGCTCTTTAGTGTGTTTTACTTGCTGTTTAGCGTACGGCCACTGTGGGGAGATATGTTTAGTAAGGGGAGTGGGAGCCGGGAGAGGAGAAGGGAAATGGTTTACTGCTAAGGCACGGGTTGTCTAGTTTGTACGGTCGATCCTCCTTCAATTATTTTGAAGAAAGCTAGTCAGAAAAGGACACGAATCACAAATTGCGATTCACAAGTTAAATCTACCTAGATCAATCTACCTACCTAGCACAAATCACAAAAGATCTACCTACCTAGATCAACCTACCTACCTACCTACAAATCACAAAAGATCTACCTACCTAGATCAACCTACCTACCCATCACAAATCACAAAAGATCTACCTACCTAGATCAACCTACCTACCCATCACAAATCACAAAAGATCTACTTACCGATACAAATACAAAAAGTGTTTTAACTTACCGATATGTATGGATCATCTATCCGAAACTCTGAGCAGTGAGTGTCCATGTGAACATAACCCTTTATTGACAGAGGTACAAACACGGCAGTACCGATAATGAAAATCGTAGTGAGGAGGAAGAAACATGGGCTGAGTTGGATTTCTCGGCGTTCAAACATCTCTCGATCAGGCTGGTCCTCTGGGGCGTCGGTAGAGGGGATCTGATAGTTGTGCATGGTGTGAGGAGGAGGGGCAGCAATATCAATATTAGGAAAATGTAGTGCGGGTGTAAAGCAATGTTTATTGTTTCCCTAAACCACAAGCAACCCCTCAAGACTCCCCCTGAGCAATATTTTAATTATCTGATCTATAGTTCTTACTTTGTAGGGGCCTAGCAGCGGCCGCTGCGAGGACTATCTGTCAGGCCAATGCTCTGACAGAGAGATATTGTATCCTGCTAAGTGCTAAGATTGTTCTTACCTTATATGAGTTACAACTAAGTCGAAGGGCAGGTGGTTTAGCAAAAGTGGTGGATTCTGAGATATCAGCGAAGAGTATCATAAACAAGAGATACGGAGTTGTGAACTCTGGACCATTTGAGTGTCCTGATATGGGCCGCCACACCGTGGAGAAATTTGACTCTGAGTAGAGGGAGTGTCGGGAAAGAGAGGGAGAGAGGGAGATAGAGGGAGAGAGAGTGAGAGAGATATAGAGAGGGAGAGAGAGATGGAGAGTGACACTATAGTTCTCAAACAAGCATCATGTAGCAAGCTGGGAGGGTCGGGTTAAGTTTCATGGGATAATACAGGATTTAGAACGAGCCTCAGTTAGGCCCATGCTCGGACCACGGTTCTCGAGAGCTCCTTATTAATTGAAAGAAATTAGAATAGGGTGAGGCCAATGCTCTGGAAGAGCCTGGGCCAATTTTTATGTTCTAACCCTCCTTTACAATATTTGGGGCGCGGTGATGAGAGTGGATCAAGAAAGGCAACCTTAGCCTAGTCTTTTATCTAGACGAGTGTCTTTCTGACCAGTTTTGTACTGTCTCACGAAACAACCACGGATCATAACTACAAAACTATCGATCTGATTTATACCATTTTGGTTCACAAAATTCAAAAGACGGGTTTTGCCAAGGTGGTAAGGATATGTGAAAGTATCATTACAAAACAATTCTGTCAATTCTGACACAGCATGAGCACAAAACAAAGTCTTTGTCGCTCGACGAATGATCTAGATCTCGGATTCAACTGAAAATCTCTCAGAAACACAACACATGTTTATTGAAAAAATATTCTCTCAGTCCTCATTCCTGTACGTTGTCCGTAGTGATCGTTCCTTAGCAACCATCAGGTCATATAACTCCTCCATTACGTCACTAACATCATCCTCCTCATAACGTGACGTCACCAGTGTAACATTATGTAACGGGTGTAGGGAGCGAGTTGTGCAGAACGGGAAGGTTGTTCCATATCACACTGAGGGAGGAGGGGGAGGATTAGAGCTTGAAAAGGGGCTAGAGTTTGGAAAAATACAGGGGCTAGAGTTTGAAAAGATACAGGGGCTAGAGTTTGGAAAGATGTAGGGGCTAGAGTATGGGAAGGGGGCTAGATTTTGGAATGGGGCTAGAGTTTGGAAAGATACAGGGGCTAGAGTTTGGAAAAATACAGGGGCTAGAGTTTGAAAAGATACAGGGGCTAGAGTTTGGAAAGATGTAGGGGCTAGAGTTTGGAAAAATACAGGGGCTAGAGTTTGAAAAGATACAGGGGCTAGAGTTTGGAAAGGGAGTTAAAGTTTGGATAGCTGGAAAAGTTATTTATTATTTCTCTTACTTTGTTCTCGAGGAGGGGCTAATATCAGAAAGCATCCTGAGAGTTTCTTCCACGTGTGCTTCATTCACTGCTGCAGATCTGGTTGATCTGTGTCTCTTTTTAGGGTAGTGTTGGGGCTGCTCTTCCGTCTGGACGTCAACTGGGCATGGTCTTTTGAATCTGGAGAGAGCGTGTGTTAGTGTTAAAAAAGGATTGAAATGAGTTTGGAAGTATGAATATTGAATATACCCCAGCCTTCGGATTTGATTTTAATTTGCTTGAAATTAATCGTATTGTCAAATAAAGTTACCTTGAGTTTTCTACAGGGGAGGGTACTGCAGTCTGCAGACAATGATGTGTCGATCGGGAGTAGGGACAGAATCGGACAACCTTCTTGTGGAGCTGCATGGTACCAGAAGCAGATTTAACCATAGTTTTTTACGCTAAAACAAGATAAAGATTAGTTATCAATGTAGTGTCAAAGATGCAGTGATGGTCTCGTGAGGGACCAGAAAACGAGAAGGGCTGAGAAACATCTACATGAGAATTGAGAGAGGGAGACTGAGAGAGAGAGAGAGAGAGAGAGAGAGAGAGAGAGAGAGAGAGAGAGAGAGAGAGAGAGAGAGAGAGAGAGAGAGAGAGAAAGAGAGGCATACTAGAGAGACGAAGTGAAGGATAGTCGAGTAGCAGGCAGGTGAGAACAAGCGGCTTTAGCACGCCTGTACTAACAAGTGTAACATGGCATAGCAGTGTCCTAGTACATGTGTCTACTAGATCTACAGCAGCTAGTATAACATGTGTCTACTAGATCTACAGCAGCGAGTACATGTGTCTACTAGATCTACAGCAGCGAGTACATGTGTCTACTAGATCTACAGCAGCTAGTGTCTCGGTACAGCAGGTAGTATACAAAACTTGGCAGTTCGACTAGAGGGGAAGTGGGGGAGTGGAGCCACTGGTCTGCATATCTGGTGGCTGATTAGATGTGTGAGTGAGGTCGATTCTGCAGTTGTTTAGTGATTAGGGGCGGAAAACGAGGGAGTGGGCCACTACAATAAAAGTGGGGCGGATAGAAAAATTATATCCAATTTAAACCCACACCTAACTGACCACACAGTGTGTGGGGTCAGTTAGGTGTGCCCAGTGCCCACACCCAGGCAGTAATTAGTTAACGGGATGTGCAGCTGTACGCTGCTCGAGAAAAGCTTTGTATCACACACAAGCTGCAAGATATCTCGTTTCCTTTTCTTCTCCTTTTCTTCTATTATTTTTAATTTAAACCCCTCTAGTTTTTTTATATCCCCTTTACCCCCCTTTTTTCCAAAAAAAGTGGCGTAGAAATAATCCCAAAAAAACCCCCTTTCCCCGAACACGTGTTGGGGGGGGAGGAAAAGGGGAGAAGAAGGGAGGAGGAGGGAGAAAAAAAAAAGGAGAAGGGGGTTCCCCCTTTTTTTTTTTCCAAAATAAAACCTGACTCTCTCTCCTAATGGACACCCCTTTCGTCCCAGTTGGCAAAATGCCCCCCTCCTAAAACCCTCCCCCCCCCGTGCCGATTGATGGAAAGAAAGGGGCGGGGAAGGGGGGGCCCCTTGGGGGGGGAAAAAAAAACGGGGGGGGTATGGGCAATTTTTTTGATTCTAAATTTTAAACCCCCGATTTTTAAAGGAGGGGGTGGGGGTTTTTTTTAGGCCTTTTAAAGCGGCCCAAAAAAAAAAAAAAATTTTTCAAACAATTGTTTTTGTTTTCATTTCCCTTTAAAATTTTGGGAAAAACAACCCAAAAATTTTCTTAATAACCCCCCCATAAGGGAGGGGCCCCGGGCTTCCCCCGGTTTATGCGGTTCTCGTTTTTAAACTTACGGTTTTTTCCCCTTTGGGAAAACAAGGGAAAGCCTTTGGGTTTACTTTTTTGAAATTTTAGGCGGTAGGGGAAAAACGGGGGCCCCGGGAAAGGGAAGAATAGAGGGGAAAAGACTCGAAAAGGGGAAGAATTAAAAGGGAAAGAGAGAGGGGGAAGGGGAAGGAAGGGCTCTTTTTGGGTTATTTTTCCCCCCTTTTTCTTTTTTACTCTGGGTTAGGAAAACCCGGGGGGTAAAAGGGGGGGTTTGATTTCTTTATAGTGTATGATCCCCGCCCACTTTCACTTTTTTTAAAACCTCTCACTTCAGTCACTACAAAGGAAAAAAAAACAACGTGTCAGAATGAGTAAAAACTAGGGTCCAAATAATTTTCGCCATTCTCAATTTCACCAGGCTCATTCCCTCTCTCATTCTTTTTTTCCTTATTATGGGCCCTCTCTCTATCTCAGCTTTATGATGTCAATTAATTTAGTGCATAGTTAGCACCACAGTGCCTAGGACGCACATCTCTCTGTTTATAATATTTATCTCTCTCTCTATCTTCTTCTCTTCCTCTATCTCTCTTTCTTCTTCCTCCTTTCCCCTTCCCCCCTCCTTTATCAGGGCGTGGAAATTTCAAAAAGGGATTTTAAGAGCGAAGAAAGGAAAAAGGGGTTTTTAATTTTTTTAAAAGCAAAAAAAACCCCAGGGGAAAAAAAGAAAGGTTTTTTTTCCCCCCCTGAAGGAAAAAAGGGGGGAAGAAAAAGGGGGGGGGGGAGATAAAAGAGTTTAAAAAAAAGGGTTGCTTTTTTAAAAATAAAAGTTTTTTAAAAAAAACAAGCGAAAAATTGGGGGGACAAAAACAAAAACAAACACAAACAAAAAAAAAAAAAACCAAAAAAAAAAAAACCCCCAAAAAAAAAAAACAAAAAAAAAAAACCCAGGAAAAACACAAAAACAAAAAAAAAAAACAAATTTTTTTTTTTTTGTTTTGTGGGGGGGTTTTTTTTTTTTTGGGGGGTTTTTTTTTTTTTTTGGGGGAAATTTTTGGGGGGGTTTTAGTGTGTTGTTTTTTGGGTTTTTTTTTTTGTAATGTTTGGTTTTTTTTTTTCCCCCGGGGGTTTTTTTTTTTTTTTTTGGGGTTTTTTTTTTTTTTGTTTTGGGGTTTTTTTTTCCCCCCCCAAAAAATTTTTTTTTTTTTTTTTTTTTTTTTTTAATTTTTTTTTTTTTTTTTTTTTGGGGGTAAAATTTTTTCCCCTTCCCTTTTTAAAATTTTTGGGGGGGGGAAAGGGGGGGGTTTTTTTTTTAAAAAAAGGGGGGGGGTGTTTTTTCTTTTTTTTTGTTTTTTTTTTTTTTTTTTAAAAAAAAGGGGGGGGGGGGAAAATTAAAAAGAAGGTTCGCTTTTAAAGACTAAGTTAGCTTAACAAAGGATCAATAGAGCGAATAATGGAGGGATCGAGAGAGAGTGCTGGGACTAATAGATCGAGAGAGATTGCTGGGACTAAGAGGTGGGCGAAAGACAAAAGGAGAATGCACCTGTGAGAGGGATCATTTACAGCTGCAGCACACAATAACATGGAGCGAGAAATGAGAATTTAGTAGGACGTCGCGTGTGGGAGAGAGGGGGGATGGCTGAGTGAGAGAGACTTGAGAGAGGGGGGATGGCTGAGTGAGAGAGACTTGAGAGGTGGATGGCTGTGAGTGATAACGAGTCTCCTATTACACGAATATCTGAACTACCAAGCGGGGCTGGCTGGCTAGCAGAGAGCGACCCCCTCACCGCACTTTATCTAGGGGAAATCCGAAATGAGAAGCAAGATTGAGAGAGAAGAGGAGGAAGCCGCACAACAATTTACACTCAGATAGTGATCAATATAATAGCTGGGGTTTGAAACTACAAACAATAGATCCCACGGGGAGCTGACAAATTTGATGTCAATTTGTCGCTTCCAAGCTGTCCCAGGCGTGGGGTGGGGTGTGAAACAAGAAGTAGAAGAAGTCTGGTTGTTGCCGACCACTCCCCCGACCCCTAGACCACCTAACTAGATTGGTTACAATTGACGAAACAACGGCTGCGGCGAGACACGAAAGGAGTTGCTAAATGCTGTCGGAGCTAAATTGCTAAATCCTAACGTGTTACAAAATAGAAATCGTATAGGTGGAAGATGGGGAGAAGTAGCAAGGAGTGTCGGACATTAACCACTATTAGGAAGGAATCAATATAGAGTTGAAGTTAGAGAGAGAGAGAGAGGGAGAGATAGAGAGAGAGATAGAGAGAGAGAGAGAGAGAGAGAGAGAGAGAGAGATAGAGGGAGAAAGAGAGAGAGAGAGAGAGAGAGGGAGAAAGAGAGAGATCAAAGAATGATGCAGAGATCAGAGAGGTAGATGGGACAGGAAATTGGCCAGGATCAGAGCGGTTACTGTCAGTAGATGGTTGAACGCGATAATGATGATCGATTAGCGATCAATGAATTGGGTGGAGCAGCCCACCCGTCTCTCACTCTCTCCGGTCTCTCTCCCTCTCTCCTCTCTCTCTCTTACCACCACCACGATGGTGGGGAGGAAGGGTGTCTCGAGGGTGTGGATCAGAGAGAGAGAGAGATAGTCGGATAATGAGGGAGAGAGGGGGAGAGAGAAAAGATAGCATTCTAGCTGTGACTCCACTGTGGCTGCGGCATGCAGGAGCTGCATGCGAGCTAGAGAAAGCTATATTCTTAGCGACCTCTCACCACATTGCTAATTTAGAAACACAGGTAAGAATGGGATATGGATCAGGAACGGTGGGTGAAGTGAGAAAGATAGCGAGATAGAAAAAGAAATAAAGAAAGAGAGAAAGAAAGAGAGAGAGAGATGGAACGAGGGAGAGAATGAAGGAATATCTGCAAAGCTAAAGAAGAACTCTTGCGGTAAGCTATTATAATACAACCACAAACTGATTTATAAAGTGATGCATGTTTAAATAGCAGCATATAACATCACCAACCGAACGCGTCTCTCTCAGAATAGACTCAGAAAGAGTATGTGTGGGAGAGAGAACTACTAAAAATGGAAGGGTATCAGTTCGGAAGGGGGATAGTTCAGGATAGAGTGATCAGGGTGAATAAGAAAGAGGGCTCACCCCTCTCATTACACAATCACATGGAAATACGGGGGCCGGGACACTGTGAGTGGTGTAGGATCACACTTAGTAATATAGTGAGAGAGAGTGAGAGAGAGAGGAAGTGTTCTCTCTCTCCCTCTCCTTTTCTATCTCTCTCTCTCTCTCTCTCTCTCTCTCTCTCTCTCTCTCTCTCTCTCTCTCTCTCTCTCTCTCTCTCTCTCCTAGTATGAACAATACAACAACTCTCTCCCTCTCTCATGAGGGAAGAGAAAATAGCTGCACAAGAAGCGTTCAAATTGGGCCTCAGGGTTGCCTTGCATGACTCTACTAGCAAGGTGATTGGGGTTAAATTAGAAGGCAGGTGTTTGGTAAATTCCACCCCCCTCTCTCTCTCTCTCTCTCTCCTGAAGAATTATGGAGATCTCTATTGACCCTTTAAATCAGTGCAGGGGACAATGCAATTAATTCTCCTGTCCCCAACTTATTAACTAATCCGACTAATTCGGCAGCTGTCCTTGTTATGGTAACGATGCCGTCCAAAGAAACGATGGAATTCTATGGGGAGAGATGCTGTAAGAATGGGGGGAGGTAGGGAGGTGCTGTGAGAATTCAATAGGGGCTAGGGAGAGGGAGAAGAGAGATTTGTAATGAAATTCAAACAGGAACAGTGTGGTGGATACACAATTGCGAGGGGATGCAGTTAGTTATTCATGAGTTGCGCATTAATTGATTCAGTGGGGAGGGAGAGAGAGAAAGAGAGAGAGAGAGAGAGAGAGTCTGTGAAGGAGGAAAAGGGTTTAGAGAGAGCGAGAGAGCGAGAGAGAGAGAAGGACGAGAGAGAAAGGGGAGAATGGCCCTGCTTTTTACCTGTTCATCTAACAGGGGCTCGGGACAGACAGAGAAGAAAAGGAAATCTGAATAAAAATGAGATGGAGAGACAGTCTCGAGACGGTCTTGAGGAGGTTGGAGAGCGATAGAAGAGACATCGTAATGACCAAAAAGAAAAACTATTTAGAGGTTGAATTATCATATATTTACCGTAAATAATCTTAATAAGAAAACTTAGTTTGGGTGTTCACTGTTTAAAAATGTCGTTGTCCCCCAAATGATCCCTGAAAACAACAAACAAACCGGACTCGAAAAAGTTCCCCAAACGGGATGAATCACTTTTCTCGTCCCCCTCTTCTTTCTCTCTCTCTCCTTTTTCCTCCTTTTCCTCCCTTCTTTTTTTTTTCTTTCCTTTTTCCTTCCCTCTTCCCCGGTTCCCCAAAAAAAAGGGGGTTTGAGAAAAGAAACTTTGGAAAGGGGGGGAGTTTTTTTGGAAGGGGAAAGGAGGGGAAAGGTAAAATAGGGGGGAGAAAATTTGAGAGATGCTTAGAGATAAAAAAGAGGAATGAGGACAGGGAGTGAGGGCATGGGGGTTTTTATAAACAGTAGGGCGTGAGATGTTTTTGTTCACCCGGGGTAGGCTCAAACCCCCCTTGAAAAAGGGGCAAAAAACCATCCATCGCCACTGGGGGCAGGGAAAAAGGGAAGGGGGGGGGGGGTGGGGTTTTTGGGGGGGGTTTTTGGTGGGGGGAAGGGTGGGGGGGCGGTGGGCGGGCCGGTTTTCTTTGGGGGGCTTTTAACAAAACAAGACTTCACAAATTTCTAGGGAAACCCCTTTTAAACCGGGGGCCGGAATAAAATGTCTAAAAAAACAAAGAGCTGAAGAATTATCAAACCCATCAAAATTTAAATTTTGGTAACAACTAAGGTTTTTGGGTGGAAAAAAAGTTAATGAAACGACCCAAAAATTACGTAAAGGACAAGACCAAAGGTGCTAAAAATTCGGATAAAGTTATGTTTTTTACAGCGTTGAGGGGCCCATTAGCATCTCAATTTCTATTTCCCCCTCCTCTTCTCTCTCTCCTCTCCTCTCTTTTTCCTCTCTCTCTCTCCCCCCCCCCTCCCCCTACACCAACAACGAATTCTTATTTTTTAATAATTTATCAGCTTATGACGACTCTAGTTAAGAAACGGGAGGGGTGTCTATTATGGGACTATCGTACATGGCTTCCAAAGACAAAAGAGGAAATCAAGCAGGAGAACTAAAAGGGGATCCTGCAGCAGGGAGAGTGACTAGGCGCCAACGAGGCTCCCGGTCCCAAAGTTGATGGAGGGCTATCAAAAACTAAACTACGGGGGAACTAGCTTGCTATTCTCGCATCCCGCTGCTAACAGCTATATTTCGCACATCATAGGGAAGGAGTGAGAGAGAGAGAGAGATAGAGAGAGAGATAGAGAGAGAGAAGCAACAACAAAAGCTGTCCAAGCAAGCGGCGGGCCCCAACCCGACGCCAGCAAGTTACTTGTCATCGACCTGTGAATTAGCTAGAGACATGTCCCTCCCTCTCCCTCGCTATCTGTACTCCTTTGTCCCTCGACTACCCTCAACCTTCACCACTCTCTCTCTCCTCTTTTCCTCCTTCTCTTTTTTTTCCCCCCTCTTTCCCCCCCCTCCTCTCCCTTCCCTTTTTTTTGCTCTTACTCCTCACTTTTTCCCCTTCTTTCCCCTTACTCTCTCCCCCTCCTTCTCTAAAATTTGGAGCATTTTGTACAATGGAAAAGGGGGCCCGGGGTTTTATCACGTGACTTTCAATTGTCACGTGACACCCCTTGATTACCGACGAGGGGGTTTTTAGCACCAATTTTGTAAAAGCTCGAGAGTCTTTAGGTTTGGGTCCACTAAATGCGGGAGAGAGAGGGGGGAGGAAGGAGAGAGAGGAGAGGGAGATGGGAGGAGAGATTTAATGACGGAGAGATAGCTGATTACAAAGATTGGAGCGGAGTAGTCAGTGGTGTGTGATCAGCAAATGGATGTCAAAAAGTTTCGTGGAGGTGGGGTGCATTTCAAGCGCTTAAAAAGGCTTGCAAGGGTGCTATATTGGCACATCTGATCCAAACGGAGAGAGAAGATGGAGGAGAGTGATGTACGGAGGAAGAGAGAGAGGAGAGAGAAGAGAAGAGACGAGAGAGAGATGGAGAGAGTGATGGAGAGAGAGAGAGAGAGAGAGAGAGAGAGAGAGAGAGGAGAGAGAGAGAGAGAGAGAGAGAGAGAGAGAGAGAGAGAGAGAGAGAGAGAGAGAGAGAGATGGAGATGGAGAGATATGGAGAGAGAGAAAGGACTAGCATTTGAAGAAGCTCCATCTCTATCTCTCTACCTCTGCTTCACCACTCACTATTTCCATATTTCTCCTGTCAGGCCAATGCTCTGACCACAGTTCTCGCGCGCTCCGCGTGCAGAACGGGAAATTTGAGAGAAACGAGAATGGGTCAGGCCAAAGCTCTGACAGTATTTCTCCTAATTTCTCAAAAGTTTCCAAACGAGTGTGCCCGTAAATTTCCAAGAATTATCGAGAGAGAGGGAGCTGGAGTCAAAGGGGAGCAAAGCCGCGGCCCAAAGCAGGAAACGTAACGTGATGTGTATTTTAAAAGTACTTTTGGCACCCGACCCTTTTGTAAGAACCCGGCACTGAAACTTTATTATGGGCTATCATAATACTAATGGGCACTATTATGTAAAGCAACAACTTATATTATGTAAAATCACAAACAATTCGGTTTAGAAATCAATATTTATTTTACACAAATTAGCAACCAAATATAAACAACTCAATTATTGTCCTCACATTTCAATTTCACTCAAACTCAAATCACTGGGCTCACTCACAACAGGAACCTTCTTTTTTGAGGGTTTTTTGGTGGCAACAATCTTAGTTTTCTTAGCAACCTTCTTCGGCTTTTTCCTTTTACCAGCTGAATTCTTTTCCTCATTCTCCTTCTCAGATAAATCATCGTCTTCATCGGAGCCGTAGAAAACATCAAAAGCTTGGGGCGGTTTCTTACCAATTGCAATCTTCTTGGAAGGAGGTTTCTTTGAAGCAGCATCTGATCCTGGGGATGGTGGTAGTTCTACTCTCTCTTCTCTTCTATCTCCTCATCACCACTTGTATCTAGGGGTTCTTCAATCGCCGGGGAAAGAGGAGGAGGAGGAGACGCAGCAGGTACTACCTTTTTAGACTTTTTAACAGCAGGTAATTTTGCAGGTTTCTTAGTTGGTTCAGGTTCAGGTTCAGGTGCAGGTTCAGGTTCATCCATACTCAACTCATCATCATCCTCAGGCTCAGGCTCAGGCTCCTCAAGCAATTGTGGCAATTCCTCCTCCTCCTCCTTTTCTCTCTCCTCTTCTAAAAGCTTCTTCTCTTCCTCAAGTTGCTTTTTAGTTTTCTTTTTAGCCTTCTTAGGAGCAGCCTTCTTGGGAGCCGCTGTTTTCTTCTGAGCTGCTGTTTTTGGTGGTGGCTTAGTAAGGTCTGCAATCACCTCTTTCTTCTTCTTTTTTGGTGCTGCCTTCTTTACTACCTTGCTCTCTACCTTGTCTTTGGGCAGACGGCCCTTCTTTTTAGTTGGCTTCTTAGCTGCTGGTTTCTCATCCTCGGCTCCTTCATCGCCGGAATCTGATCCCTCATCGTCTGACACGGCAGCTGTTTTTGAGGTGGCTTTCTTGGGCTTCTTAGATTTGGTCTTGGTAGGTTTCTGGTCCGCCAGCTTCATGTGCCCTGGGGGAGGGGAGGGGGTTATATTTGAGACGAACATAACACGCGAAAAGGCTTCACTGATTCAGTCGTGTGTGATCCGGTGATTACTGATTGGTGGCACACGCCAAGTAAAATCAGGCTTCAAAAAACTATCTGAAGTACCTACATGACGGAAATCTGACACGTCTTATTGAGTAAGGTGTCACCACTTATTAAACAAGACACAGCTATAATAGGTGACGGGTGTTATACGAGGGTGTGTGACTAATTAATTACACAATTACATAATGAGGGCATAGTCACCTGTTAATCCACGCCCTGTAATGTTAATAACTTGATCCTTGGCTATCATCTTTTTCAGTGCCACCTTTATCTGTCCTGCAGAAAATGGAGTCGCATTATTTATCTCAATAAAAGACACGCTGAAATCGGAATTGCCTATCTAAATCGTTAATTAGTTGCCAATTAATTACCTGTTGCACGTTCCTGATTTGAGAACTCGTGGTTTTGTAGGATGAACTTTACCGTCGCTGAAGTCGTGGTACCCTTGTACCTCTTTCGACCAGCTAGAAATACGTGATTAGAGATCTAATGAGCACAGTGACAACAAGTTTCCACCGAAATTCAAGATGGTGCGAACAAAGAGGGCGCGACGTGCCAATGATGGATTCATAGAAGTTTTCAGGGACAGTAGGAGCAGCAGGTCGGGGTATAAAATGGGAACATAATGGACTATGGTAAGACATAGATAAGGAAGGATCTAGTTGGTTGTTACATCAGGGAACAACTCACATTTGGTCAGCGGATCTACCAGTTGAGCATCCACCTCTTTCAGCGACTTCATTGCCTCTGTTATTAGCTGTGTGAATGGTTTAGGTTTGGGTCCCCCCACCGCCGTGTCCCCATTTTCTGTCATTTGTTCCTAGGAATATGTTGGGATCATTTGAGCGGAATGGAGATATGACGTGTTGAAAACACTCCCTGCTGCGACTCAACTTGACCAGTGACTCTAAACACTCGTCATCATGGCTGATACTCTCTAAAAGATACTCTCTCTGATCTCTCTCTTTAGATTGTGAGATTGTGAGATACTCAATCTTTACAAGCTGAAAGGTCATCAGAGGCACTGAACTGGCACACCTGCTACTCAAAACGCAATTCTCAATAACACAAGCTAATTGAGAGCTGAGAGAGAGAGAGAGAGAGAGAGAGAGAGAGAGAGAGAGAGAGAGGACGAGAGAGATGAGGAGGAAGAGAGAGGAGAGGAGAGAGAAGAGGAGAGAGAGAGAGAGAGAGAGAGAGAGAGAGAGGAGAGAGAGAGAGAACACAGCAAGTTTCAAATCATTTCAATCGTGCGTTACAAATTGTTTAGATCGTTTTCTCCTGTGAGTCTCTGTAAAGCTTGCAACAATTTTCACACAACAAAGAGTATAGCTCTGCAAAGTAAGTAGTCTGCTAAACACTGATAGTACGCTCCTATCAGCTCGTTCGGAGAGGGAGATAAGTTCCTGGATCAGCTCCCATATCTCCTACCTAGTATAAACTGCTACAGATCTCATGTCAGAATCTAAAACTATTGATGAATGATGGCACTCCCCCGCTCACATCTCATTCCAGCACTAATTACTAACTCATATCCTTTTTGCAGAACGATGAAGTACAGAGAGGAGCCGAGTGTCAATATCCTGTCCCTCCTTCGGGCTTCTGCTATATTTGGGGCGATGGAGTTTGTGTATAGCGCCGAGACAGCCTACTCAACCCCACTCCTTGAAGCAGCGGGGATAGATGAGCGGTTCACTGCCCTAACGTGGTCAATTAGCCCCATAATAGGTACATTAGCCTGGTCAAACAACCAATCTTGTTTGTCGTGTCCTCCTCGCCCCTTCAGTCCTCACTACTAGTACTAACTAAGAATAACTCTCCACAGGTTTTCTGATGCAGCCCCTGATAGGAATTCTCTCGGACCGGTGTCTGTGTGCCTGGGGAAGGAGGAAACCATTCATTTTGATGCTCGCCCTGATCATCTTTACTGCTTCCATCATTCTCCCCTCTGAGTCGAGATGTCGGGGGTTACCTGGGCATGGTGTTTGACAGTTCTCCCCACCATCATCACCGCTATTGTCACCATTACCGCCGTTATTGTAAGCCTGACACTGTGTATGAACAATTCAAAGTATAACATCACCACTGTTATTATAGCCCTAGTTTTATACTGCAAGTAGAGACAGTGGGCTCTACTTTTCATAGATTTAGGAACTTTTGAATCATAGATCAACATTTATGGATCACATTACCCCATTCAATCTGTTTATAAAATCTAACACAATAACTCAGATGCTGGACATATGTAACGACTCCATACACACCCCACTGCGAGCATTCCTGGCAGATGCCTTCCCTCGAACTAAAGAGGTCCAAGAAACGAGTAACACCCTGTATTCTATTGTAGGTAAGTTTAGACATGTACCACCCTGTATTATATTGTAGGTAAGTTTAGAAAGGTACCTATAATACTTCCTATACTATTCTGTTCGTGGCATGTTTTTGTGTGAGTTTCCGACCAACAGCGGCCCCTTTTGGCCCCCCTTATGGCCCCCCTGTTCGCGGGCAACAGAGCACTGGGGGTAACTCATCTGTCACAACATTGCCCCCTGTTTCCTGCTCACAAACCGGAACACTCCTCTCTCTCTCTCTCTCTCTCTCTCTCTCTCTCTCTCTCTCTCTCTCTCTCTCTCTCTCTCTCTCACACATCTAAAATTTACGAGCCCTAAATGATAATTCACACCTTTTTTCATATAATAACAATATTTTTTCACATACAGCTCAAATTCTAAAGAACTCACCCCCTCACACCTTGTCTCAGTTGACAACTCACCCGCTCAGACTTGTAAAACTATTCAACGTATTTCAGGTGGTTTCGGAGGTATGCTTGGCTATGTTCTGTGTGCCGTTGATACCTCCTGTTTAGGGGTCTACATCGAACAGCTGACCGGGTCTACTCAATATAACCAGGAGAAAGCTGTTTTTGGGGTAAGAAAATGTGACTATTATCCATTAAAATGTCAGAGTATTGAGTGCGGGAGCACCGTTGGCTCCATTGCAACCTATTCTCGCGCGCGACGTCGATCTCACTCAGGTATCAATGTGGCCAAGGAGCACCGTAGTCAGAGCATTGACCTGACAGCCACTAAATTGATAATGAAGTCGACACCAGAACATAATGATCAATCCCATGTTGTTCCCAGGTTGTATATTTCCTTTTATCAGCTCTATAACCAGCTTCTCTCTCTCAAGGTGTGTGTTGTTGTTTTGGTTACAGGAGCGGTTGTCACCCTAACCTCTCGAAAAGAACGGAACCCCAATCTGGCCGAGACGGAACCTCTGTTGCCAAGGAAGCGGAGCATTCTAAAGACGAGTGATGAGGAAAACCCTGAGATTATTTTCAACTGCATCGAAGGTTAGATTAATGATCCTATTTCCCATTTCTGTTCATACCAATTAAATATGAATAAAAAATATCTCCACTAAAATTCAATTACCTCCCAATTACCCCCCAACTACTTCTAAGTTACCCCTCAATTACCTCTCCATTACCTCTCCATTACCTCTCCATTACCTCTCCATTACCTCTCAACTACCACTCCATTACCTCTCCATTACCTCTCCATTACCTCTCCATTACCTCTCAATTACCTCTCAATTACCTCTCAATTACCTCTCAATTACCTCTCAATTACCTCTCCATTACCTCTCAATTACCTCTCCATTACCTCTCCATTACCTCTCCAGATGATGAAGATCAGCATGGCCCTATCGAGTTGTCAACCCTTATCAGATCTATAATCCACATCCCCAAACAATTGGCAACCCTCCTTCTAGTCCAGTTCCTTACCAGTACCATTATGTTTAGCTACTTCCTCTATTTCACCACTTTTGTCGCAAAACAGGTGTTCCAAGCCGAACCTGGAACTGAACTCTTCACAACAGGTGAACTATGGGTGAACTTTTAATAATTAATTCTATGGGTGTTTAATTCCTATGGGTGAAATGTTATTATTCAATTGGGATTCCAAGACTAACTTAAATCCTAACTTAAATCCTCGTGCGACGGGCAGCCCCTAAACCAGCTTTGTCAAGTTAGACTGCCATTCGCGCAAATGCAAAACCAGCTATGCTAATTGTCTATACCGTGACACCGTGTATTTCAGGTGTGAGATGGGGCTGTATTGGAATGGCCGTAATGTCGGTGACCTGTATAAGTTTTAGTTTCATCATCCCATCCCTCATAGACAGGTATAATGACGATAAAAAATCGTAAAATTGTACCATGGCAATTTGAAAAATTTACCAATTTTAACATTTAATCCCTCTCTCTCCAGGTCGTCTATCAAGGCAATTTACTTTGTCAGCCACATCTTTGCAGCCCTTGGGTTTGGCTTCCTGCCCTCTTACTGCGGGAAGGTTTCAGTTATTCTATTCAGCGTTTGCCCAGGAATTATCAACTCTGTTTACCTAGTCCTCCCCTTCATCCTTCTCTCCCAAATTCACCAATTACCAGAGATCAGAGCAGAGAGGGGATTCGGGACAGATGTGTCCCTAATAGTTTCAGCGACATTCCTTAGCCAGGTACCCTAATAATAGATGGAGGTGCCGGCCTGAGCTGAATCAAAACGGGTTTGCGACCGCCCGACAGGTTTAGGCCAGCACATTTTGTAGTTTTGGCGCGTAGCATGCTGCTGCGCGTGGTTATTTCCCACGGCTTGTCAAAACCTCGCGCGAAGAACCTTATTCTTCTGTCACCGCGCGCTACGTCAATGGAGAAAAGAAAATTGCGACATATGTGGGGCACTGCACTGCTGATCGTTCGACGTTCCCAAAACCTAAATCATCCCCATCCCCAGGTGGCCCTTAATCTGTTCTTGGGGTTCGTGTTGGAGGCGGCTGGTATCAACATTGTTATGTATACAGGATGTGTTGTGGCATGTTTAGGTGCTTTCGTGAGTCTAAGTCTACCTACAATTGAACAAGATTTCCCATCCTTCAAAACAATTTCAACCATATCACTCGGTGAGTAGAATCGCATATTGGGTTCGATAGAGGGCGCCAGCTGCTGTTCAGATTATAGATCAGTGTAAATTTGTGCAAGGTCCAGTGACTCTAGACATGCTTTGTGAGATAAGACCATGCTGTCTGGTGAGCGGTGTCCCCTGTCTAAAACACACTTTAGAAAATCCAATTATCCCCTTGTGCCTATTGTATGTCCCCCAACTAAACAGGACATAAAGACGAGGTGGGGCCAGACAACAACGGGCATTGGACTGACAGTGGTTGCTGGACAGAACATCTTGCTAACAGGGATACTAACATGACCAACAACCAACCGAACGTACATATCTGACAATACAAATCTAAGTCTAAAGTGAAACGACAACGAACTGGCTGCACGTCGCGCATGTGAAACTCACCTGTGAGATCGTTATGTGCAACGAGTGCGCGACGTGCAGCCAGTTCGTTTCTCTCTCCCTCCACATCCCTCTCTCTAACCATCTCCCCTCTCCCCCAGCTGGTTCATTGATAGGAAACAGACGGAACCTTCTCATGTCCAGCACAACAATTCCAGAGGAGCCCTACCCAGTATATGATGACCTCATGTCAGAACCACCAGCTAGATCACCACGACGAGTCAGTTTCTCAACCCGATCACTTCTCTGATCTCAGAGAGCTGATTGGAATAGACCCTCCAAATCTCTGATTCTCTGATCTCAGAGCGAGCCATGTAATGAACCCTCCAAAGGAAAATAACCCAACCAGAACATAACAACAGTGACACTGCTGAATATCCTTTGTAGCGATAACTGTTATTTGTGAAGATTTATTTAAAGGGTTTTTTAGGAAACTAAACACAAGTTGGTTCAGAGAGTTTTGTGAAAAAATCTTTTGTTCATTTGTTTACACACAGTGTGGAATGGGTGCAGATCATGTCGTCCAACAAGTCTCTCTCTATCTTTCTATCCTTCTATCGCTTTATCTCTCTCTATCTCTCTATCTATCTTTCTCTCTCTCTCACTCTTAGCTTAGTCTATATGGGGATGGAGGGATAGAGAAGTTTGTTTGACGACATGCTATCTCAGAGATAATATGTTAATACCCTGTTAATAATGGTCATCAGAACTTCTACAAAAAGTGTTACCATGAAAACAGATAAAGTCGGTTCTACCGGCATGATAATATTAACACGTCACATGCATTTGTCAGAGCTATAATTCCTATGCATCATTATTTCTGGGCAGATAAAATGGCAAACTGTTGACAAAATACTTCGTATTGTTTTTATTGTTCTTTTTGTTGCTCATTCTAACAGATCGATTCTCAATTTAATCAACTGTTTCAAATCTCAAATGTTTTAAATCTCAGGAATTCAACAAAAAAGTTTGTGTTTCACACAAGCCTGTTGTGTCACAACAGTTCAGCTCTCCGTATCCCCGGATCGAGCATTCTACAGGACACCAAGCCTATAAAACTAACAAGTGTTTCACACTTCAGAGTTTCTACTAACACTAAGCACTTGCTCCAAAGGTGTTATCACTTGCTCCAAAGGAGTTATCACTTGCTCCAAAGGTGTTATCACTGCGTCAGATTCATCCCGACAGGTTGCTAATGGAAACTAAGTCTTGTACACTATCACCAAGTTCGCTCAACCTGCGTCCTACTGACGGTTCGGGCTCATTCAGGTCCATTTTATCGGTGGTCCCGGGTAGGATGATTGTATCAGGCCAGGGTTCAGGGTTCAGGATCTCTAGAGAGTACCCCGTTATAGTTCCACATGACACCTTCTTTACTGGAGGTCGCGGGGGCGCCTTTTCAATACCCGCCATTCCACCCGCTCCTCTAAGCCACACCACCGGCACCTCTCACCATTCCATCGTGTGCCGCACCTCTAACTACTATCATCATTTACTGCCGCTCTCACCATTCCACCCACCTGGCCTCCTCCAGCACTCACCATCCCTCCTACAGGGGCTCCTCCAGCACTCATGCTCCCGAATCGGCGGGGTGGTATGGGTACTACAACAGCTGCAGCTCTAGAGTTTCCCTCACTCTTCGAATTCCGGGGTTTCCCTCCGACTGTTGCTGCTGAAGATTCGGAGCTGCGGTGGTTTCTCCTGAACCTCCGTTCGTACCTCAACTGGGCCTCAGTGAGAGATGTTGTTGGGAGGTCTGGGGTTTCCAAGAGGATGTCTAACTGATCTCCAGCTGTGCGGGAGGAGGAGCAGGCTGACCCACCTCTAGACACAGATGGGGTTGTTGAAGATCTCGCACCAGGAACAGATGGGGTCGCTTGAGATGCAGGTGTTACTAAAGATCCAGGAGAGGGTAGCAATTCCAGCGGAGGGTAGCGATAAGGGAGAGGGTAGTGATACGGGGGAAGGAAGCGATTCAGGTTGTACCGGAGAGGTGGGTACAGATGCGGGATACTGCTTCATATCTCTCATTAGAAGGGACCCGAAACCACCCCTTTGACGTCTCTCTGGGGCGGATACCTGCCTCCCAAACTTGGTCGGCGTCCTTCGGTCACTGATTGCTTGCTCACATCTCAGTTGCTCGAACAAACTCGGTCGTTCAAACTCTATCGTCGGGCGAGAAGTGTGAGATGATGAGGTCGGTGTTGGGGGAGAGCTACGAGATTTCGATGATTTTCGGAGAGTCAGAATGGACCGCTTCCTGTTCGGTTCTGACACCAAGGTAACATCACCGGATAGTACACGTTTATTGGTGGTAGGGGTCGGTAGTGGTGTTCCAGTTTTGAAGCCCCTGTTTAACTTCCTCCGTTCAAACCTACTGGAGACAACTGATGCTGTGGTACTAGCTGTACTAGCACTGCTACCCGGTCTCACCAACAACTCAGTCATGGACATATCCCCTCCACAAACAATTGAGTTAAGATCATCACCCTCATCCCCAGAAGACAGGAGAAGATCCATGAAGCTCCCTGTACTGCCACTGCTATCTCGTCGCGGTCGGCGGGTATCTGTTCTCTTCCTTGTGGCACCGTTAGTTACAGGACAACCACCACTCCCTGTTTTGTTGCTGCTGCTACATGAGGGACTCTGGGATCGTGTTGTGCATTGTTCAATTTTACTGATACAGCTCATAACACTGTCCAATGCACCCTTTTGCTCCTGTTCCTCTTTCTTCATTTGTAGGGTCTCCTTCCTTCGTTCAGCTCTCTTGACAAACTCCAACTGAGAAGGAGAGATTGTTAATTTAACCACAGTGAGAGAAAAAAAGGAGAGAGAGAGAGAGACTTGGTTTAGATCTACTTTAAACGTGACATATAATTACCTTGCATAACCTCCTTAGTTCCTGAGCCTCATTAGCCCTTCCCCGGACCATAGCCCTCTGAAGAAGCAGGGGTGGTGCGGTGGAGCGGAGTTTATAGCACGTTACTGAGTGGAAGTGCATCTCATCAAGGGTGAGGGAGGTGGATCGGTGGACGATGGGCATGGCACACCCTTGACAAATACTGTTCTTGGATGTCTCCCAGTCCTGAGGGGGGGGGGGGGGGGGGGTTAGTAAAATAGTAGCAAACCGGGGGCGATCATTTTCTAAAATGACACCTTTTATCCGTTCTAACATCTCTCTCATACAGAGCCGTGCAGCACTCACCAAGCACAGTTGAGAGCACACATTTCCTCTCTGAAGATGGTTATTGTTATCAGGTTGCTCGAGACACAACATTCCACAGATTTTACACGGTACAGGGCACCTTCCCCTGTGTGTCCTCTCACTTGATGAGGTCATCACTACCCCACATCTCTCACAGGTGAGTGAGGTGTGACTGAGGTGGAGACACTCCAGGCAGCAGTAGGGCAGTCCATCTGTCTCCTGTTGAGAGGGGGGGGGGGGGGTTACAATCCCTAACATCAAATAAAGGGAGCTGTAAAATTTTTTGGGGCTACGGCTCGACCCTGCATAATAATTTATGGACCACCATGTACTTACTGATATTATAGGAAGGAGGCAGTTTATTCCACACTTGGAGCAAGCAGGCCCACAGGTCAGGTGGTAGGGTTTGTTCTTGTAGTAGGATACACCATACATGTCATGATAAATCACCCCATTGCAATCAGTACAGAATCTGTGGGAGAGAGAGAGAGAGAGAGAGAGAGAGAGAGAGAGAGAGAGAGAGAGAGAGAGAGAGAGAGAGAGAGAGAGAGAGAGAGAGAGAGAGAGAGAGAGAGAGAGAGATGAGAGAGAGAGAGAGAAGAGAGAGAGAGAGAGATGAGAGAGAGAGAGGAGAGGAGAGAGAGAGAGAGGAGAGAGAGAGAGAGAGAGAGAGAGAGAGAGAGAGAGAGAGAGAGAGAGAGAGAGAGATCCCAGGCGGTTTAAAAAGACGGCATTCTGCAGGTTTAGCAGCTGTCAGTAACCCCCATGTTATCTTTCTATTTACCGTGGCAGTCACGGCTAAACATATTTTACTGTAAAAACCCTGGAGACTGCTATCTCGTGATAAAGATGGGAAATTACAGATGATAATATGAGGAGGACGAGAAAAACATTATAATACACCGATTTTAGGACCCATCCAGAATTCAACTAAACCTATTTTGTAGGGAAATCGGAAATGGAGGAGGAGAAAATTAATAAAAATCCCCATTATGGGAAGTGGTGGGGGGTTGTCAGTGGTCACTAAAAGTACCTGCAGAATCCATCATCACCAGGATCACAGTATGCAAACACCCTCTCTTGATCAGACAGAGGACCACGGAACAGAAAGGGGGTGAGGTGAAGAGTCTGATCCCGTGCCTCCCTCCCTCCATGCTTGTTAATAAAGTGGAAGGGAAGGTGTAGGATCTCTTCTTCAGCAGGATATAGAGTCCGTGTTGTCTCTCCAATCGTTACAAGATGACTATCACCTGAGAGGGGGATGTTGTGTTACAAGGTGACTATCACCTGGGGATGTTGTGTTACAAGGTGACTATCACCTGGGGATGTTGTGTTACAAGGTGACTATCACCTGAGAGGGGGATGTTGTGTTACAAGGTGACTATCACCTGGGGATGTTGTGTTACAAGGTGACTATCACCTGGGGATGTTGTGTTACAAGGTGACTATCACCTGGGGATGTTGTGTTACAAGGTGACTATCACCTGAGAGGGGGATGTTGTGTTACAAGGTGACTATCACCTGGGGATGTTGTGTTACAAGGTGACTATCACCTGGGGATGTTGTGTTACACTACTCACTACTGTAGCAACGTCAAACGTGTGTAAACTCTAACATACCACAACCAGCCGACATAATTCCCCCAAAATCGCGTTGTGTTTCTGTAAATTCACCAAATTCCTATCGAGGGTGTTTTAAGCTCACATGTAAGCTTCACCTAGCTGTTTAATATATCTGTCATGGCGGCTCAGAAAATATGTTTTATTATCACATGTGTGGGGTTGTGTGCAGTAATAAGCCTGTCTGCAGTAGTAGGTGCTCTAGTTTTCTCACATAACCTACATAACATATATTTATTTCCTAATAACACATCCCTCTCTCTCTCTGTAGTCTCATTCTTCATCTTATTCAGAACACCATGATTACTGTGTCTCCCGAGCCACACACGATGGGAGATACACACGTATAGAAGAATGGAGAAGGATTTGGCCCATTTATTATTTACTAGAATCTTTTCTGGCTGGAACCCAAAGAAGCTACTCCCAATATCATTGATGCTGTGCACTACATGTTTAGGGGGGGGGGGGGGGGGGGACACTCTGCTTGTATACTAGCTAGTGCAGATGCATTTTCACAGACAAGCCTCAGCGGGTTAGAGGGTTGATTACAAAAATGATAGAAGAAAGAGAAAAAAACTTCTAGAAGGATGGCAGAGAAAAAAGAGAGAGAGAGAGAGAGAGAGAGAGAGAGAGAGAGAGAGAGAGAGAGAGAGAGAGAGAGAGAGAGAGAGAGAGAAAGAATAGAAAGAAGGAAAGTATATAGAAAAAAGAGTGGCACGTGGGTGCCCTATCATTGAAGACAATTAGGAAAATTGACACTTGCTATAGGAGTCCTGCAAGTTGCATGTGCAGCATTCAGCAATAAAACTATCTTCTACCATCAGTCTTCCAAGGAATTCAGCAATTAGTTTCCATCATATAAAACTATAGAGCTCTCCATTGGCCCCGGACTGCGAATTTAAAATGTTCCAGAATTACATCACTTTCTGCTGTATAACTGCCGCAGAGATATTCATTCCCGGCTCCCTCCCGGCTCCCTCTCCCAGGGCATCGGGGTCTAACACAATTTCATACCGAGCAGTAACTCTCATTTTCCTCACACGCCCATGATGAAGGGCAACAGTGCATTGAGAAATAGATCCAATAATCTCTCTCCCTCTCTTTCTCTCTCTCTTCCTCTCTCTCTCTCTCTCTCTCTCTCTCTCTCTCTCTCTCTCTCTCTCTCTCTCTCTCTCTCTCTCTCTCTCTCTCTCTTACCATTGTTCAGTTCCTGCTGCCACACGCTCCCCTCGGGAATGGTAAGGGTGACTTTGGCTCCACTAACATTCCTCAGGGTTACTTTAATAAATTCCCGTGACTTGAGGGTAGCCGTCATGGTGATTCTGCCACGGAGTATGTGTGCAAACAACTGCCTACTCTCTGGAGGGGGGGGTTAACCTTCATTTACAAAGTTTGTACATAAAAGTCGTGGGGCGTGGTGAGGGAGGGTCGAGCAATGCAAGGTTCAGGGATGAAACAAAAACATTGTGCTGCGAAGTACTGAGATATCAAATAATTAATATTTACATTTTCTCCTGATTACCTGCAATGTTGGTTGTCTGAAACCCAAGAAGAATGGGCGAGTAAATTCCCACGCTTTTTGTCCTGAGACTCTTTATGAAGGAGCACGTTACCAGGACATTCAGATAACCCAGGGACAACCGATTTAGCTCCTTGGAGGGTATTTCACAGGCGGGGAACACATAATTCTTCCCCGCTTGACGAAGGAATGATTCCCTGGCTGCCTTGTCTGTCACCTGTTGAGAGAGGGGAGATGGATTATATGGTTTGGAGGAACCGATTAGGCTAATAAATAGGAGAGAGAGGGAATTACTGGGAGAGAGAAATAGCGGGGACTCAAAGACCACTCATCATGAAACTCTAATTGGTTGCAAAGGACTGAACTCCAGAATGTCTATCGCCATGACAACACCAGTGGGGAGGGGGGCTTTTATCTAACGTCTGGGTCCTTCCCATCTCTCTGAATACTTCACAGACTTCTTACTTTGTAGAATGGCCCCCATCCCAGACACGTGTTTCATTTCAGCTGGGGGTTTCCACTGACAGACACCATGGGCCCCATTGCATCCCTCACAGGAGCTCCTGTTACTACCCCATATTTCCCCAAAATATGGTGGGGGCAATGGGCAATGGGCATCCCCAAACTTACCTCATGTTTCATGGAGATGGACACGTAGACGCAGGCTTTTCTATGGGACTCATTGGATAGGGTTATCTTCGAATCAGCCCTTACCAGCTCCTCGTCAATCTGTAGAAAGAGAGATAGGGAGAGGGGAGAGAGAAAGAAAGAAAGAAAGAGAGAGGAGAGAGGTATTGATAGACCAGACAGTGATAGCTGCATGATATTGAAGTACATCATCTATTGGCAATGGTCCATATAATAAGTGGAGGGGTAGTGATGCATCATCAGGAATGTTAGGAACTGGGAAGAAGGATCAGGAATTACTCAACTTAAGACAAATTTCACTCATAGCAGTACGTTAATTTGAGGGGATACCTCTTCGAAGGTAGATGGGGTGTGCAAATGTCACAAATAATGATAATTTTTATCAATTGAAAAAACATCAAAATTCTAAATATAATATTAAAATTTGTGGTATTTAGCACTTCTTACCTCCATGACATCTACATTAGTATAACTCTCATCAACAGGCCGTGGCCCCTCCACCACTGCCCCACATCCTACCCCCTCCTCCTCCTCCTCCCTAACGGGGAACTCAGGGACATGTTGTGGTGACTCCTCTGCACTCCCATCATTACTACTAGGCAGCCCCGTGTCCCTCCCACTATCACCCCCACCAGCTGCCTCCTGCTTTGGTGACGTCATCATGCCACCATTTGATGACGTCATAGTGTGTTGGTGGACAGACCGGGCCCATTCGGATATCTCTTGTTTAGATAGGGAGGTACTGTGGTAGTGGGTTCGTATGGAGTCCAGTAGCTCCACTATTACATCACATCTACCTCTAGATAGGGGGAGGGGGTTTAGTTTACTACTGGGTGAATACAGTACAGTGGAATATAATTTCAAAGATTCATCAGACCACATCGTCAGGGTCAGATCTTTGTGTGTGACTAACCTAAAGATATCGAGAGGTTTAAGGTTCTCCAAATCCAGACCATCCTCCCTCAGACAGGACAGTACACACTTCAAGTTCTCCACAGAGTGGGTCATTGTGGTGGGGGGGGAAAGGGGGTAGGGAAAAAAATGGGCCCCCCTGTACTAGGGAAAAACCAAAATCCGGGAATTTGGGGGGGGGGTGGGGGTGAACTCAGGGGGGGGGGGAATTTTGAGGGGAACTAAGGGGGGGGGTTTTGGGGGAAAGAGGAAACTCATAAAGGGGGGGGGTAAAAGGGTACTTGGGAGGGGGGGCAAAAGGGGAACCTTTTAAAAAAACCCTAATAAGGTGAAAAAGGGGGGGGGCAATAGGGGGGTTTTGGGGGGGGGGGGTTTGGGTTTAAAACGGGGGGCGGGGGGGGGGGGGCTTTCGGGGGGGGGGTTTGGGGGGGGGGGGGGGGGGGGCTTGGGCTTGGGAGAAGGGAAAGGGGTAAGGGGGGGGGGGGAAAGAGATGAACTTAGGGGGGGGGTTGAGAAAAAGGGAGAGGGGGGTGCAAATGGGGATAAACAGAAGAGAGAGAGGGAGGGCAATAGAGGATGTCAAGAGTTTCTCTATTTTTGGTATCAGGGTTTAAAACGGGGGGGGGGGTTTCCCCCACAAACCCATCACTGAGCCCCTTGGTAACTTGGTGTGGTGTTTTTTTGTTGGTTGTCCGAACCCATCCCACGACCCACCTTTCTTTCACCATCATTCCCTATAATACATGCATAAAATGAAGTTTTTTATTGAGAACATTTTTGATCCAGGGACGAGAGAAATACTGCAGGAAACGCCGAAAAAAGTAAACCAACCAGAACTCTTATATGGGTCAGTTGACGGGTTTATCACCCCAATCAGGGACCTTTTTCCTGATTCGGTAGTTCCTGAAAAATAACACAATATAAAGAATCCCCCCATACTCCCAAGACTAGTTTTCTCTATCACTAGCAAAGGCGAGTACCGCGTGGCCCCAAATTTAAAGGGGGGGTACGTTGGCCCTTTTCCCCCAAATTTAATTTAAATCCTTGATATTTGACACAATGTTTTGGGGGGTTATCATTGGGGAATCCGAATTTCAGCCCTGGAAAAAATTTCATTTTTTCGACCGAATAAATTTAAATGAACACCAATGTGGGGCCATTTTTCGGTACCAAAGTTTCCCAAATTTTTTGGCTTCGATTTTTTTCGAAGGGGACAGTTTAAGCTTAATTGGATCCCACAAAAAATCAAGTGACCCTTTTTTCAAAAAAAGCCTGGGGGTAAGTCATTGATCTCCTAAAATTTATACTTTTAGAAAAGAAGCTTACTTTTTAACGGAGCTGTATCGGTACACCATCCCTAGCGGGACGTGTACGTGATACTCGCCCGTTACACCCTTTTTGGATTTTAGAATGACGCTTCGTCTCATTGGGTGTCAGAGCCCAAAACCTGGGGTTAGTTTAACTAAAACCCTTGCCTTGTGGTGGCCCAATGGAGCTAAAATTAGCGCTTTTGAAAGGAAACGATACCCGAGGGCTGTAAACCCCCGTTCCAAAAAGCTTCCTTTTTTAAAATTTCATTCAGGATTTTCCGTCGAAAATAAATTTTAAGATGAGAGAAAATTTCCGGTAAAATCAAATGATCAAAGTAGGGCCGACAGATTTTTTAGCGCCGAATTTACCGTTTTCTGGTCAAAACGGGCAAAATCGATTTTTGGTAAAAAATATCACTTTAAAAACTTTTTCACCCACAAAACTTGATTAAATTTTCAAAAAAATTCAGTTTGCCATTTGTTGATATTCCTCATTGTATGGCGGTTTTTTAAATAATAAAATCGAATTTAAACAAGAAAAACCCCAAAAAACCCAAAAAAAAAGAAAAATTTAGTTCATTAATGAACTTTCAACTTTTCGATTTAAAAAATTCGGACTCCTCGAATGAGACCCATGGACATTTTGTCAAATACCAAGTGATTGAAATTAAAAATTTTGGGTGAAAAGAAGGCCAAGTACCCCCCTTTTAAATTTGGGCCCCCGCGGTAGTAGCCGACACCTCCTGAACAATGAACAATTGATCAGAACAATAAACAATTCAAAAAGCGAAACACAATTTCTAGTTCCGACACAGCGGAAGATCAGGAATATTTTATTTTATGTAAGATAGAGACATGTGGGAGGGGAGGAAAGCAAAAAATGCAGTTCATGTTTAGTATTCGGACATAAATAATGGAACAACATATAAAACAAGGGAAAATGCGTTTAAAAAAAAAAGGGTTATGGTAAGTGAGAAGGGAGGGGAGGAAGAAAAAGGAGAAGGAAAAGAGAAAAAAAAAGGGAAAAGGAGAGAGAAAGGGGGAGGGCCAAGGAGAGGGGGGAAAAGAGAAGAGAAGAGAGCGAGAGGGGAAAAAGAGGGGAGGATTGGAAGGAGAGGGGACAGAGAGAGAAGAGAGGGGGAAACAACACAGAACAGTGCCTTTTGAAAATGTGGAGAGGTGAACCTAACCCCCTTACCCCCCCCGTCCAATCAAGTCTTACTTCCGGGACCCTTTACACTACCCTCGGAGTGAGGGGAGAGGAGGGGGGGAGGGGGGAGGAGTGATGTTAGAGAGAGTATTTGGGAAAGGGGAAAAGAGGGGGTTTTGGGGAAAGAATGCACAGTTTACAGTGAAAGAAAGAGGGGAGCTTGGAGAGAAAACAACAAGGCAACTAACTTGGGTGCAGTTGACAGAGAGAAATTCTGTAAAAATAGTTAAGAGGGGGGAAAAAAGAGATAAAAAGATAGACGGATAGAAAATGATAAAATTAGATAGGTGGATAGAAAATGATAAACTATATTGTAGGTACAATGGACATTGACAATACTGATGAAGTGAGGTCTTATTAAGGTAAAAGGGTTTCCCCCTTAACCATTCGTGATTTTTCAGACAAATGAATAACAGCATCTGAATGAAGAATTGAAGAGAGAAGAAGTGAATGAACAAAAATTACACGTGCTTTTATTATTGAAAACTGTCCACACTCAAACCCCGCTAAACACAAACACACTCACAAGAAGCCACAGATGAGTTATACTAGCGGTGTGTATGTAGTGTGACTATAGGAAAGTCCAATCAGTCAATTCCAAACACAAATGAACAGATGATTCAAGAGAGAGGCAGGTCCGGGTACATTTGATTCGAACACTAACCACCATCTATGAGGGACACCTCTGAGGAAAAGGAAAGGAGGAAAAGGAAGGGGGTAAGAGGAGAGAGAAGAAGAGAGAATAGAAAGAGAGAACCAAGAGGAGAAGACAAAGACAGAGAGAGCAGAGAGAAGAGGGGAAAGAGATAGAGAGAGTTTTAAATAAGAGAAGGACAGAGTTTAATAAGCGATTTTAATGCGATCCTCCTCCCAATTAATCTATATTCGAACGCAAATATCTAGCAAGGGGGTTCTTTCACTGATCGATTTCGAACCCCCCAAAAGGGTCGAGCAGTTTTGGGATCGAGTTTTTCCCCCCCAATGAGGGGGTTTTTTAAAAAATTTTCGAGAGAGGGGTGATTTTAAGAGAAGGCGTTTTGCATTTTCATGGGAGCGCCTGCGGGGAAAATAGTAACAGAGAGGAGGAAAATAGTAACAGAGAGGAAGAGAGAGGGAGGGATGAGGAAGAGAGAGGGAGAATCACTGTTAGAATGAAAGGAACAAAGAACAACAGTTGAGCCAAGTATCACACTTTGCCTCTTCTCTGTGCTAAACTTACTTTTAAAATGAGTATGAACTAAACTGGTTGGTTGGAGCGGCTAGGTGCTTTTTGGAGCTCCCTGTAGAACTAAACTGAAAATACAAAAAAAATTAGAAAGCATTAGTAAGCTGCATCTTTATTCTTTGGTAATGAAACTACCCCTCCGCGTTATAATGGCTCAATATAATAACAGTGGTGACTTCGTAACCAAGCTACAGCTGTGAAGGGGATGAGAAGAAGGGAACAGATTGCACAATATCATTGTGATAAATTAGTCACGTGACATTCAGCTCCTTTGCTACATGTAAAGTACACTCAATGTATAGCTGTAGCCTGTATATTGTATATGCTACATAATGTATAGAATGACAGGATTCTACAACCTATTACTACGTATATATCGCAATGCTCAACTGTCATAAAACTGTTCATAATGATTTGGCAAGAAAAAGGCAAGATAATAGGAATGATCTGGAACAAATATTTAAATCGAAGGTCTTCGAAGGTTAGAGAAGAACAGAACAGATTTAAAGATTGGCCAATATATGAGCTGTCTGAGAGAAAACATTGGGTGGACAAGTCAGACGATATGTCATCTTTAAGGTGTGTGTGTGTGTTTTAGGTGGGGCCGGAAGAGAACAAACCCCCTCAGAGAAAAAGAGGGGAGTCCTAAGAAAATGTCGAAAATAGGAGAGATAGAATGAGAGAAGAGGAGAGGCAGAGAGAGAGAGGAGCGAGAGAGAGAGAGAAGAGAGAGAGAGAAGGAGAGCAGAGAGAAGAGAGGAGATAGAGAGATAGAGAGAGTAGAGGGAGAGAGAGAGAGCAAGAGCTAGCAAAGAGAGAGAGAAGAGTAGAGATGCTAGAGAGAGAGATAGTGTGTGAGAGGATAGGACAAAGATACGGGCTTACGATGAAAATGGACGAAGATATGACGACGTGAGAGATGAGGCAGCAGTGCTTAGCATGGTATTTTGGCCGGTTTCCAACCAACAGTGCAATATCTCTTGAGGAAGAGAACAGTCTCTATACCTCTCTCTCTTATATCCTCATATATCTCTCTCTCTCTCCCTTTTTCTCTCTCCCTGGCCTTTCCCACAAACTCTCTTCCACACTATTTCTCAATCTATTATTTTTGTTCTTCTCACCGTATTCCAAGCTACATCTCTCTCACCTTCACTACCAACCAATTAATATACATCAACAGCTCCCCTTTTCATCTCAGGGAGATACCGGAAATTATATGGTAAATCAGGTCTGAAATTTACCATGGATCAAAATGTTATCCCCCGCCATCTCCCAATCAATTTAACTCGTACCACTAACTCAATAACCCCCATGCCACAAATGATACACATTATATTTACTACCCTAGTTACTCATAGAATACTTCTCACAAAACGGAGCTACAAATATAACGCAAATAAGGACCACCTCTGCTCTGCAAGGCCCCGTCTGTCCTTTTCTTTCTCTCTCATCTTTCTCACTCCTCTTCTCTCTATCTCTCTCACCCTATCACTCTTCTTCTCTCTCCTTCTCTTAGTAATAATTAGGTGTTCGAAAGAATGTTATATATTGTGGATAGAGGAGGTTATTAACCTTAACCGACCGAGACTCCCCTTTGCTACTGCCCTTTGCTCTTTTTCTTATCCCAACCTCTCTCTTTTTCTCTCTTCTTTCTCTCTTCCTCTCTCTCTTCTAAAAGCTAATAACTAGAACCGCATATTCAATCCAGGCTGTTAGTGTGTCAGTCAGAGCTAGTAAGCACTCGTTAAAAACTGAGAGAGAGAAAGATAGATAGAGAGAAAGATAGATAGAGAGAGAGAGAGAGAGAGAGAGAGAGAGAGAGAGAGAGATAGAGAGAGAGAGAGAAATATAGAGAGAGAGAGAAGCTGTGATACCTCTAGGTTTAGCTCCACAATTTCCCAGAGAAATAATAAATAGTCGGAGAAGTTGCAACAAAACAGGGTATCTGTCAGAGAAAGAGATAGAAAGAGATGAGGAAGTGCGTGATAGATCAGATTGTAAGATGAAGGATCTTTTTGAAATGTGATTTAGTTCAGACTAGTGATCTCGGTGTCAGTGTGTGGCTGGGACAAGAGGGGGCTGCTGAAACAGATCGGAGGGAGTAACAAGTAGAACCATGGAACTTTAATTGAATCTCACTAAGTATATAGTGTATACTAGGGGGTCTCTTTTCCATCAAGGCCTGCATGAACACACTATATCACCAAGATCCCGGGTTCCTTATAGACGTCTTTAACAAACAAACAAGTAGAGATAATTTTTCACCACACATATATACCCTGCATAAAGAATTTCATACCTTCCATTATTTATTGGTTGATAAAATGGCCTGATATTGAAAAACTGGTGGCATTATACCACTTTGCATTATACCGCACTACTTATAGCACCTTCGTCTTTTTTGGGACCAAAACGTGACAGAAAAACGTGTCAGAAAAAGGATAGAAAACGCAAAGTGTGTGTTGCCAGAGTGTGAATTGTGCGTATTTTAGAACTCTCTCTCCATCTCCCCATTATATAGCTCTCCCTAGCCTTTCAATGAGTAGTTCGAGTCCTTACGTAGCTACTCCTAAAATACGCATCATTCTAGATACCGGGCAAGTAGTGCACTCTCTTGTCGACGCATTGCGTCTTCTGGACTTATTCAACCTCGCGGGGAGGACTCAAAAAAAACCTCGCTCCTTAGAAATTCTTGTATAGCGTGCTGCTCAGTGTCCCTTTTTCACTGCATGGAGCTATGCTGTTGTACACTGTTGCTATATGGGTACCAATTCTACCTGTCTGTCTCCCTGCTCCACATAGTAGAGTCTGCTAATTGACAGCGGGCTGCTAACTAGCCATAGTGAGAGAGATAGATAAATAGAGAGAGAGAAAAAGAGAGAGAAGGAGAGAGAGAAAGAGAGAGAGAAAGAGAGATAGAGATGTGTGCAGCTAATCAAATATAAGCTCAACACCAGGGGAGCTCTTTTGCAGTGCTTCGTTATTATCTGTAGCAGAGTGGGCAACAACCTGCAGAAAAAGAGATAGAGAAAGATAGAGAGAGATAGAGGGGGAGAGAAAGCGAGAGAAAGTGCTTGTTTGCAAGCCTGTACACGTGTTGAATGCATTTTGGTTAAATTGGGCGTAGTTTTGTTTGAACACGACTCTCAATTTAGTCGCACTGGTGATATCGTATCGCTATCTTTATCCGGCTAGTTTTACACTTGATACCTATCTTTTCTCTCTCCAGCTGTTAGTTCTACTTTATTAAATTATAGAAATGAATGTGGTGACAAGCTGTTTGTTATGTTTTGTCCTTGCCATTTTGTCACAGGTAAGTTAACAAGTTAAATTCACAAAACGACTTAACAAAACAATGACTGCTTTTCAAATCATAAAACACATTTCACGGATCAATATATTGCTAGATATAGTGACATGCAAGAATGACTTCAGTCACACATTGCCAACACTTGTTCACACAGGAGTTAAACAAGAGTTAAACAGAGTGGGCAACTACACTTGAAGCATGCCAAAATGTTTTAAAAATATGAATTCAAATTTGGGCAGATGCCTATTAAGCTCAGTACACTACCAAGAAAGCATAGTGTTTGAGTACTATTCAAACTGAACAGTATGTTGTCTGGTAGTGTAGAACACTTAAACACCAGGTGGTGCAGTAACACATTGTGTGAGATCAGATCTCTCATGCCTCTCGTGTGTGCCCCTCTGCCCACGCTTTAGAGAAAGAGTGGTGTCCCTCACTCGCTATATTTAATCTTCATACCTATTATAATACCACTCTCTTGCTCTCTCTATGTAGCTTCTCTAGGTTTCTCACTCGCCAAAATAAGGATAAAGACTAGAAACAATTAGAACCGCGAGAAAAGAATGGAAGCAACTTTGCAACTTTTTAGAACGGGCACCTTTATAACTGCTACAGCTGTAGTACACAAACACAATTGAATGAAACAAGCCATTCAATATTCATGCCACCTGCTTGTACAGTTTCAAAGGTTCAATACCTGCCGAGCTCACCTACAATCTACATAATATCACATTTTCTCGACAATGCTTCTTTTGCTCATGACCGAGTTGGAGAAAGTTTCTAAGAAATCACAATTTCAGGTTGTCCGGGGAAGTGACGGTTACCACGCAGAGGGCTGTAACTCACCAACAGAGTACACTATTGAGGCCTCTTTTCCGTGGAACAAACGGCCCAGTGTTCTACCTAAGTTCCATCTAACTGTGACACATGTGGCATTTATCATCCACAATGAGAGGTAGGTAACAAGAAATAACACTCTGTAAGAGGTAGGTAACAAGAAATAACCCTCTGTAAGAGGTAGGTAACAAGAAATAACACTCTGTAAGAGGTAGGTAACAAGAAATAACACTCTGTGAGAGGTAGGTAACAAGAAATAACACTCTGTAAGAGGTAGGTAACAAGAAATAACACTCTGTAAGAGGTAGGTAACAAGAAATAACACTCTGTAAGAGGTAGGTAATAAGAAATAACACTCTGTAAGAGGTAGGTAACAAGAAATAACACTCTGTAAGAGGTAGGTAACAAGAAATAACACTCTGTAAGAGGTAGGTAACAAGAAATAACACTCTGTAAGAGGTAGGTAACAAGAAATAACACTCTGTAAGAGGTAGGTAACAAGAAATAACCCTCTGTAAGAGGTGGGTAACAAGAAATAACCCGCTGTAATAGGTAGGTAACAAGAAATAACACTCTGTAAGAGGTAGGTAACAAGAAATAACCCTCTGTAAGAGGTAGGTAACAAGAAATAACACTCTGTAAGAGGTAGGTAACAAGAAATAACCCTCTGTAAGAGGTAAGTAAACACGGCCCTCACTTCTCAGATGAGGGGTGGTTTGTCTGGGATACTGAGTTCTCCCCTCATCTTGGTCTTTCTGTAAGCCTTGATGGAAAATAGGGGAGACCCCGTACTCAGTAGGAGTGCAAGTGGTTCCGTAATACCACAGGGATTTATGGAAATTACAGAATATTTTGGTGTTTAGTGGTGGTGTGTAAACCGAATGAGAAATACAGAACTAAGCCCTATCATGATACTCAGCTTCATGCCCTGTTTATTTGAATCTAAGAGAGTGCTAGAAGAATAGGAACACGTTTAATGAGGAGATAAAGACCTTCTAGCTCCTCATTCTTTAAGCTTCCTACTACCCACTTCTCACCCTTCTAACACCCTCTTCCTCTTCTCACCCTTCTAACACCCTCTCTCGTTCCTAACTATGTACAACTCATTATCCCAGGTTCAAGCTCTACAAATACGGAAGAAAGGCAAGCCGAGGTCTGGCATACTTTGCCGAGACGGGAGACGTTGAAATGATGAGAGCTGAATTAGGCGGAGATGGGTTTATTGTTGAGGTATGTCATGAGCTGAGAGAGAGAGAGAGAGAGAGAGAGAGAGAGAGAGAGAGAGAGAGAGAGAGAGAGAGGGAGAGAGAGAGAGAGAGAGAGAGAGAGAGAGAGAGAGAGAGAGAGAGAGAGAGAGAGAGAGAGAGAGAGAGAGGAGAGATGAGAGAGATGAGATGAGAGAGAGAGAGAGAGAGAGAGAGAGAGAGAGAGAGAGAGAGAGAGAGAGGAGAAAACAAGCGATAAATATGATAGTAGCTAAAGACAATGCTGATGGGAATATCTTAGCATATTATTATACTGTAAAGGTATTTTTAACACCTAAAGGCCGGTCACACGCTTTTTCTCACCCATTCTCCACCTCTCACGACGACAAGCTTTTGGAACGTCCGAAATATCCCTCTTTCTTAACATATCCCTGCTTATAGTGCCTCCATTCTCTAGTATCTGTATCCCATAATGAAATAAAGGATACTAGATGATATATGAGACATATATGATATCCATTATCCCTCCCTTAGCATGATGACCTAACATTCCTTCAGGGTGCAGAATCAATAATTAGGGACCGGACCCCCTCCTTTATGGCTAATGTCACAATTGAGTTCTCCCGACGTCTCGTCTCCAGTGTTGGCCGAGTGGAGAAGACACCTGATTGGATAGTGGCCAGTGCCACCCAGGATCTTTGTAACCTTGATCCGTATCTCTTCGAACAAGCTGACTTGTATCAAGAGTGGAAACTGGGAGATTACAAGGATATCAGCCTTCTAGATACTGGTGAGTAGATCTATGAAGAGCCTTTTACAGGGTCTATTCCTAAGGTCTTAGGTTTTAGTTTTAACCTGACCTTTTTTCGGGCCCCGAAAAACTTATAATAGGTATCCCCGAACTTCGGGGATGACATACCACACAGTCTTTATCGAATCCCCGAACTTCACACAGTCTTTATCAAATGGCTAAAGGTTATAACTGACCCCCAGGAATTTTCATCACTCCCACGGAGCGGAATGCCCGACCGCGTCCCATCAGGGGTGTACTGTACGACAAGGACGTGGGTTATTCAGTTACACGTGAAGTTATCGAGGCAGCAGCTGTTGGAGTCATTCATGCCACCCAAAAAGGTACATATTGCTGTTGTACAGAGGTAGCATTTTACGTTTTAATGGAGGCGGTGTGGTGTGTCTGAAATAGACCAAACCCCGAAAGTGACTTTTTAGATCCCCTGACCCCCTCTGGCCTTGAATACTTATAAATAGGCCTATAGCTCTAAGCTATAGCTCTAAGCCACACCATGATATATTTCAGCCTGCCCCGTGTTTGGTGCGTCTGCCTACTCGGTGGGCGAAGAATGGCAGCAGGGACCCTGTACTCGGTGCAGATGTGTGGATACAAACAGGGATGAGTGTGTGAGGGAGGTGTGCCCGCCACCCGCCTGCGAGTATTTCACATTTGAGGCTGACAAATGCTGCCCTGTATGCCAAGGTAACAAGACAAGGGGTAACTAGGGTAACCACGGACTACCATGAGTACCAGGGGTAACCAATGCGTGTAAACCCGCATATAATTATATATATACTGATTCCCTTCCTCGTTTCAGATAGGAATGAATACTTGGAAATGGTGGAACGTGCGAGAAATCCGGGTAATTAAATTACAAATATGCCAACAGGGAGTTGCTCTCTTATTTTTATATTTTCACACCCTTCCCTTCTTTCCCACATGTATCTCCTTTTCCTTTTTCATACCCTTCGGCTCCTCAAATTTCCAGCCTTATTACCACGTGCCGGTTATCTTTTTCCAAAGGGTATTTAAGATAAGAAAACGGAATGTGTCAACCCTGTGTCATTCAAATTTCCGAATACGTGAAAGAAAGTGAACCAAACTCACGTTTAACAAACTAACCAAACTGTAACTTCTTCGCCATCCAACAGAAAACTATTCATACCAGAAATATTTTGCCTCATGCCTCTCTTTTATTATCACATGTCAATCCTCTTCAGATCCTCCTGTGATTGTAAGAAACCTCGAAATATGACAGCGCTAGTGGGTGATACGCTCACAATGGATTGCACGGGTTGGGGCGACCCAAAACCCCAGATAACCCTGGTTAGGAACCAGCCTGAGGAATACGTTCATTTCCACCTTGAACCTGAAACAAGCTCTAAACCAGGTTAGAAACCCCAGAAAACTGGAACAGTACTGTCACCCCAAGGCAACTGCCCGATCGAAACAAATCAAATAAATACCGTCACAGGTTCCTAAAACTCCATGAAAACACTTGGAATTGCACTGAATAACCCTCTCTCTCTCTCCCAGGTCTGTCATGGGCAAGCCATAAGATTGATTTTGTTACCGTGGAGGATGCTGGCAGGTACACCTGCTTCGTGTACAGTATGGGTGGTACAAGGGAGGAACATGCCTTTGTTAACGTTGTGGAGAAGTAGGCCCGGCTAATGAGTTGAGCCCTGGAGGTCGTCAAAAAATATACGATGTGGATCATTTCGTGTGTTATATCTAGCAGAAAATTAGGTGATGTTATTTTGTGCTGGGACTTTGTGTCAGAGTCCTATTATTTGACTACTAATTATTAATTGTAAATAAATTCTTATTACTCGTTCAATTGTTATTTATGTCGTGTTTTCATTGTACTAAGTGATTGCCACTTTTGGCTAGAGCGGTACAGTGTCCCGTTAAGGAATTTCTACGAGGTCTATCGATTCGAGATCTATCGAATTGTACAAGAATTAACTGGAACGGACTTCAGGTGCCGAAGATTTCCCATAAAAAATCTATCTCAAAGTTATGTCGTGTTCTGACCGGAGCCAGAGGATGAAGCATGGCATCAGAAATGAGAAACCCTCTACATTCTACTCGTGTAATATACCCCCTCCAATAGCCCTCTAAAACGTACGTTTTCCATCGCATGCCAAAATCAGATTTTTAATCTGTCACCCAGCGTGTGACAAACGATTTAATATTTGGGTATCGGGAATTAATTTGATCTTTTTGGCGCTCTGTGTTTCTCAACCACAATATCTTAAAATTAAATTTTTCGCTATGCTCGTTCATGTGATATGCGGTTTTATGCTGAAGGATGAAGCATGAGCATAAAAGGGCGTTCTCATGTGCAAATACAAGACGTGCAGAAAAAGGGGCGGTTGACGGATCGAAAAAGAAAACGGATCCAAAAAAGCACTTCAAAAACACAGGTTTATATTTTTTTTATATTCTGGTTTTTACGTGCGCGCAGTTACACTGCGCGGCGTAAGTAAATATGTTAAATTACTTTCTTGGCGCGTTACGTAAATAGATAGAAAATAATCGTGATATTGGTGCCACGTCCAGACCGGCCGTTGGCAAGTATTAGACAACCTGATCTTAGGCTGCTGTGTTTCTGTTTGTGAAGCTAGGAGTACTACTCCAGGTAGGTGATTGCTTGCAGAAAGTAATGACAAATGGTTTACCTGGGAAAGATAAAACAACCAGTTTGTTAACATTAAATTTGCTTTAAACTTTATCTTAAAACATCTTTATCAAATTAATTAGTTAATAGTTAACTTTAAGTTCACATGGAAATATTGACTAGCTTGGTTACTGAAAATACCAGTGTCCACTACAGGTTTCTTTAAGTTGTCGAGGTCTTTAGAAACTAAAAACTCTAATAAAACTGCATCAATAACCTATTACAATTATTGTGGACCTTGTCATGTCAACTACTTTTCGTCAATAACTTGTTTCTATATTTTTAACGGTTTGATATACTTCACAAATAATATCCAAATCTCCTAATACAAATACAATTTGATTGTTTTGGAAAATCCAAAACATTTCTTATAAATTGGCTTTTTAAGAAAAATAAAAGAAATTACATTGTCTCTTTCTTGAACCCCTGCAATGCTCTCTGCGGCATGCAGCCATTCTTTTAGAAAAAACACGCCCCAGTGAGACAGATCGTCTATCACGAACAGTTCCATAGAAAGCAGAACCTAGAACGACACCACCCTAAGTATCATTTGAATTGTGTCAGGCGACTCTAAGTATTATAGCTGTGAACAATATCTATCTCAGATAGTATCTGATCTATTAATCTCCACACAATATCGCCCTCACACGGAAGAAAGAAGATCCTGAAGACGATGGAAGGCTATCTTTTTGCCCTGTCCTTGCTCCGTGACAACTCCCTCCTCTCCACTAGAGGGCTGCTGGAGAGCTGGAGAAGGATTGGACCGCTCCATCATTGGCTCACTCTTTACACGTGGTTTACTATCCTGTGTTGTGATTGGTTGTCGCTCCGTAGACTCCTCAGCCGCAATAGTCACCCCGCGGCCCTCAGCTCCAGACTCGGTGTGCTTCCGGACCTCACTTGTTCTGGGTGATCCTGATAGAGAGAACTGTTTTAGAGTTGAGAGAGGGTCGGGCAAAGAGAGTGAAGGGAGAGAGAAGAGAGGGGGAGAGACAGAGAGACAGAAAGAGAGACAGGGGGAAACAAAGAGTAGGAGATAGACCCTGGGAGAGAGGAAGCTGTCAGATAGGGACCAGTGACAGGTGTGTTTGAGTTTTGGAAAACTATACTAGAGGAGAGTTATGTATCGCACACTAGGAACCACCCCTTCCCCCGCAACCCCCCCCCCCCTCGACCCCTTCCCCCACAACCTTACCGTGTGGTGGTGAATTTACTGCTGGCTGAGTGGCCGCCAATTCGGCTAGTTGAGTGGCCAGCAGGCTCGTGGGCACGTAGTTGGGTCCAGCAAACATGGAGGCAGAGGAGGGCATACCAGCTATCCGAGGGAATTGTCGGAATTGAAGGGGTGTGAAGGAGAGAGGGCTGCTGGAAGCAGCAATTAGGGGATTCAGACCAGTTGATAGGAGTCGCTGTCCAGTTAGGAGATTCTGGTTGAGGGACGTCTGGCTGGGCTCACTTATCTTCCGTTTCTTGGGTGAGGGAGGGCTGCATGGCGCTGTGGATGAGGGGGTAGAGGAAGAGAGATGTTTGGAAATTGCTGTTAGGATCAAGTCAGCCGTGGGCGTCTGGAGACCCTCTGGAAAATAGAGAAGTGGGTTAGGGAGAACAGCACGGAAATTACTGATTAGAATCACAAAATATCCGTACAAGATTGCTGGTAATAGACCAATGTTGTTTTGATCGAACCCTTTTTATGCGGTGATTACGGGGTCTAGCAAGGCAAGACCAATCTACAACTGATACTATTGTTTAACAAAGGACATTTACCTGCTACTAGTTTCTTGACCAGTTCCAAGATAGGCCTCACTTTATCTCCCTGTGTACCACCATTATTACCCTCCTGCTGCAGGAAAGACAGCAGCTGTGGTGGCTCCTGCTTCGTTATCAGCGGCACAGCAGCCGGGGCAGCGTTGTTGTTCTGGATAATCTTGTTTGGAACGATCTTGTAGGACGGTGCCCTGATCCTCACATCCTGCATCTCTGCAAGAGTCCGTAGCAGATCCTCCGTGGAGGCGGGTCGGTCGGGAGATGTGGCCTCCGGAGGGCTCACTTTGAGGGCCTTTGGAGCGAGCATGGAAACACGGGAGTTCAGGTAGCTCTGAAATTAACGGGACACGTTATACAGGGTGGTTCATAATAATCGGACCATCTTTCAGAATAAGGTAACCATGGTAACAGTACAATATCTGATATGATTCATGTGATCGATCTATAAATTCTTACCAGCTGGGAGGCGCTGAGAGAAGGTTTCTGTTTCGTTGTAGATCGATGGAGAAGTTCCGATTTATCGTAAGGTCCATCAAAATACACCATTTTATTGGTCAGGGAGCTGTTACCACTGCATCCATTCTGAGAATTAGAGGGTCTGATTAGATGTCATATATATTAGAAGGTTGGACCTTGCCTAACGAAGAATTGATTTCGAAGATAGCATTCCAATAACTAAATCACTTCTCACCTCGCTGCCACTACTGGGACTCCTTGACTCGGTGCTGCTACCAGAGTTGTGTCTGCTGGCCCCTCCCTCATAATACACCATCTTCTCATCACCCTCTAACATTCCATTGGGAGGTGTAGTTAACCCCTCTCCCTCACTCTGAGTCACCACATAGCCCCCGTTGGTCCCCTGGGCGTTCTTACAAAACTGTTGGTGCCACCGGACATTAGTTGAGTGGAGGAACATGATCCCGCATCCAAGACACTTGAACCGGACCCCATGGCGGGTGTGGGATTTCAGGTGACGCGTCAGGTGGGCTTGTTGAACAAAGGCAGTGGGACACAGGTGACATTTGTAGGGACGGGTCTAATGGGGAGAGAGAGAGGAAATGTTAGTGTGGAGCTAATGGGGAGAGAGAGAGGAAGTGTTAGTGTGGAGCTAATGGGAAGAGAGAGAGGAAGTGTTAGTGTGGAGCATCAAACAACGTCTGATACAGACATCACAATATATCAACTGTGGGCTTGTCTGTTTTTTACTCTATTATAGGTTAACTTGAGGAGTATAGGACCGGCTAGAATCTAAAACTGAGTAGAACACTTACGTTAGTGTGGATGAGTACATGGCGTTTGAGATCCGAAGAAGAGTTAAACTTCTTTCCACACTCCTTACATTCGTGTTTCCGTTTGTTGTGAGACAACTCGTGCTTCTGGAGGAGATCAGGGGTTAGTCATCTAACAAACAGTTAACTAATTGAATTAATTAATTGAGGGCTGTGTGTCAAGTCACACTACTGGTCCAGGATCGAGGGTAGAAAAAGCTTATCACATATTATAGTCAGTTAATCTTAGAGATCCAAGGCTTGGAAGTGAGCGTAGGAAAACAAAAATCACCTGTTTCTTAGCCCCCTTTACGCACACAGGTGAAACAGTGATTGGTGCAGGGACCACTGGATATGTGATGGGGGTCGAGGCTGCTTCACTCAAGATAGTGGAAATTACATCAACAAATAATTCGGAATCATTCATCATGGTACCGGTGTGGGGGATAGTGTTTAATGGCAAGGATCAACTGGTAGAACGGGTGGAGTGGCAATCTAATGTGTTGTTGTTTGGGGTGAGAGAGAGAGAGAGAGAGAGAGAGAGAGAGAGAGAGAGAGAGAGAGAGAGAGAGAGAGAGAGAGAGAGAGAGAGAGAGAGATGGGGAGAGAGAAGGTTAGAAGAGAGTGCATGTATAGTGCGTGTTTAGAACGTAAACAAACTCTCTCTAATGTGTCTCTCAGGGTGTGGTGGTAAAGACTGTCCCCCGTGTTTGTTCACACCATGATGGATACTGTGTGTCTATATCAATACACTACAAACACTGTGTGGAGCGCCGATATAATATCTGATCTATTGTGTTTTCACCAAGTTCCATGGTGATATCTGATCGTGATGAGAAACGGGATTGTTCTCAAGTGGCGTGCGATGTCACGTGATCATGCGGCGGGGGTGATTTAATGTTGCTCGCATGTCTAATGGAGAGAGCTAAATTTAGATTTAAGCCATCTTGTGTGCGCCGGAGAGAGATGAAGGAGGTTATTTTGGCGTGTGTTTATAGTGAGAAAAAAAATGATCGCCCACCGCTTGTGAGAGAGAGGGAGAGAGAGTGGGAGAAAGAGAGAGAGAAAGAGAGAGAGGTGAGAACGCACTATTCTGAGAAGACCTATGCCTCAGGAGAGCAATCCCGAAACGATAGTAGCATGCTCTGGGAGGCTCATAAGGATAAATGGTAGACAAGAGAGAGAGAGTAGGCGTCTAGCAAGCGAGATGAACTCTATTCGTGTTCAATCTTCGTCTAGACTGTAAAGTGACGAGAACATGCGCCACTGTTGACACTAATTGTTTCCCTGTTTAAATAACCCCAACTAGAAACAAGCAATCAATTTTCCAAGGACTAGAGATAAAGCATCGTATGCTGTGTTGTCGAAGCGCATCCATCGAAGAAAGAATGTTTTGTTGTGTAGTAATAGATGTAGCTAGAATGAGAGACAGCCTGACAACTGTAGGCCAGTTCCTTTTTAGGCTTCCGTGCCATGTTGTCGAACATGAGCTAAACTAGAAGAGAATTGAGAGATAGAGGATAAGACGAGAGAGGAGGAAATGAATATGCAATCGTTCAAGAATGTAGACTAAAGAATTTATGTTCAGAGAGTGGAACAATGAGCAGCCGCACTCTTACACTATAAACTTCCCTTTAGACTTTTGCTTTTCCTTCTTCTAAGAATCCCGCCCCAACATGGTAAACTAAACAATATATTTTCCCAAGAGGTAACTAGCTAGGTTGAAACACGTACTGCAAGTGATCGTTGATCAGGAAAGCGGACATCGCACTTCAAACAGGCTAAATGGTCCACCGAGCTCTGGATTCCTGGTGATTTGTGGTCGATGTTCCTCATTATTTGATTGTACGCTAGTAACATCTCATTGGACAACATATTGATTCCACTCTAGGTCCAGGTTCCTTGTTCAGTCCTTGCCACTTGTTGTTGGTCGGATACACTTGAGCTATAATGGAAGAGGGGAGTTGTTAGAGAGAGAGAGAGAGAGGGAGAGAGAGAGAGAGAGAGAGAGAGACGAGCCAGCGTGAGGGTCGAGAGAGAGACTCTCTGGTTCTGTCCTTCTCTCCGCTCTCCTCTCTCTGTCTCTCTGTATATGCTCGTCTTCACTATCGTTATCTAGGTTAGGCGCTGATCGATCTTCTTCTTCTCGAGCCTAGCGCTCCTCTCTTTTTCTGCCTCTCTCTCGGCGCTTGATAAACAACAGAAACTGGCTTGCACAACTCGAATAAAGAAGAAAGTAGAACCTTCCTAACCTAGACATCGAACCCAAGTAACGGCCCTAACACTTCTAAATGAGTATAGAGACACAGAAAACTCTCGTTTCCGGCTAATAAACGGCCGAAAATCTCGAGTTCGCTGCAAATGGTGGCTATATGGGAACTGTATGTGATATATCTACTATCTCGAAAACTTGTTTAGACTTTGTAGACATAGAGTCTAAAACATATGTCTAACCTAAGTTTAAAACCTAGACGGATTGGGAGGTGGCTTGATCATGAACACCCTTCACTTGAATGATCAATATGAGCATATATCTCAAAACATTACAGCTAGTATATAAAAACACATATATTGGTGTGATGTCTAGTAGACAGAGTACAGCGCTCCCTCCTATAACTCTGAAGGAGTCGTGAGAAATGGGATTTGTTAAAAGATCCTCCCCGACAATATATTATAGTGGACAATTACTTAACTCAAGTATCTCATCATGTTTTGAAAACATGGGAGATAATTGTGACAACCCCCTCTCCCATGTTTGGTGACATTATATATTAGGTGGGGCAAAACTACTTGTCGCACCAAATACAATAATGAACATCAATTGCATTGCAATTTGCATTGTGTTACTGAGAAGCACTACCTAAAGAACTGATCCATATTTTTTGATCGGACTTTGGGGAAGGTGTTCTTTTAAAATGATCTTTTAAAATGATCTTTTAAAATGTTCTTTTAAAATGATTTTTAATAATTAATATGACGTGATCAACTGCTATAGCCCAACTGTTCATTCTGAGAATTCTGATACAAAGATATTATTTGCCGTACTGATATATGAGGTAACTCCAATGATTTTTATCAGTTGAATGATGAGTTGATCGCGGCTAGTAACCGGATAAGGCTTGTCCGGTTGGGATCTTTTAAACACCCCCTACCTCGTGATAGGGTGAAACTGACGATAATGTACACAGAGAGAGAGAGAGAGAGAGAGAGAGAGAGAGAGAGAGAGAGAGAGAGAGAGACAAGAGAGTGCTAAAGAGATCGAAAGGATAGCTATAGCCGCTATATTGGCAGAAATTAAATTTAAACAACGCTACGTAAATGCAGGTATATAGTAGTATACCGCAGTAACAATAATCAACAATCTTAATGAGTAGGAATTGCCTTGCTCAAATGATCAACGAATAGTGAGGCTTTTGGGAGACATGAAATTGAAACTGAAGGTTCAAGACGGCCTCTGATCCCCCCTGTCTCTCTCTTTCTTTCTCTCTCTATCTCTCTCTCTCTTTCTCTTTCTCTTTCTCACTCTCTCTCTCCCATCTCCCATTTTTGACAATGCGTCTGGATGGTGATCAGTTACTGTTAGAACACAAAAGAACTCTTTACTCTTTAGTACTTTAATCCCCATTAGACACAATGTCCTAGAAAGCCTAGCCAGTTGGACATTAATTGTCATTGACTAATGGCTCCCCAACAATGAAGTACTACAGAAGTTAAATGGAAATTTGGCGGCCCAAAACGGAGCGTACTGACTAGACTGCATGATGATGAAGTTATGGTTTACCCCTGAGCTCTCTCTTTTCTCTATCTTCTATCTTTTTCGTTTCTCTCTCCCTCTTTTCTCTCTCCTCTCTCCCCTCTTTCTATCCCTCGTCTCAGTAACTCTCTCCTCTGTCTCCCTCTCTCTCTCTGACCATCTACCGTAAGGAAGAACGAGAAGCAACAATCGTCAAGAAGGGGAGTGGTCGCTAACAAGACCTTTATCATAGCAGCAACCTCGGTTAAGTTTGGACGGAGGGGAGAGATGTTCGAATATGGCATGGACACTAAAGTTGTCCTGAAAGTTAGGTCAAGTTCACCAAGAGCCAAATTTCACCGGAGTCCGGAGGTTTGAATATATAATAAGCAGAAAGATAGGAACGGATTCAACAAGTGATAGAGAGGATAGCCTCAACAAGTCATTTAAACAGGGAGATAGAGAATCTGAAAAAGTCAATCAAATATGGGGAGATACTAACTACTAAAAGGGAGGGGAGTCTGGGGATAGAAACAAATCTGTAGAACTCAGTGTGCTGCCGGGTCCTATCAGCTGCAGTGTAGAGAAACTCGTCCCCAAAAACAATTTCTCCGGGGAGGAAAAAAAGGGGGACGCTGCTACCTCACCTCGGGGGGTTTCCCCCAACTCTCTCAGACCTATGTTGTTAGGAACTGTGGATACGTGGTTTTTTGTTTGCCCCCGGGTTCCCCCCTTTGAACCCGCCCCCCCCCCCGCCCCGCCAATTTTTCGCAGGGGGCCCCCTTTTCAAATCCGCCAAAACCCCCCCGGGAAGCGAGGAGAGGGAGAGAGAGAGACAGGAATAGATAGACAGGAGAGACGTGGTAAACAGGAAAAAGGGAAAAATGAATAGAAAAAGGTTGTTAGAAGAAAACTGAAAAAGGGATCAGGGAGAAAGGGAGATAAAAGATGGGGAAAGGGGAGATAGAAAGGGTAGAGAAAAGGGGAGAGAGAGAAGAGAGTGATGGAGAGAGAGAGAGAGAGAAAAAAAGGGGAAGGCCAAAAAGGAAAATAAGAAGGGAAGAAGAAGAGGAAAAAAAGAAGGGAAAGAGGGGGCCCCCAAAAAAAGAAACAGTTCCCGTGAGGTAAAAGTGGGGGCTGTTTTTAAATTTTTAAAAAACCTTGTTTTAAAGGGAAAAAAACAAATTTAAACCAACCAAAAAGGGGACCCACAAATTCCGGGGGTTAATTTTAATAAATTAAAAAAAAAAATTCCAAAACCTTGGGGGTTTGGAAAAGGTTTTAAATGTTAAGGGAAAGGGGGGGAATTAGTATACACGACGGATTTAGGGGAGGGCAGTAAACGAAATTATGGAAAATAAAAGGGCTCCCAAAAACTAAACTAAAAAATGAAACCCTGATCGCCCCCCTGGTATCATGGGTTTAAACCCCAATTTTGGGGTTTTCAGAGACAGTCAGCAGTTCCAAAACAATTTCATGGGGTTAATACAGAGGGCAGTCACAGTCCCATTTTCCCAAAAGTATCACAACCCCGGTGCCCCCGAAGGAAGTTCCACCTCGACCCCAGTCCCCCCAAAAAAAAAAAAAAACAAAAAGGTTTTTGTTACCTAAAGGGGACCTCTGGGAAAACCCACGGAGGGGCGGGGGGGAAAAAAATTTAAAAAAAAACCAAAAAATTAAACGATAGAAAGATAACTATGTTTTTTTTACTTTGAAAATCGAATTTTTTTAACAAAAACCCCCGGAAACGGAAGATGCAAGTGTCTCCCACCTTTTTTTTGAAGTAGAAACGAATGCCGGTTTAAGTCAAAAACCTAAAATATTAGTAAAAAGGTGAAAATCCCGTTTTTTGGGTTTTTTTGGTGAAAAAACGTTCAAAATGGTACTAGAGGGTGGGGTAGAGTCCCAAAAAATGACCCAAATTCCCCCTTTTTTGGGACCTTTTCCCCCCTAGAAACAGATTTTTAAAGAAAAACTGGGGTTTAAAGGCCCATTTCCTGTATACTTTCAAAGAAGGTGAAAATTGCTCTAATTTTGCCAATTTTTAAGAAAAATCCTCCAAAACAGTACTAGATGATGATGATAGTGGCCCAAAATATGAACTAATCGATTTTTTGGGTCTTTCCGTCCTAGAAACAATTTGCATGGCGGTCGGATGATACGTTTCCTCTCGGTAGGCCTCTGAAGTAGGTGGAAATAGCCAAAATATAGCGATTGCGGCAAATGAATGTGAATAAACGTTTACCAAACCCACTTCATCATCATGTATGGCTCTTGCATAGTCCAGTAGCCCAGAGATAGGTCATACATGATGCTAAAGTGGGTTTGGTCAACGTTTATTCACATTCATTTGCCGCAATCGCTATATTTTGGCTATTTCCACCTACTTCAGAGGCCTACCGAGAGGAAACGTATCATCCGACCGCCATGCAAATTTGTTTCTAGGACGGAAAAGACCCAAAAAATCGATTAGTTATATTTTTGGGCCACTATCTCATCATCTAGTACTGTTTTGGATGACTTTTCTTCAAAATTGGCTAAATTAGAGCAATATTCACCTTCTTTGAAAGTATACAGAGAATAGGCGCTGAACCAGATTTTCATAAAAATCTGTTTCTAGGGCGAAAAGGTCCCAAAAAAGCGATTTGTCATACTTTTGGGACTCTATCTCATCATCTAGTACCAGTTTGAACGCTTTTTTCACCAAAAAACACCTAAAAACGCGATTTTCACCATTTTACTAATATTTTAGAGATTTGACTTCAACGGCATTCGATTCTACGTCAAAAAATAGGTGGGAGACACTTGCATCTTCCTGATCAAGGATTTTGTTAAAGAAACGTCGTATTTTCAAAGTGAAAAAAACGATAGCTATCTTTCTATCGTTTTAATTTTTTAGGCTACTTTTAAATCTTTTCCCCCACGGTCCTCCGTAGTTCCCAGAGGTCCCCTTTAGGTCACACAACCGTTCGTTTTGCTGGGGGACTCGGTCGAGGTGGAACTTCCTTCAGGGGCACCGTGCACACATAACATGGTTCTAGTTCTACTCGACATCAGAGCAGATCTACTAAGTGGACTTTGGCGAAGGAGACCTTTATCAGGTAGGTGAAAACAACGGAACTAAAAACTATATTTAACTCATATCCGGTCCAATATAACAACAAAAACAAGAACCTTTTTCACGGTGGTTTGAGCCTGTGATCCAATGAAGACTATAAACGATTAAATCTGAAGGTGGCATCTCTCTCTCTCTCTCCCCCCCCATCTCACTCTATCAAGCGGTACGGTGCGAGGGGGTGTTCTAAAACGGGAGGATTAGCTAAGCGGTCACCGGGCACCTTGCTCTCAAAGCTTGTGCACACACAATGATCTCATCACTACTGCACTCTTCCCTTCTCTCTCTCTCTCTGTGTCTGTCCACCTAGACAGTTTTTAACTGACTTGCTGGCACAATCCTTACCCCTCCCATTCTCTCTCTACCTCTATCGCATCCGGTATCAAACTAGCCAATCACAGAAAAGGAGGGTTGCTAACAGCCAATCAGGAAGGAGGGACAAATCAAGAACGATTGGTTTTCTTCACAAAGAGAGAGAGAGAGAGAGAGAGAGAGAGAGAGAGAGAGAGAGAGAGAGAGAGAGAGAGAGAGAGAGAGAGAGATAGCGAGAGAGATAGCGAGAGATAGAATGAGAGAGAGGATGGCTGATATACATATGAAGGAGGGGTAGGAGATCAAGAGAAAAACAATGAAGGAAAGGGACCTATAGACAGAGACAGTTAGATAGAGGACGCTCGTAACGATAATAGGTATTACTGACAAGAACAGCTCTGTCAGAGCATGATTGTCTTGACCCAATTTTAATTTCTTTCAAGAGAACTGTGGTCAGAGCATTGGCCTGACAAGAGTAGCTTCTTTCCTTGGACGGTAGAGTTTGTTTGAAAATAGGGGCACATGATGGACATGCTAGACGTAATGTCTCATAATAAAATTCGCCAATACATAGGAGATGAAAAATGTCATGTTATGGGGGACAAGTCGAGTAAACAATGAGTATATTTGATAATGGACAAGAGCATGGGATAGTTTGGGTGTGGGACTGGGAAAAATGGTGGAGACATAGATTAGGGAAAAAAGAGAGAGAGAGAGAGAGAGAGGAGAGTGACTGATATGTAGGTAGAGAGAGACTGAGAGAGGAGAATCTCCCTGGGAGATAGGAGAAGAGATTAAAAAGAAGCTATCTACTGATAGTGTTTGTTGTGTAGGTGGGACTGCTCAGTGCAGTGAGAAACCAGCTGATAGTATGATAGTGAGAGAGAGAGAGAGAGAGAGAGAGAGAGAGAGAGAGAGAGAGAGAGAGAGAGAAAGATCGGGGGAACGGATAAATCTCCCATAGTGTTAAACAACATACAGTACACCAAGATTGATAAGGAACGCGAAAAGGCCACACCCTACATGTAGTGCTGCAACTGCAGAGGAGGGGCGTTTCAAACGGATATTTGGTTAATAACAATATAAACACAGGTAGAGGTACCCTATTTGACTGCCAGTGTTATTTGTTATTTGTACCTAACACCCCGTGACACATTGTTTAACATTAAAGAAGGGGCTCGTTCCTTGACTCACGCCCCACTCACGCAACAGGAGTGTGTGCTCTCTTTCTCACGCCCTTCTGATCTCTGGGGCCTCCAGACATGACAAGATAAACCACCCCATAATATAAACTTGACGGTGATCCGATCTGAATCAAGACGGGGTCTGGCGGCACCAGACAGACGGTGACACACGAGACAGTTGTCTGGCGTCGTCGCCAGACCCCCGTTTTTATTCTCAGTGACTCACTGAGTGAGTGACGCTCAGAATCAGATAGGTTCGGCGCCGCCAGAAAGCGAGACAGTGGTTACATTTTTACACAGACGACAACAACATGTTTACCTTTAGTCCTCTACATGCAGCTTCATGTTATGGTCATGGTCAGATCTGGGAGGTTATCCACACTGCAACAACACTGGTATCTAGCCACTTCCAATTTCCATCTTATCTCCACACACCTCACACAGCTTCCTGTCCGACGTGTTGGCTTCATGATACTGTCGACTACTAGACGATCCAGTTGCCATGGGTGGGTATCTGTAATTCCGTATCACACCAGGGAACATTTCCTAAAAACAGTTTAGTAAAACTTAACCGAAAATCATGGGAATGTGGGTTAGGAAGGTTAGGGATGAGGGCAAACACAGCAACGCGTTATATTTAAGGGGTGTCTGACTGTCTGTTTCGATCAGGGGTGTTCCCTATTCAGTATTCCAAAATGAAACCTATACTGAAACAACCAATTAAGTGAGGTGTAAAGAGAAACATTGTGGTATACAACAATTCCGATAAATAAACTGATTCTCATTTTTTGACAATTGAAAATACATATCAAATACTTTTGAAAATCACTTTTCATTCAAAACGAAATGACCATGTAATAGAAGTGCACGTTGCAACATGAATATTGTTAACCTGTCTGGCGGCGCCGACCCAATCTGAGGGCACTGCTAAAACGGGATCTGGCGGCACCAGACAGTTAGTAACCAAGCATCGTTAGAAGGAGGTGCAGCAGGATACCAATGGTTGTATAAAGAAAACTGTATATCTATTTCTTAATAACATTGTCTTTTGTAAACATAAATCTATAATTGGCAATTGCTACTGCCATGCTAGCAGCTGCTAATACTAGTTGCAGACTCAAACCCGCCCTATCTAAGCCCTATCTAAGCCTCTATCCTGTTGGGGGATGGAGCTATGACTGTGGGAAACAATTCAAACCATAATTAAGTTCATATTACTTAGTTCGGGTTTGGCTAGCTTAGTAGGGCGCAGTGGTGGCCCCAGCCTGGCCTAGCCAGGGGTAGTGGGGGCTCTGCACTATGATTATAATTAATCTAAAGTCTAATTTAAGGTTCTTGATTACATAATAAGCCCATAATAATAAAACTCCCTTGGCATTTTACACACATCAAATACAGTACAAATCTCGTCTTCATTCCTTTATCGCTCAGGGTCCTCCCTCAATCAGCCTTTCTCAACTGTATCAGCTCCAGATGATAAATCTAATCCTCATATTGGTTTCCGTTTAGCGTCTGGAACGTCCATGGATTGATCACAGTCTCTTTTCCGTGATTGTGCGGCCAGGAAGGATGCAAGTTTGCCCTCACCTTTATTATCGTCCATAGAATCTGGAAATATAAGTGGGGTTAGAAACCATCAGAATACTTGTTCTGGACGAACGGGGCTTCTAAAAGTAATATCTACAGCTGTACATTCAACTGTACATATAATCTTACCATTTATAACTCGGGTTGCCTTTTCGAGAAGTTGGTCCCGTGACGATCTGTCGACAGACTCGTGAGGGATCGTTGGTAGGGTGGCGTTACCCTTGCAGTAGTCACACGACCATGTACCTGGTGGGGGGTTGAGATAATGTACTGTATGTTGCCAGACCAACCCCAAGGAACCAAACCAACCCCCTCTCCATGTATTCAGAGAGAGAGAGAGAGGGAGAGAGGGAAAGAGAGGGCGAGGGAGAGAAAGGAAGAGAGAATGTGAGTCAGTGGAAGTCACATGCTTCTTTCCAAGGTCAGGTGGTGTGTCATGTGAGGGAAACATGTGTGACCAAGGTATGTCACGTGGGCCTGGGTAGGCGAAAAGTGAAAGTGAAAGCTGATATAATACTCGTGATCTGGGTGATCTGCAGCTAGAGAGAGAGGGAGAAAAAAAAAGGGGGAAAAAAGGAAAAAGGGGGAAAAAGAGAAAGAGGAAAGAAGGAGAGAGCTGAAGAGAGAGAGGAGATAAGAAAAGAAGACAGAGAGAGAGAAAGAGATGAAAAACGATAGGAAAATCGATAAGGGAAGAGGAGAGAAGAACCCCAAACGCGATTTCCGTCCCAAAACCCTTTTAGTTAATTTATCAAGAGAAAAGACTCAGCGATATGAGAGCGAAGGAGATACCGAGTATAAATGGGGACGCCCATCCCGAGTCCGCTTGCATGCTCTTTCTTAGTCCCAGATTTCCCCTTTGAAAAAAGGGGGGAATTTATCCCATTAGAAATGGATTTTAAAGCGGCCGCTTGGAACCCGTACAAGGCCTTGCAAGGGTGGCACTTGCAAGGGTGGCACTTTTTTTAAAAAATTTTTTAAAATGTGATTAATACGGGACTTGGGGGGAAACAAAAAATCAGAAACCCCTAAAAAAACCCCCAAAACAGCTTCTTTTGTTTACAATTTTTTTGGATTTCCAGGTGAAAAGTTGGGGCTGTCTCCCCCCCCCTCACTCCCTTCCCCGGGACATTTCCAGGGCGGGTTGGAGACACCCAATATGGAATCCCTTGTCACATCTCAAAAAAAACATCACGGGGAAATCGTCGCCCTTCTGAGAAAAATTTTGGGGCAGTTTTACCTCGAACACTGCCAGGGGTCCTTCGTTTTTTGTTCATAAACTCGGGGGATAGTGGGGGAAAAGGCACTTGGGGTGCCTGTTATGGGGGGGGGGTTTGTTTTATAAATTTTGTTGTCTGCAACGGTATCATAAACATTTTTGAAAATCGTGGGGTTTTATAAAAAAGGACAAAAACAGTTATAGTGTTCTTTTGGGTTATGAGTATTTCCTGGTCCCAAAACCCTTTCCCCCCCTTCAACCCCAAAACTTTTTTTGAAGTCAAAAAAACCCCCCGGTTTTTCTCCTTTTTCACCCGTTTTTTTTCCCCCTAAGAGGGGAAGGGGTTATGGTGGCTTTTTTTGAAATTTAAATCAAAAGTAAGAGATGCTTTTCATGAAGATGATTGGCGTTTTTTGATGGGTCGCGGGCAGGTCGAGCAACTCGATCATTGGCCCCACTATCCACAACCTTTTAATTTCCTCCCCCCCCTCCTCTGTCTGTCTCTCTCTCTCTCTCTCTGTCTCTCTTCTGTCCCCTCTCCCTTTTCTCCCCCCTCCCTCTCCTTTCCCTCTCCTCTTCCCCCTCTCTTCCTTTTTCCTCCCCTCTCAATCTCTGGCCTGCCCGGGGGCCTTTGTTTAAAAACCAGTTTTCGTTTCCCCACCCTCCCTCTCTAAACTCTTTTAAAAGGGCTATGCGTGGGGTTCTTTAAAAAACCTTTCATTTCTGAAAATTCCCTGTCTTTCATTTTTAAAAATAAAAAAAATTGGGAGATTTTCCTTTTCTTTTTGGGGCCCTTTATTTTTAAAACCCCCCTTAAATTTCCCTTTTAAAAATGCTATATCCTTTCAAAAAATCTATTAGTATCAAAATTGGAAAAATCCGCATAGCGGGGAAATATAATAACATTCCCCCCAAAAAAAATGCCCCCCCCCCCCCTTTTTTTTTCCCAAGTCAAAAAAAAATCGATTTTCCTTGGAAAAGGGGCCCCTTGGGTTTTTTTTTTGGGAATCTCCGCTAACAATGGCTATAATTGTTACCGTTGGTTCCAAGCTCTTTCTATTTACAGTTTCAACTTTGATTCAAACAAATTCATACTTCCTCAGTCCTCTTCTTTATCTCTATCTCTCTTACTGTTCCCCCCTCTCCATCTGTATCTCTCCAAACGATCTCTTATTTTACTTTCCCCCCCGCCCAAAACAATTACCGGTGCGCCTCTGATGGCTGAAAAAAACCCCCCCACTTCCCGCTGAGTCCCTTTTTTAATCTGCCTTTACGCCAAGTTTGGTTGGGCATAGAAACGAATCAAAAACTAAAAGATTGAATGGAGGGAATTTTTCCAAAAATTTCAAAAATTCGGCATGGAGTTCAGGGGCTCGACTTTGTCCCCCCACCTCCCCCCTTCCCAAAAGCCCCTCCCATTTCGAACAAGCCACCTTTCCCCTTATATCAAACCCCTCCCCACCCCCGTGGAAAAACCTTTTTATTCCCGAACACCATACTTGTCATGAAAGGGGGAGAGAGAAGAAAGAAGAAGGGGAAAAAAAATAGAAAAAAGAGAGAAGAGAAGGAAAGGGGGTTCTACCTTTTTCATTACCAGGGTTTTTATAATAAATATTACACCATTAAAACAAGGGTTTTATCGTAAAATTTAAAATCTGGGTACAGGACACCGTGTAATCTAAGTTAACCTCGGTCGACACCCTTTAGCAAATTAAAGTATTAAGCAAAATATAGTGTTTAAAGTGATTAAAAAAGAAAAAAGCATAGTGTTTACAATCACACTTTAAAACCCTTTCATCACCGGGCGATGGAACAAACAAAATGAGGAGTTTCTTTTGGGTGATCATCATCAAAATTTTAGGTCATTCCCTGTATTTTACTGGGCTGAAAACCCACCTCCTCGCAACTCCACCTAACAAATTTAAAACCGGGAAATTAAAAAAGGGAGATCAACTAAATTTAAATCATACTATTTTTAAAAAAAAAGGAAATGATGGGTAGGGTTTTTTTTTTAAAATAGGGGCAAAAAATTCCTAAAATGGCCTTTTGCACGTTTGCCCTAGGGGCCCCCGGAAACCCCTGCCAGCTTACCTTTAAACTGCACGTCTCCTTGTTTCTCTCTTTTTCCCTTTTGGGGGTGTTGTCGTTTGGGGCCCTCGATTTATCTTTTTAAACCCCCCCGTTTCACCACGTTTTCGTGAACATGACTACTCAACTTCAACACAATCGCCAGCGAGTTTGGAGGAGCCATATGTCCCAAACTGGCGCTGACCGCCTATAGACTACGTGATAGAATCCTACAAAAGAGGTGATTATTATTCAAAAAATGTTGTCAACACACGTAATAACAAAGTATCAATGGCACTAATAAGAAATGGCAGTAATACGTGAAAGTATTTTGCAAATGTGCTCCTTCATAAAATACTTCAGGACCTGGCAAAAGAGAACCCGTGGTTTTTCTGTCGAAAGAATCGCTGTGGGTTATTTACCTGATAAATTTACTGATTTTAAAAATTTCAAATGATACTACACTATTTGCTTAGTTTACTGTATGACCATTGACCATCCCCGACATTCGCCCGTAGGGCGAGCGGGCTTACTAGTATAGAATTAATGAAACTAAGAAACGAGACATTTCTCACACAATTATAGATACCTCTGGGGATTCCGAAGTGATGGGATCAAAGTCTCCAAAGTAAGATGAATCGAGCTCATCCCCAGATGTCCCCATGCTGCTATAGATATGCGACTGAAAAAGGGTCAGTTTACTTTGAGACGTACTCTAAAGTTTTAGTAAAAACACCGTTTTTGTCAAAGCTGGAACATGTTAACTGTCACACAGGAAGAAACAATTGTCTAATACATACCCCAGGATTCTCGATATCAATTTGTATGTCCCCAGTGGGTGTCCCCGGATCCCCACTGCTTATCAACTGAACCTCCTCTGAGCCAAGCGGATCTGCTTTTACCGTTACCGTCTCTGTTTCCATGGGAACTGTACCCATGGAGGTTGAGGTTGTTGGTGAGGTAATGGTCGGGGAAGATGAGGTTAGAGTCTTCATCTGGGAGAATATGTTCTCATAACCACCTGCTGAGGAAAAAGGTCAGGCGTCAAATGATTGTGTTACCATGGTGACAATAATAAATTTTCGAATACAACCCCCTATATAATAACGAAAATAACCCTTTAACTAATTAACCTGTTTCAAGTGCTGACTTGATCATCTTGCTCATATCAGATGCAACCTGTCCTATATTCCCTTTCACCTGCCGCACTGCAGATGATGAGGATGGTGCCGGTTGGCTGGCAACCACCACGGCAGGGGCAGGATGCTGGACAGCAGGCCGGACACCATGGTGTATATTAACAACAGACAAAGGATGAGCCCTGGTACCTAATTGGTGAACTTGTTGAGGGACAACGGTAAGGCCAGTCTGAGCGACACCATGTGGGTGGTATTGTGACTTGTACCCTTGATTCCCAATTGAAACCGAGCAGTTTTGCATTTGTATCGATGTCATTCCGATCTGCTGAACTGTAGGTTGTTGTTGTGCAGCTGCTGCATGGTGCCCCGGGATGGGGTGCCCCGGCACTGGGTGACCAAGGTGAGGTAGTTGGCTTGTCGGGGGGAGATGGTGTGGATTTATCTGGGGTCTAACTGCAACTGCGTATCCAGGTTGGCGCTGTTGTTGTTGGTGTTGTTGAGCTTGTTGTTGCTGTTGTTGTGCTTGTTGCTGTTGCTGTTGTGCTTGTTGTTGTTGTACTTGCTGGTGTTGTACTTGTTGTTGTTGTGCTTGTTGTTGTTGTGCTTGTTGTTGTTGTACTTGTTGTTGTTGTTGTTGCTGTTTCTGCTGCTCATACTGTTGCCGTTGCTGCAACCACCGGTCCTGTTGCTGTTTCAAACGTTGCTGGTGGTGGATTTTCTGCTGCAGAGCCTGCTGAGACTGTTGTTTCATATTCAGGGCATTCTGCTGCTGGAGAAGCTTCATTTGCTGCAGGCTCGCTTGCCGGTGCTGCAGGCTGTTCGGCTGGTGCTGTAGCAGTGCCTTCTGAAGTTGTCGCTGCTGGTGGTGGAGAAGTTGCTGTTGGCGATGGAGGTACTGTGAGGGATGAGAGGGTCGCCCTGTAGCACCAGCCTGTACAGGTTGTACCACTGCTGCTGAAACTTGCTGTTGCCGTCTCTGGGCCCACTGTTCTACCGTTTCTGAGGAGGAGGGGGAGGTTAGTGGAGGTTCCCTTGCTCCAACCTTAGAATACTATACACATTGTCATACACAGTGTCATACACAGTGTCATATACACGATCAGAAGGGTTCGAACAAAACAAGAATGAGAACATAACAGTACCTGGGTGCCGACTGGAAGTGCTTTGGACGGCTGATACAGCTGCTGCAACTTGTGCAGGGTCTTGTTGTCTGATGAGGAAAGGAGTATGTCAAATACCTAACTTACCTAACGATATCTAACAGATGAGAATGGGAATGGAGAGAGAGAGAGAGAGAGAGAGAGAGAGAGAGAGAGAGAGAGAGAGAGAGAGAGAGAGAGAGAGAGAGAGAGAGAGAGAGGATTTTTTGTTGCTCTTTCTCTAAACTTCTTTCCCTTCCTTTCCTTCGACTCTTTCCCCTTGGCTCCCGTTTCTTCTCCTTTATATCTGGGCCGTTTTCTGGAGGGGGGGGTTTTGGTTTTTCTTCCTTTTCTCCCTTTTCTCAGCAATTTCTCCTTTTGGCTAAAAATCTTCGGGGAATCGACTTGGTGCTAAAGGACGTTTTTCTGTTTCTCCCCACTTTTGTCCCGCTCCTCTCCGGGTTTTGCTGTCCTCGTGGCAAGGGTCTCGGGCTACTCCATAATTACCTTTTCTACTGAAATTAACTGATTTTTAAAGCCTGCAGAATGGCCCACATCTTGAGGAGTGGAAAGGTGCGCGGGTATACCTCCGCGCGAATGTTTTCGCCTTCTACTTTGGCGAGGCCCTCTCGCATTCCTTTCAACTTTTCTTTGCCTGATTGACATTCAACCTTTTTCAGTTTTTTAGTAGGTCTACTTATAATCCTATTCAATTAATTGTAGCAAAATATAGGCGCATTTAGATCACATATATCAAGATTCATTGATGCTAAAAACCTGTTGCTGGGTGCTTTTCCAATCCTCCAATCTCTTTCTTCAGCAAATTATTCTCATTCTCTATAGCCAAGATTTTCCGTCGTAACATCAACTTTTCTTTCCTTATTTTCAGGTTCCTGGTGAAGCAGTAGATTAAAGTTATGATTAGTGTTTGTAAAATTCAAGCGTTTACGATCTATACCCGCTTTACTAGGGTAAGCTGGGGTGAAATGGCCCACGGGGTAATGTGGCCCATGTATGGGGCAAAGTGGCCCTAGTAATAACATGTGGTCACGTGAATTTTTCTCCAGCAGAGACCTGCTCGTTCTGTTCCGAATTTTCGCTTTAAAACTGCTGTCATTTCTGTTTGGGTTGGCCGATTTTAATTTTGCAAAAACTGCCAGTTAGGCTTTATAATTCTCTAAAACGTGGTATACAAATTTTGAAGAAATTGGCAATTTTTTTGTCTTAATTGTCAATTTTGTGAAATCGGGGCAAACATGGCCCACTCTCCGGGGCAAAGTGGTCCGGTCTGGGGCAAAGTGGCCCACCTCTAGGACCAATGAAATGGCGCCTGCAATACCACGTGACATTGGAATGCAAAGTGGTCTAATGCAAAGTGGTCCAGAACAAAAATGTAGTCCAGACGGTCAAATTAGGGGCAAAGTGGCCCATGTTCCGGTGCAGAACATGGGCCCTTTGCCCCTAATTTGATCGTTTCGTCTAACAACACCAGGCACGTGATAAAATCGAGCAATGCTATTGGCTTGGGCCACTTTGCCCCGGTGCAAATTTTCCAAAGGAAAAGGTTTCATTGGATAGCCTATAATATTTTTTCTTCCTGCTGTATAAATTGCGTATTTTAGAACCTAAAACGTTAAAAGTGGGCCACTTTGACCCCAGCTTACCCTACACAGTAACAACACCCAACACATTGTCCTCACTTCTCAATGTGTCCTCAATGTGTCATTCTACCAAACTTTGGGCAAGATATTCTTACCATGATGGTTTCAAGCACACACACCTATTAGTCTCGGATGCCTTCTGAAGAATGGTTTTGAGCACCTTCAGCTCCTCTATATCGGTGGTAGTAACGACCCCATTAGTACCTGGGAAAGAAATTGCAAATGAATTTGAATTTGCAATATGAGAACCACTTAAAACTAGATTTGCGATTAATTACCTAGCTCGACCACCTTTTCGCGATATAAAATAAAAGGGGTTTGAACAAAACAAGTTTATAACTATAGATTTGGAACACGCTCGAGCGGATGGACATACCACTAGGCTGGGGATCCGTTGTACCATTAGACACCGCTGTAACCTGCAAGAATAAAATAAATATTAAATATACGAGGTGGAAAATTCGGAAGGATCAAATACAGCTAGTGTAACCCTCATCTTGTAGTATCACAAACATTTTCGACCCGCTACATATAAACTTGGGTTTATTGATTATTGCACTACCTGAACAACTGGTACATCAGTAGATGTAGAGGGCAACTGTTGTTGCTGTTGCTGAGATTGTTGTGGTTGCTGCTGAGGTTGAGGCTGCTGAGGTTGTTGCTGAGGTTGAGGTTGCTGAGGTTGCTGAGATTGTTGTTGTTGTTGTTGAAGCTCCTGCTCGGTTTTTATGACCCCAGGGGTAATAAGGCGGTAGGGGTTCGTCAAGCACTTGACATCATCTACGACATCATTTACCATGCTAAAGAGGGTGAAATGGGAGGTGAGTTGGTAGTCACCCTCTAAACATAACGCATTTTGTTCCAGCCCTTCTTTTACAAAATGCCTCTGTGATTTTGTAAAAGGGTTTTGACTTTTGTGTTTCTGTTCTCTCTAACGACGCCTTCTGTGACACACGTGTGCTAAAAATATTATACAGGGATTAGAAATCTCGGATTTGAAATAGTAACTCGAGCGTGGTAAAAAACGTCACACCAACAGCACAGCAACCGGGTACTGCGTGTGAGGGTGTGTTTGGATCACGTTACCATGGTAATAACTACCGAAACAGCTGGCGTGGACATAGTACCACCGTGCCAGTGTGGTGACGGGGGAACTGAGAATGGGGCTGATGACATAAGGGCATTGCTCTCTCTGTCTCTCTCACTCTCTCTTTCTTCCCCCAATCCTGATCGTGTTGTGTCACGTGTGTCACGTGATTTGGCACATGACACCACATGACACGCTGCATCTGGTTCCAAACCACGCACGCACACACTGTCCCTCATTTTCTGCCAATCTCCCACCGATATGTTGCTCCTCCTCGCTCTCTTCGCCCTTGCAGTACCAGCGGCTCATGGTTGTACAGTTGAAAGTAAGTGCCCACAATCTACCTGTAATATTGTTGGATCCAATTTACTATCGGCAAGTAATTTTGATATCTCCTTCTGGTGCTGATACACACTCACACACCCTCTGTAACAACAGATGAATGGGAAATCTCACACATAAACGGGCTGATCTCGGTTAAGGAGAGATTGTTTTGTTATCCTGAATAAAGAGATCTGAGCAAGAAGTAATATAATTAATTAATTAATTTAATTCTTGCTCAGATCTCTTTATTCAGAACAATTTACTATCATTTTAATTAAAGAGAAAAAACGATTTTGCAGTACTAATATAATATATTCAATTAAGAACAGAACTAATATAATACTATTACTGTAGTATAGCGAGAGAAACTAAATATGTACTACTACGTCTATTGGTAACAAAATTACCCCTCTACAGTAGTACAATGTACATCTGGGCATTGCGATAGTAAGGCACGTTTTAGCGTGCCCGCAAGGCAGCGGTAATTATTTTAGACGAGTTCAAAGGCCACGTCCCCTAAATTAACGGCACCCTCGGGGGAAGGGTTTTGTCCGTTAAATCGGGGTGTCCGCTAAATCGGGGTCAAATACTGTTAATTTTTAATATCGGGGGAAGATTATCCTGCCGTTAAATCGGGGTGCCGTTAAATCGGGGTGCCGTTAAATCGGGGTCCGACTGTATATGCACTCTTGTCACTTTTGAGTCTCTCAAGATCAGAGCCCGTACCATGGTATACTAATCATATAGCTTGGTGGACTATAGACGACGTACACTGACCAGTAACGCAATTACCCCTACATTGCGGGCACACTAAAGATTGTCATAACACCCGATACCGCGATGCCTCAGGGGTAATTTCTTTACCAAACCTATGAGACGCGAGTGTAGTAGCCACTACACCACACGGCACACTGCCGTCGAAAATTAAAGTACATTATATCAGGGCTGGCTCCAGTCCGATATTTCCCTGGAGCCAGCCCTGCATTATATAGTATGATATGTAAATCCAACTCTTGTTCAGTTGAGGTAGTGAAAAAAGACGACACTACTCCGTTAACTACTGGATCTGATGTGCGGGAAGGTGAAGAAGTAGAAATAACGTGTACATTTACTGCGGCACAGGACGGTACTGCATGTGAGACCCCGCAGATACAGATGGGCAGTGATGCTGCGACTGATTATTCAGGTATGAAGCCTATTAATGACATTAAGTACATAGTTAGTTTTCTTGTTGATGGATATATGTATTGTGCCATAGTGTGTCAATAACTAAAGCTATTTTATTTTCAGCTATGGTACCTTACACCCTGACTGATGTTGCAACTATACAATTTAGTTGTACCGCCACTAATGCTGATGCTAATGACGAACTCCAGCTCACCAGTAAGGAAACAAATCTATATATAATGTAATTGTTGTAGCCATCTAAATGAAATCTTGTTTCACTAGTTATATTTCAGTTAAATGTCAGGATCCAGGGACAAACGCAATGACTGCAGCGCTTTCGTATGATGAGAGTGCGAAGAAGATGAAACTCGAATGTGATGCAACATCATCATGTGCCAATGCGGAAGTTTTTGAGGCGGCCGGAAAAGTTACAGCTGAAGGCAGCGCCGATAATCTCGTAGATGGCGGCACCGGTAACAGATTCACGATTACATATGCATCAAATGTTGCCGTAAACGCTGCTGATTTACCTGTTGCCGGCTACACGGGCACATGCACATATGGTGATGATGAAAAGACTGTAACGTTTTGCCCTGAAACCCCTACAATCTCTTTTACTGATGCTGATGGTACTGCCATTACCCCAACAGCAAATGGGGATGCGTAAGTAACTGGATGTCTTGTGAACTGGGAAGTGGGGGAAATCAGCCTCATTTTCAAATTCTAGGTTGGATGAGATTTTTGAGATTCTCGGTTTTTGGGCACGTGAAACTTCTGACGGTAATTTGCGAATTTTTATCCAAACATTTAGGATAGAGAAAATCCTTGTGTTTTTACCGAAAATCAAAATTAAGAGTGGAAATGTTGTGTTCTAATGAAAAACTTAAAAAGAGGCTAAAATTATATTGACCTTGATCTAAGTGAGTTACTAAATTTTTGGATTTGACTAAGAAATATGACGATCGAGTATTGGCAGCCAAAGTCGTGCAATTTATCACAATTTCATTCAGCCAATACAACAATAGGGATCCCTAAAAAAGTTCAGTATTTACACAGAGTTTACACAGTCTTTACTCAGTCGTTACACCCAGAGCGCCCGCGCCGCTCTGGGTGTAACGACTGCGTCTTTCGCACTCGATTTGCAGCGTTTTCGGAAACTTTTTTCGCCGCAGCGCTCAATTTTGTCAATTGTGCAGCACACAATCCAATATTTTCTTGGAAAAAGCCACTGTGCGCAGCACGCGCCGCTCTGGGTGTAACGACTGAGTAAAGACTGTGTAAACTCTGTGTAAATACTGAACTTTTTTAGGGATCCCTATATAGGTGGGAACTGGGATGAGATCCTTGCACCCCCCCCCCCCCACTGAAATTTTTTCAGCAATTTGTCCTGAGTTGATAGATTTTAGCCGATGTACAGTGTACAATGTATTTAGGTGCCGGCAGGCACCTCCGACCCGAAGAAAACAGCAAAAAACGAAAAAAAGAAAAAAAATTTTTTGCCCTTGCACAAAAACCCAAAAATGCCGGCCCTATTAAGAACAAAGAAAGGTCTTTTTTTGGGGGGGGGGGGGGGGGGGCAAAAAACATGTCAACGATTGTGGCCACACCGTTTGAGATATCGACTTGAAATTTTGTAGGCATGTTCTTGTAGTATTCCTTTGTGTCATGACGTTGGCGGATTTTTGAATTTTTAATTAATTAATTAATTATAGGTAATTAAAAATGGTGCAAGGGCACCGTGCCCTTGCACATTGCGTGTTCTGTCCCTTGCACCGCGCCCTTGCACCAAATTCTATTTTCCGTTCTGCTTAAAATATCGACTTGAAACTTTGTAGGAATGTTCTTCAATCATAAAAGATGATGTTCGAAAAGTGGGAATAGTCAAAATTAATTAATTAGTTAGTTAGAGCCGTGCAAAAAATGGAATTTGGTGCAAGGGCAGGCAATGTGCAAGGGCAAATGGTGCAAGGGCAGCCCTTGCACCAATTTTATGATCGAACTGTGTCCACACCGTTTAATATTTTGACACGAAACTTTCTATGCATGTTCTAGTAGCATAACTACGAGTACTAGAAGAGCCGTATGATTAATATATCAATTAGGTAATTAATTATAGGCAAATTAATCAAAATTTGCCCTTGCACAATTTGTGCAAATTTCCCCTGAACATGTGCCCTTGCACCATTTTGTTTGCCCATGCACTAAATTATATTTTCCGTTATGCTTAAAATATCGACTTGAAACTTTCTAGGAATGTTCTTCATGCATAAAACATATAATATAATCTACAGAAAGTGGGAATAGTCAAAATTAATTAATTAATTACTTAGAGATTAATTTTGGGGTGGCCCCTGCACAATTTTGGCAAATTTGATATTCAAACTTTGAGCCTTTGTGAAAGTAATGAAAATTATTTATTTCAGGTTATGATGAACAATAAGCTATAAAAACGCCCCTTTTTGTTACACAAGCCTGTGCTTGGTATCGAAGACACCTCACACTCTGTCGCCGGGCGACCTTCGCGTGCACACGCTGGCAAGGGGTAACTTCGTAACCAAAGCCTGTGCATTGTGCATAATGAAATGGATAAATTTTCATCCAGTTGCTGGCGATAGAACTCGATAGAGTTCGATTGATTTACCATGACAACGGAGTTGGTTACCATACTAACCAGAGAATTCGTTGTAAAATAGTCCTTTCTTGCTATAAACTCGGCCTTTAGATAGAAAATTGATTTTATTCTACTCGCACTAATGCAAGGGCATTTCACAGTTTGGTGCCGTTATTTTTGTCTCTATTTTTAATAGGATTTTGGGATTAGACTGAAAGTATGGGATCATTTGAGAAGTAGTGAAGATTTGAAAATGTTAGCAACTTGCCGGTGCGACAAACTAAACCCATATGATTCCAACTTCGGGTCGGACGAGGGGAAGCTTGCCTTTTGCGAACATAACAGTGTATGGTGTGTGTACATTGTACACACCATAAATTCGTCTGGAATGGTATTAATTTTAGTTGCTTTGTTCCCTGACCGCCCTGACCAGTGTAATGAATCCTTTCTCCCACAGATTCACTGTGAAATGTGACTTCCTAGCCTGTACACACAAAACGTTTATGGTGAATGACGATGATAAGACTGGCGATCTTACAGCTGATGTGTATGTGCAGACTGGCGGAGTTCTAACCGAGACAGTATACAAGTGTATGAACGGTGATGATAAAGATGCGAGTAAGTAGTATAGTAGTGGTAAACTGTTAGTGTATAAAATGTAAAACACCAAATCAGTGCTGGCACACTTTCTAAAAGCAGCCATAGCCAGAAATTTCATTGTGTTCCAGAAATACCCCTTTATATCATGTGTGCAGTAACGCTTGATCGTCTTCAGCAACGAAGGTGACGTGCATGGATGGTATGAAGGTCCTGACATCTGTCGGTGGCGTATGCAAGACAACTCTAAAGCCAATAATCTGCACAAAACACGATAACGGAACCTATGAGAAATCATGTGTAAGTTCAAGACATACCTGTCTGTTTCATCGTGTAATTTCATGGTCATTGTTTTGAGAACATTATAGATTGCCCAAAATCTCAGTCCCCGGTTCCGCCACCCCTGCCCTTAAAATCCTTGTTCAGACCTTGACGTGGGACCGGGGCAGGGGACACGCAATCAGTATTATATCTAATTGTTATATCTAATTGTTATATTTAATTGTTATATCTAATTAGTATACCTATTAACTCAGGAGGATCAGGATGCTTCAAATACGGATAGCCAGTGCAGATGCCCCGCAAGCACACCCTACTACCACATTGCAGATGGTAATCACTAATAACAAACACAGTTAAATTGTTGTCGCACATATAGATAAAGGTTGCAACATGAACTACCTGATAATTTCCCCTAATTAGTTGCACTTGCATTATAATTCATTTCATGATACGTGTTTAATTCAATTAGCTGAATCCAGGAGTTAAGTTTGAACACAAAAGTATATCTTGGTAGATGTCAATTGAAAAACTTCTTGTTTCAGGAACGTGCCAAGAGAAGTGTGGAGCTCGGGGCATTTTCGTCTCCATGTTCCTCGTCTTAGCTGCTTTCATCCGATTCCTGTAATGTGGAGTTAACACACCATGTTTATACTGGAGTAAACTACCAGATATAATATGTATATAGTTTGTACTAGATTACTGGCAAAGACAGAGAGACTGGGAGCGTTTATTTTAGTGTTGTTGTAATTAATAAACTCCGATTAGATTTATCAAAAAATGGAACATAATTGTTTTGGGGTACAGTTTACAAAGTACAGTCGGACCCCGATTTACCGGGAGGATAAACTTCCACGATAGAAACAATCGGCGTCAAAAACAGCAGTATTTGACCCCGATATACCGGGTACCCTGATTTACCGAGAAAACCCTTTCCCCCCGAGCATCCCGGTAAATCGGAGTCCGACTGTATAACCATCCTGAGATCATGAGACTGGAAGTGTTAGAATGCTCGCTGGAATCTGGATGATAGATCCTACGTGATTAAACTGGTGTACCATACCTCCCCTGTTTCCCCGTGGAAACAATAAATGTAAAGGAGGGTTAGAGCATAACAAACCACACCATGGTAAATGAAATAATGTCCCGGCATGTTATAGTGGCTAGTAATCTCTCCTCTTACTCGCTAGGTCTCTGTCTGGCGGCGCCAGAACCCAATTTGATTCTAAAATGCGCTCAGATGGGGTCCATAGCACCTGTTTTAGCGCATGTTGAACGAAGTGTCTCATCAGAAACGTTCGTAAACTTGAAAGTAGGTGTTGTTTTCTGTTGATTACTGGTTTCCTGTGAAGGGGGCATATTCTCCTGTCGCTCTTTCTCCATGGCCTGGTAGTTCTTTTCAACTTTTCCTTTAAAAGCGTTCATAAATGCCTCAGCAAGGTCAGTATACTCGATGTTGCCAGGTACAACCACTGGTTTCTCCCTACCCAACAGGTTATTTGCAGTCTGCCACGTCCCACGAGGATCGTGTCGTTGTGCTTCCAGCTTTACACTTAACAGTAAAAAAGCCTTCCCTCACCCTCTCAGTCTCTTTCTCCTGGTCTTTGGACTCCTGGAAAAGTTCAAGTAACTCCAACGGATTTGTAGATTTTCTCAGCTTAAACCTGTATTTTCTCTCTTTCCTTCTTCGTAACTTCTTCGCCATTTGACATGTCAACCCAAACCCCAGCCAAAACCCCAACCCAAACCCAAACCCCAACCCAAACCCTAACCCCATACCCTAACCCCACTTTATACTTTAGCACTAACCCTAAAAAACCCTAAAAAACCCTAAAAAACCGTTTGTCAGCCCTCACCAAACACGGGCGCCGTTACGATCTGGGTGTTTGGAGGCCTGTTTACAGGTGCGCACTGCCAAAAAAGTTGATTCACTAAAATGGCTCTAAATCTGGTAGGGAATGTCAAGGCCTAACCCCAACCCAAATCCCAACCCTAAGTCCTAACCCTAACTCTACTTTAGCCCTAACCCTAAAAAACCGTTTGTCAGCACTCCCAAAACACCCAGATTTTAACGCTGGCCGATTATAATCGCGCCCGCCCACGCATGCCAAGCATGGCAACATCATAAACTCAGCGGCAGCGCTTTTACTATTTTTGTCGCGCGTTCCATTTTGCGTCCCAGTTTCGATTTTACTTGTTGAGGCTGGGGGAAAAAAGTTGTCGCGTGCGCGCGTCGAGGAAAAAAAGTTGTCGTTAAAATTTGACATGTTGAAAAATTTTCAATAAAATTTGAAAATCACTGTCTCATCTCTCGCTGCTGATGCATATTCCACCTTGGTATGGGCTAAATTCTTCATACATGTACCCCCCCTGGGAGTGGCCCTGGAGTGTCAAGATTTAGGTCCACCGTCCCATGACCCCATCGGGATTTGTCATTTGCGGTTTGCGGGAGCTCTGCCGGCTGTACCTTGACCTCGTTTTAGGGTTCCATCCCACTCCCCAATACTGAAGAAATGTCAATTAAATTAAAAAAGCACAATTTCGAAACAAAACACATTTTTTAAGCCGATGCATAAACTACAGATAAGTAAAGGACAGACGAGCGGGAACCTTTGGTCCCGGAAGCCAACTCCAGACAAATTTGGGTAAGTGGTTACTTTTTCAAAATGCAAATAAACATATTAGTAGCGACGTTTGGTACTGGTAATTTAAGTGATCACAGATCACCTTTATAAAATGTGAATAAACATATTCATTGAGAAGTTTGGTACTAATTTATCTCCTGTATTCAGTTGTGTTTTGGAGGTTTCTAGGACGGTCCCCTCAGGAAAGTTCACCAGGTGTGCGTTTAGTCCATGTGGTGAGAGAATTGCAGTGTCAGACCAACTGGGTAACATATTCCTATTCGACATCCATAAAAACAGGTAATTAATATTATCTTTCATTTTAAGTTACAGCATGTACATCTGTCAAAAGTGCAGCGTGGCCCGGTCTGTGAGTTTTCCATTGAACTATAAAAGCCTATCCTAAAGCTATCATTACCAGGTATCTACACCTTTATAGTGGAGGAAAGTACTGTACTGCCCTATCTTTTCCAACACTAAACATTGTCGTAGCAGCCTTCACAGACGGATCTGCTAAAGTTATTGACTCCGGTTAGTTTGATAACGCTGTGTGTCATATGGATATAACCATGGTAACCGTGGTTAGAGTGGTTGTTATTAGTCAATATACATATATGGTAACCATGGTAACCATGATTTGATAAACCTACAGGAACTCAAGAGGTAGTTGGAGAAATATCGGAACCACGGCCCATTACATCTCTCTCCTCACACGATGCTGGTCGATACATTCTCAGCACCTCAACTGACACTGGATCTCTCTGGGACCTCCAGACAATGAACAAGAAACGATCTCTTGCCGGGGCCAGTGGGATAGGTCTTAAAGAGGTAATAGACTGTTCATTGAGCTATCATCACTGATAATTAATTAAATCACGACATATTAATTGAATTATTTAACTCCAGCTCCCCCTTCTTGCCAGATGTTATTTGTACCAAAAAGTAACGTTATTCTGACGTGTTTCCGGGACGATAGTGTATTTGCATGGGACTGTGAGACAATGGAACAGCGATTTACTCTTCTTAAACAGAGTCAGGACCAGCCAGCGTTTACCTGTTTTGCCGCCACTTCTAATGGAGATTTCCTTGTCGCTGGGGGAAGGTAATGTGTGTTCTATCTTCCATCCGATATATCGGGTGTATATAATAGCCCTTGATAACTGATTGATCCCACATGTTAACCCTTTGAGGGCGATAGAGCATATACGATACACATTTCATTCATAAATGATTAGCGACCTATCCTCCCTGTTTAACCCCCCTTCTTTCCCAGATCCCGGTACCTTCACGTGTGGAGGTTATCCGACCAGAAACTACACCACATAGTCGAGCTACCTGAGAGAGTTAAATCGATCCGACAGCTCGTATCCCTGGCTCAGATCTTTGACGAAGAGAACAATACCATATTTGGAGTGCTCTCCCAGGACGGAGTGCTGCGGTTCATCTCCCTCAATACTTACAAGATAGTATTTAGTGTGGGTGGCATTGCTGGAGTGATAGAGCAGGCTGCAGTTAGTCCTAACTCTAAACACATCGCAATTGTAATGGATAACGGATCATGGCAGGTTTGTTTAGATTTATAGGTTCGTGGTATTATTAGATTTACTGTTATGTGAGAGGCTCATTTATTTGGCTACAGCTGTTCCAACTTCATACAATATTCTGGTATCCTAGAGTCGCAAACACTTCACCTCACACATGTGTTAGCATGTGTAACACTAGACATTGTGTATTGTGTAATGCTGTGTGTTAGATGTCTGGTAATGGGTGTTGTGTTTCAGTTATTAAGTGTCAAGGCGATCACTAAAAAAGTGAACCCAGCTCCCGTCTCCACTGTAAAAGCGGTAGCAGTACCACCCCAAAGCATGAAACTAGTCCAGAAATCTGAGGAGGTGAGGAAGAGACGATGTCTGAAGGAACCAGAGGAAATTGGAAATCTTACAAAGGTTGACCTGAAGAAGCTGAAGAAGATTTTAAAAGGGTTTGGGGAGTACCCGGAGAAATATCGTCACTTCATTTGGCGACTTCTACTGAAGGTAAATTAGTAAATCCCAAACAGTCCAAACAACAAAATCCTGCACTGTTCGGAATACTAAAGTAAAGTACGTTTGCTTTTCATCTTTCTCCAAACTCGGTACCAACCTCCCTCTTACATTGTCTCAACTACCACTTTCTTGCAGATACCTGAAAACACCGAATCGTACGGTGTCCTGGTTGATAAGGGTACTCATACAGCATATGAAAAGCTACAGGAATCATGCCCCATGAAATCAGCAAAGTTATTACGAATCCTGCAAAAGTGAGTAAGATGCTCCACAGTGGACTGTGCAATAATGTACAGTGCTTAATTCCTTGTCTCACAAAATACTGCCCTTTCCGGGATGTTTAAAGATACGGTCACTACAACCCCTCCCCCAGCCAGCCCCCCCCCCCCATACACAGTGTTTTATTCTTAACACCTTCTTACCCAGGGTCCTGTCGTGCATGAGTCACTGGTCAAGTATCTTCAGCATTACAGATTTCCTTCCAATGCTAGCATTCCCATTCTCAAAAATGTTCCAGAACAACCATCTTGTGGCTTTCGAAGTTACTGCTACATTCGTGTGTAAGTTACCACATCAGGAACCGATGACGGGGGGGGGCACTCATGACCCATGATTCCAAACAATGTCCCAACAATTTCACAAACGAATGATACCCCTCTCTCTCTCAGTAAATTGGTGCCAAGGTTGGTTCGAGTTCTTTCCCCACCCTCCTGTTAACGTGCTAACAGCAGTGGAAAATCTGCTAAATCATCACGATAGCCGACTACTACAACATCTTTCCAACTGTAATGTGTCTGCAAAGGTATGCATAGCATCTCTCTCTCTCTCTCTCTCTCTCTCTCTCTCTCTCTCTCTCTCTCTCTCTCTCCCCCCCCCTCTCTCTCTCTCTCTCTCTCTCTCTCTCTCTCTCTCTCTCTCTCTCTCTCCCAGGTGTATGCATGGCCGTTCCTCTACACAGTATTCTCGGAGGTGTTCTCTACTAACGAGTGGATGGTGTTCATGGACCACGTCCTATCAAACCATCCGGGGTTCCTGCTCTGTCTCCTAGTTGTGTACCTTGGTCTCAGTAGACAGGCCCTCATGGGATGTACCAAACTAAAGGACTTTGAGGTACGTCTAATTGACAGAGTTTAAATGAATTATGAACGTTTGTAGCTTGGCGCGTTATCAAGTTGGCTGTCGCCAGCGCGAGCTGGCGATAGCCAACTGGAGTTTAATCGCCCGGCAGGGCGATTAAACTGGTTTAAATCACGACCCCGAACCCGAGGCGCAGCCGAGGGTGAGGGGGAGGCGATTTAAACCTATAACGTGACAAGCTAACAAACGTTCATAGTTTATGAAACCCGATAGCAATTTCACACTAACAAGAGACACAACACAAGGTAAAACACACAAGGAGTATTGGAAAATAGTCAACAGACGTCGCCAAACTGTGTGTAGACTAACTGGCACCTAGTTGCAACTGTTCCTAACATATTTGAGTAAGAGAGAGCAAGATTGGGGCTAATACACATAGTGAGAGATATTGAACAGTAAAAGAGAGAATGAGAGAGAGAAGATATAGGAATGCGATTCTTTTGACTTTTTATGAGAGAGATAACATCGAAAAGTGTTGCAGATGTGTTCCCCTCTCTGTTATTGACAGAACTGTGTGTTTACACACATTTTAATTACTCTGAATTTTACACGCATGTTATTCAAATGAAGAGAAATGCGTGAAAAAGAGAGCGGGACTGTTAAAACCCGAGCAGGGTGTTCAATCCCCCAGCTAGCAGTTATCATGAGCGCGCAAAATGTTCAAACGACTGTTAAATGAGCTATCGGGTTTCATAAAATTTTTAAGTTGAAGAAACTCTATCTGTCACTACAATTCACACTCTCTACTTTGATGGTAGGTGGATTCAACATGCATTCTACAGTGTAGAATCTAAACAGTCTATATATACCGTGGAGCTGTCAATTAATATATCTGTTACATTTCAGTATTACTTCCACAATCGGAACAGAGTGTTGCTGACTAGGTTGATCTCCAATGCTTACCAGCTGTGGGAATCTTGTCCGAGTGATATCCACCCAAGAAACTATTACAAACCCTTCAGTCCACTGCCCCGGGGCGATTACCCTGTGTTCAATAATTACCCAGAAAAGGTAGAATGATTTTTGACACCAACATTCATGGAATGTCCAAACAATTTGTCGATGCTCAAAGTTCTTGTTCACTCTAAAATACTCCATTAGGTGGTTGACTATCAGCTGAAGGAGCGGGAGAGGATTCTAAAAGAGGAACTTGAATATGTGCGTGAGAGGCAGGTAGGGGAGGAACTCCGTCTGCACACAGATCAGTTGAAACAACAGGAAGAGGTTTGGAGGAGAGAGCAGGAGATGTTGGCTGAGGCAGAGGATCATAGGAGGAAGGTCTTGTTAGTCGAGGAGAACAAACTTAGTGAACAGCGGATAAGGTATGTTTTGGCGCTTTCGCATCTTTTTTATCTAACGCCAAGGTTTATCTAAACTCCTCTTATGTCTATGGTTACTTGATCTACCCTTACAGATCGCGCTCATTTTATGACCGAAAATGTGATGTGAGCCACACAAGGGATATTCCTCTTTATCACACCAACGATGACCCTCTTTCCCTAGGTTGCAAGCCATGAAAAGAGAGTTGAGACTGAGTGAGGTCAAGGTATTGGATGCTGCGAGGAAGAACTTTATGGAGACAGCAGAACGGGACCATCACGACAAATTGAAGTACCTTGAACAGGAGGTGTGTGTGTTAAGCTCTCATTGTATAACACCGGGGGGGGGGGGTCTGCAAGAACAAAATATATATAGTTGTGCGTTACTTGACCCTAACTTTCTAAAACCCCTCTTAGATTGCCCGGAAGGCCAAGTTAAGGGAAATGGAAACAAAAGGAGCGGTTGAAGAAGTTGCGCTCAAAGAATTGGAGATGGAAATACAGAAGGGACTTCTCGAGCAACAGCTGGCAAGGTAATGTTGGTTATATTGAGTCTCAAGATTATTAGAATCTAGCAAATTCAGTTCATATTTCTGAATTCAGTGTCCCTCTCTTTACTCGGTATATATCTAACCAGTGACCTCCACTGTTTATAGAGAGATGTACGTTTCACGCCGTAAACAAGAGGTCCTCTCGGCCGAGCAACGTGACGTAGAAGATATCGCACGACGTCGCCATGATCTAGATGAGAGTCTACGAGAGGACAGGGCGACATTAAATGTCCAGGACGCCCAGACAGATCTAGCAAGGAGTGCCTGTTAAAAATATGGCCCTCAAGCACTGATAGGGATACGGAGAGGGCAAGGCAGATGAACGCGATATACACAGAAATGGCCCTATCTTCTGTGCGGGAAAGGGATACCAGGGCAAGAACAGAGCGGGAACAGCTTGAAACAGTGATCAGAGAGGCCACTCGAGACATGGTAACTGCCACTGTTTTATAGACATCGCGCGCATGATTTGGTGATGTGATAAAAGTGCATTTTTCAGCACCTTGTTTTGCGCGGCCGTGGGAAATCCCGGTATATAAATATTCCTCGTAGGATTTCAAATTGCAATTTCGGATAAAAACTGCTTTGCGACCCTTCTTGATACCACCCTTCTTTTCAGCACGAGCAAATACTGGACCAGCGTGCTGCAGTGGAACGACAGAGACAGGAGACAAAAGCAACAGAGGAGCGAGTTGAACGATTGTATACGGAGATCAAGGAAATTAGGGAAGAACCACCCTCGGAGGGGGATAAGGAGAACAATAGCATGGTGCCGAACCGTAGGAGAGACAGTGTAGATAGACGTCAGGCTGATGTGTTACAGCACGTCAAAGAACTGAGAAACAAAATAAGTGACGAGAATCGATCTTTATTGAAGCAGTAGAAGAGTCGCCTGACACTGTGTCCGTTAAATGAACAATTCGGGAGAAGAGAGACTTGTATCATCTATATCTCTCTTTCCCCCTTCTCATTATCTATTATTCCCGCATATGTAATACGATCTTGATATATACCCATTGAAGGGATATCCAAGAAGCAACATATTAGCTTCATCTCTTTCTTTTGTATAGGGGTGGCTTTGATCATGTTCTTATTATTATGTACTATGATTAAGTGCATTAATTTTCCCACCAGGTGTTAACAGCACAGTGCCCGTTTTCGTGTGCTTTTGTATTTTATCTGGAGGATTATATTTCCGAGTACGATGTACCTACATCAACATGTTATTCTTCGCCTTGCATTATATGCTGTGTTTATCTTTGCAAAACTATGTGATATTGGTTAGGGACTGTATAGTAATTGTTGAGCCTCTGGTGGCCGAATCGTTATGCCTGATCATGTGTAACAAGACAACACGTTTTCATGAGCGAATATTCGCGAATGGGGTCGTGGAGGCTGGAACTAATATGTAGGAAAATAATGTGAGCAGTTTTGGACGCGGCGGCAAAAATTACACTGTAAATAATATAATACTTAGGAATTTATAGGCTAGACCTAAACCTCTACTGTTCTCTCTCTCTCTCTCTCTCTCTCTCTCTCTCTCTCTCTCTCTCTCTCTCTCTCTCTCTCTCTCTCTCTCTCTCTCTCTCTCTCTCTCTCTCTCTCTCTCTCTCTCGCCTCTCTCTCTCTCTCTCTCTCTCTCTCTCTCTCTCTCTCTCTCTCTCTCGCTCTTTCTCCCTCGCTCTCTCTTTCTCTCTCACGCCATCTTTATCGCTCTTGATTTCTCCCCTTCCTCACACATATTTTCCTTTTATGTGGCCATTATATAATTGCCGTTTGACTCTCTGGAGTGCAGCAGTAGGGCCTTCCCCGGATAGTAGGCTATAGTTGCATTGCTAAGCTGGTTCTAATAACAACTTTGAAGTCATCTGATATTAATTAATATTATTTCTTCAATATATACCATGCGTATTTGTCAAGTTGTCATGAGCGAATGATTTTTCAAAAATTCATATATAGGACGGAGTCTTTATCTTAGTTCAGAGAACCGTTAGAATGTATAACTCCTCACGGCTCCAAGTCTCTATCTTGCCAGGGCCTGGATCGAATTAGGGAGGCAACTGGAATGAGCTGCTCGTAGGAGCATTCCCACGAGTGCTCATGACTCATAAGCATGACACTGTTGTACGATACGTATTTACAATACGGAACCAAATGTATACCCATTGCTTAAAATCGTTGGCAGATTGGGAATGGCGAGGCCAATAATTGCCAAATCGAAAATTTCAAATATTTTACATTTTCGATTCCTCCCACTTCCGTCCAGTCATGTCAACAACAGCTTACAATCCTACCCACCCCCGTAGCGGTAGAGTGTCACGTGATGTTTCAGTTCAATGAAACTGCCACTTGACGCCAATCATTCTTATTGCTACATTTCAGGAAATTTGACAAATCTCTCCACGTCAAATTCCAAACAATCGGAGCCGGTGTAAGAGCGGTGAGAGTTCCCCAAAAGGGAAAAGCAACGTGATTTTACAGATAGAGCGGCAAAGAATTCATATGTCAGCCGAGGGTGTGTGTGTGAGAGAGAGAGAGAGAGAGAGAGAGAGAGAGAGAGAGAGAGAGAGAGAGAGAGAGAGAGAGAGAGGAGGAGAGAGAGAGAGAGAGTCTGGGAGAGATGAGGAGAGAGAGAGAGAGAGAGAGAGAGAGAGAGAGAGAGAGAGAGAGAGAGAGAGAGGGGGGATGATCAGGGAGAGAACGAAAATGAGAGGGAGAGATCAGGAGAACAGAAAAACAGAGCTCTATTATTATATTTATAGAAAGAGAGGGGGAGGGAGAGAAAGAGGGGGTGGGGGTCAGAGTCGGTCGTCTCGGGAATATCTGCTTCTCAACGGCAAGCACACACCAAATTGCAATCAGGGAGGACGTTTCGTACCCGACCGCGACCCCACCACCATCTTGAAAATGTTGTAGTATAATGTACAGATCACCTGTCTGTATCAAATGTGTGTGTCTGTCTGTCTTCATTGATAATGCTATGACATCACATTATTTATGATGCTTGTGTTTAATCCTAATTCTCTCTTGACAGCTTTTTCCAGTCCAACTCGAAAGCTGCACTACCAGCAAATTACTACTGATCAAGATCTTTATGAAGTTGATCAAGTATGATCAGTTTGTACGCACTCTTACGCAAAACCAAATATTGAAAACGCTTCTGCACTAAAGCTTTCCATGATAAGTCGTAACTAAAAGTAAAAAATATAATCAATGATCACACAAACGTTTTGTTCTACAGCTTGCCAGTATGACGTTATTTTGTATTTTTAGACAAATATTTTATGACGCAAGTAAGGTGTTTTACTAATCGAGCAAGCTGTGCAAATGCTATCTAGTACTTGGCGGTATATTAATCGAGAAAGTATCTTCCATTGGATATAAAAGCTTCAACTTTCCGTCACTCCGTCAGTTAGATAGTATTTGCACACTCAACACTGCACTGTAAAGGTACTGTACCCGCTCCTTTGAACTCTTTTACAATTTGTGCATTTGGATTGATTTTTTATCGCGTCGAGCTCCGTTGAGATAAAATTATCTTCCTGTTATGATTATAGCAGGAATATTAAAAAATATTGTTACTAAAAAATTACTACAATTATCAAGAAGTCCAATACAAAGGCCAAAGGGTTGATCATTGATCATTGATCTACCGATTCTACCGAACCCTCATAAAGAGAAATAAAATGACGATGTTATCATTATTCCTTCTCGGTCCCAATTTCATTTTTTTCATTTTTGTTTTTTGAATCTCATTCTCAGTGCGCTCAGGTCAGATTAGTGCCACTACACCTGTCAGGCTTGGCCACATTGATGCCCTGTCTGGCGCCGCGACCCATCTGAGCGCACTGTCAATCAAATGGGGTATGGCGCCGCTCATACAGTTGATGCCTGAGTGAGATCGCGCAGCGACCGAGATCGATCTCACATAGGATAGGTTGCAATGGAGCCAACTGTCAGGCGAATGCTCTGACAGCGCCAATTGCCAAACAGGGCAAACAGATCCTTCCGGAGTATTTTTTATAGGTTCACATCCTTTCTTATCTGAGCGATTACTATTCATCAAACAGTATTTTAAATTATCGTGCTTCTGCAGAATTCTGAACCAATGGGCCAAAGATTAATGAAATCTACCCCGGCCCTAATTGTTCTATGCACGGTGCATTGCACCGAGATTTCAGATTATGCAAAAGTTCAGATATTCTGCAGATTGGTTGTTGATTGGTACGTGATAGACAAGATAAGAAATTATTCATCATCGAGCTGATTCAATTCAAAAAGGGAAAGAGAATAATTCATATGCAGGTGTTCTTTTACAGCGAGAGAAAGAAAGTAGGGAGGGAGGGAGAGAGAGAGAGAGAGAGAGAGAGAGAGAGAGAGAGAGAGAGAGAGAGAGAGAGAGAGAGAGAGAGAGAGAGAGAGAGAGAGAGAGAGAGAGAGAGAGAGAGAGAGAGAGAGAGAGAGAGAGAGATAGCAAAGAGAGGAAAATCCACATACGTGCTCCAATTTCAGCCATATAGAATTCTCGCCCTTATGGGCATGTGTGTGCATGATAACGTACTGCTAAGTTGCTGGCCCCGCTACCGCCTACCCCCGTGAGAAGTTAATTTTACCCTATATACTAGTTTTTTATCAATCAACATCACTCCATTAATTTTTACCTTCCCCTTTCGGTCTTTTATATTCGCACCGTTATATTTGGTAACTCTAACTTTGAATTTCGACATGCTCCATTGACTTTGGTCGTAAAACTCGTATTTCAATAATTATTAATAATCTATAATATCAGCAGCCGAGCTTCTTGGTTACGAAGTCACCCCTGTTATTATATTGCATATGGGTTTGCGAAGGGGTAATTTCATTACCAACCGAGCTTCTTCAGTGGTCTATCAGTATAATATCAATATCAATATATGATTAATATGATATGCACAGTTCGTAGTGTCTGAGGCCTTTATTTCGAAATACAGGCCTCTGATTGGCTCGGGCACCAGCACCAAAAAGGATCAAAAATGAATGGGCTCAAGCCCAAACTTCCCGATAAGATAAAAAGCTAATTTCGCAGAATTCCGGTTGCGTTGGATTCGTCTTGAAAAGGTGATTCAGAAAAGCTTCGTTCTCCTAGGGGGTTTCAGACCACAGTCAGATCCTAACAGCTACAGTTCTGTGTCTTTTTATTTTGCTTTTAGCTTCGTTGATTCCCCAATCCCCCATTTGTGTGTGTGAGTCTCTGGATTATTCAAGATTCTGTACCAACATAACATTTTAGGTATTTTATCTTGGGTTGATACTTTTCAATAAACCACAGATCCAACTAGCGGGTTTACGATATGACGTCATCAAGCATGGATTACACAGTACCAGGAGAACAGCAGCAAGTCTGTAAACGGTGCAATGCATTACGGATACACAGTTCCATTAACACTCTCCTTCTTCTCCTTGTTGTCGGTACTGCCATCATTTATCATACTCTCTTCAAATCAGAACTACCAACAGTAAGTCTTACACGGTCGCTTGTAGTGGGAAAACGGTAATGGAAAACTGAGTTACAGTAAGACGACGCGCAACCGTTGCCAATCAGGGCGCTAGTTCATGCTGAACACATGCACTTTTTGCCGTGCGTTATGCAACGTGCGCGTCTCCTTACTGTATTTTCATTACGGTAATACGACTACAAGCAGCACTTGCAGGGTTCTAGCCTTTTTGGAAATAGGGGCGGTCCTCTAATTGGATTTGGGGTTACTAAGGGATCAGTAGTAATTTGCCACATATGAGAAGCAAATAAAGAGAAAGTGATTAATTTCTTTTAAAATTAGCAACTCTTGGTCTTGTTGACTGATTTTAATAAAATCCTTGGTCTAGGTCAGCACAGTGGAGAACTCAGAACCAGTAAAAAGGGTTCAGTATGAGCATGATGTCACTGTGGAACAGAACCCCACCACATACCCCCATACAACAGACCCACCAGCAACTGTTAATAACAGTGTTATGACAGGTAAATATATAGAGCAGTTATCCTATATCGTCGAACTATCGAGAACATACCAGTCGTGCGTGGACTTTGAGTTTTTAGTTCCTACCCATTTGGTAAGCTTCCAAACATTTCAGAAATCATGAGCGGTGATCCTCCTTCTACAGTGGTGGCCAACTTGAAAAGTAGCACTAGGTCAGGACGACAAAGACACCCCCGTGCGGGGAGGAACGGGAGGAGAGGGAAGAATCGGAGGGGCAGTAACAGCGGTCAGTCAGCGTTGAACACAGCAAAGAGCATTATGAAGTACATTAGCCCTATCCTGAGGCCTAACAGTGGTACTTGCATGCCGATTGCAGTAAGTGAATTCTCAACTGCAGACTGCTCTCAAGAAGGTGGCCACGAAGGAGTTTGGTAAGTTGAAACATTTATAACAGGGGAGCTGTAGCACTGTATTATAACCATAGTCTGACAATCTTTTCGTCTACCCCCCCCCCTCCGCCCACCACATAGCATCACGAATTACCCAGCTAATGCATGTATTATACCACATGTTGCCTTGATCCTATCTGAACAAACTGCACATACAGGTACGTGAAAAGTATAAAGGTGGACCATGCGAGGAAGGTTCACGAGGTTGAATGCTGTCAGATCCTACTAGAACTTGAAGTAGATGATCCGACCTGAGCTGCTGCTCGTTGAGCCAGTATTTCGTGTCCCAGCTGCTTTACCATGTGTATGAGACGATTCTTGATAAATTAACATTTTAGGATTTTATGTTATATGTAATATGTAGCCTAAATCACATGCTATGATTATTAAAGGTGGGATTGTGCTATCGCGGGCGTTGTTCAGATTAAATTATATGTGTGATACTAATATATATATATTTGGGTGTTCCTTCCATGGAATCTTGTTACAACTAGGTTATTTGATTTTTATTTTAACATCCGGCCGTGGGACAGTGGGCTCCCAGTCCCACTAGACAATCGATGGACAAAGAATTAGGAGTCAAATGTGGCAAAACTAGAGACTGATAACACATGTTTTATTATTAAATCCTTATCACAGTTTTACCCCGACGAAATTTATACTTTTATGTCTTGTAGAGAAAAACCGTTTTTGCCCACGAGGATCACCGTGGAATATTTACGGTAAATATTCCACGTTCATCCGGGATACCGGGATGCCTTTTGCAAATTTGTTACGGACATAGTGACTACCTGTAGTACAACCAGATCAGATGTCCCGTTTCAGGTTGCGAGGGGCAACATGTAGCAACTATATATAGAGCCGCACACTCAACAACAACCTGCTCCTTCATAAACTATTTCATTGACATGTTTTCAGGAAATGTGTGGCGTGCAATTCCGCCATGTGGCGCGCAATTTGGTGCTACAGTCGGACCCCGATTTAACTTGCCATGCTACGCGTACGCAGTCTGTATGTTCGCTTACTCGGGCTCGTGTAAGCTCACACTGGGCCTTCGGCCCGATGCGAGAGCTGACAGACAAGGAACATGTCAAGATTTAACGGCACCCCGATTTAACGGCAGGATATAGGAAATTAACAGTATTTGACCCATATTTAGCGGACACCCCGATTTAACGGACAAAACCCTTTCCTCGGCCCCCGAGGGCGCCGTTAAATCGGGGTCCGACTGTACTAAAACACAAGGATTTGTTCTATACTGCTTAATTAAGTGATAATGAAATGATCGGAAATAACCTTCCCACCTTAGCTTCACATTAGAAAACAAAGGTGGGTGGGGAAACATAGCATTATGAAACATAATGCAGTTATTTTTGTTCTTGGAACGAAATCGAATATTCGAATGGCCTGATAAAGATATTGGGATAATTTCTCCTATTTATACCTCGATTAACACCTCCTGCCGTTTGATTTTGGGGTTTCGGGATAAACGCATGACACAAAGAATATTGATTTGAAGGAAAAATGGCACTAGTAGGAAAACTAAAAACACATTAATTGATTGATAAGACATCTCTTATAGTACCATGCAGCTATACTGCATACACTCTATTAACTCCAGTCCCAGTTGTAAAACATATCATCTGGCTGCACATGGGTCAGCACTTCAGCAGTATCAAAGTTCAATTTCATTACTCTCTTAGATTTAGAACATAAGAGGTCACTTGTCATGCAGAAAGTGTGAACTCCGAAGAATACTGAACCCTATACTCCCAACTAACCCATGCACTATTCAATCTAAAGGTTCCAATTACAATTCAAATTGATGTATTTAATCAGATGACCCTCATTATCCCGTTCAACCCTTTCTCATGCATGTGTTTATACACTAGCAGCTGCATTGATGTATATAGAGCTGCTCCAGTCATGTTTTTGGTAATGAATTGGGCTGTACTCTTATAGCTCTGAACATCATCAACTGCAAACAATCACGCTCACCTAGCACCCAAGCTGCTGCAGCCCTCGGGCCTCGATAGCAAAAATCATCGCTAAAAAATAAATCACATATTGTCCCTGTAATAATTTAAAATTGATCGGGCTACTCTATCCATCACTAAATATGGTTTATTTGTTTCAATGTGATCCATCAAGAGCATTCAAATGAGTCTCTTTAATTATTTTAGGAATCAGCAGGTTCCGAATGGGCATCAGTGATATGATGATGAATGGGAAGAGCATCTTCAAATACGCCACCCCCGAGAAAGACAACCCGCACAGGACCAGAAGTTGGAAGAGCTGTAACATGGTGAATGTGTGGATAACTTTCTGGGGTACCTTCCTCACATAATGAACTGCCGGATAGAGGCTCTGCTCGGTGAATAACAATAAAACCCGGCCCCAAAACTGAAAGTCTCCCAGGGAGGAAATGGCAATGAAGAGGAGCACCCCGTATAGCGCTGGCACCGAGATGTAGTGTAGGGGATCAGGGATGAGAAGCATCGATATCAACACTAAAACATTAGCCGCCAGGGTCGTTGTCCGAGTTTCCCGGACCTTAACGACAACTCCACTGGCGTACCCGTGCTCAACCCTCTCCTCGATATCAGCCAGGGCCCGCACGTGCATGGGTGAGTGAGGTAGGCAGGCGTGCATCCAGGGGAGTCCAAACACGCTGAGTAGGATGTTGATCAGGGCGGTCACTAGTAGGTCCAGATGGTACGCTGAACCCTTCTGTAGCTTGTTGTGCGGGTTGTTCACCATACTGGCTGCAACGTTAGCCTCCACAAAGAACAGCATAGAGGTAATGAAACCGAGGGCTATTGAGGTGATAAAGGAACCCGCACTGATCGCAACACACGGTCCCGAGGAATCATCTGCTGCTGCGGCTCGTTTTGAAATATCTGAATCTCCACCACAGCCGTTCCACTTGAAGTCTGGGAATGAAAAGAGGCTGTAGGGTGGATCCTGCTCAAATTGTTCATCGGTAAAGTGTTCAAGACCCAGCCCATCAAAAAGGATGCCCGTTACGAGGGATAGAATGAGAACTGAAAAGGGTAACCCATACTCAGCGACCAGTTTCCTCTTAGTGCTACTGAGGTAGGGTGAGTATTTGAAGTTGTTAATGGCCAAACTCACTAACAAGACTCCAAATGTAGTGAGGAAGACGGCGAGGGGGATGGCTTTGTCACAACCACTCTCATCGCACCAATAACTACCAAACTGCTTCGACACATACTTGAGACTGTCCACGATAAACGCAATGGATGTGAAAATACCCACGATCTCCTCAGTGGATCGGGAGCAGTAGGCCATGATTTTACTGACACCCGTTACAGCATATACCACTAGGAATATCCCGTTCCAAAGTCCGACTAGAGTGTAAAAAGTTAAGAAGTCAACGTTGAAGAGTGACACGCTGAACGTGTAAACGAGTTTGATGAACAGTACTATGGGGATGGTGCACTGGACCACTGAGAGAGGCTGGCCGGCAAACAAGGCGTAGATGATCCCACCCACAGCCTGAGCCAGGATTCCCTTCCTCGTCTCGATCGCTTTATCCGTGTTGTAGGAGTTGATGACACCAAACGCCATGACCGGGAGTAGAAGTGTAAAGTAGAGGAACATCATTGCATTGAGGTACTTTTTCACTGATGTAAGATCATTGAAACCATCCGAGAAGTCCGATAAGTAGACCTTTTTACGGCGCTTTATGTCATTGTACAGTAGCCTGCCCGGTGGCCAGATAGATTTGATAAACTTTTTAACCGGTCGTTCCTCTTCCTCGGGTGTATCTGTTCCCACCATCTGTTCCAGGCGTTCCTTCTCCTTCTCCTCCGTCTGTCTCTCCTGAACTAACTTGCACCCGTCCTTTCACTATTTCGACAAACTCCTCAACCGTCTTTGCGTCATAGAGCTGTCTACGGAGGGAGTTAGCGGAGAGAAGGGTGGTGTAAGTCCGACCGACTTCTATCCCTGACTTGGTCTGTTTACTCTTCATAGGTGACAGAATCAGACAAATCAACTTTACCTCAGAGAGACCATCCCCAAGGTTAAAGGGCCTGTGTGTAACTGAAAAACAAGTCTGAGTTTCTAAGACGGTAGGAGTTGTACCCAAGGCGACAACAAACGATTTCTCGGGGATAACATCGCTTCCCCGGCTGTATACCAAACCCTGAACGCACTCCATCAGACCGCCATCGTCCGCTAACACACTTTTAGCAGCCTTCTCCACGTTCAGGTTGATCTTTTTAACGGTTTTGATATGTTCAATCATCTCATTGATGATGTCAGGAAGGAGGGTGTGTTTAGATTTCATGAGGACACACGGATTCTCCAGAAACTTCTCGATATCCTTGGTAGCCCGGGCCTCGTCATGATAATCCTTCAGAGGGACTGCCTTCCTCTTTGTCCAGTTCATGGAGTGACAGTGCTCCAGTCGGGGTATGTTGGGGGAGTCTGAGAAGGCCATGTTCAAATCATTCTTCTTGATAGCCCGCTTCTTCCATTTTGTAGCCAGGGACCTCACCTGGGCCATCTTCCGGAGAGCCCCGAAAGCGGAGTTAGCCCCCAGGGTAGGAGGAGAGTCAATGTCGCAGTCCATCTCAAGACTCAAGGAGTCATCCTCAGCGTCTTTACTGGAGCCATTGAGAGTGGCATGAAAAGCAGATTTGTTCTGGTAAACATCGGCCATGATCCAAACAGAGTTACCCGCTCTCTCTCTCTCTCTCTCCTTTCCTAAAGAAAGAAAACTTCAGTTAGGGAGGAAAATTAGAAATTATTTTCTTTCCGCTCTAGAGTATTATCATTACTGTGGCTCGTTAGAAAGTAGTAGTGTACTGCTGCAGGAGCAGTCGTCATGGTAATACTGTGGGCAGATAATGGCACCGTTTAGTACGGTAATAGATAGACAATTATATAGACAGTAAACAATGGGACGTGAACTGCAATTCATGTATATTCTAGTAAAACTGTTTGACACATAAGGCAGCAGTGGCCAGTGGATTTGAATTTAAATGCCGACTTGAAATGAACAAAATCGTTGTGACTAGACTACACGAGAGTTTTAGAATTCAAGGAATAATTGCTCATAAAATGATCTAGAATTTAGTGCCAAGCACGAGTAATAGTTAGATTGAACATTTTACTAGTGTGAGCGTATGTATAAGGCTACATAGATCGTCGACCGATAGCTCCAAAACAAAACGCGGCATCAGAGTGGCTTGGTACATAATGAATTGCAAAACTGTAACTTTGATGCAGGAACAGGTATTGTTGTCCAATTTAACAACACATTCATTCGCCAAATCTAAAATAACCTCCAAAGCAGCAAAGCGTTTAACTGAAATGCTGAGTTTTATCATGTGTGTTTACACCAAATAAAATTGAAATTATTTCAATGACATAAATTCTATGAGAACAGCTTCTCTCTCTCTCTCTCTCTCTCTCTCTCTCTCTCTCTCTCTCTCTCTCTCTCTCTCTCTCTCCCTCTCTCTCTCTCTCTCTCTCTCTCTCTCTCTCTCTCTCTATCTCTCTCTCTCTCTCTCCCTCTCTATCTCTCTACTAAATGAATATTGAGCTATCGCAGACCATCCTCTTGCTGCACCTGCTTTTCCAATATTCAATGAGGCGCAGCAGCTATATTAAGCACGAGGCCGCGTGGGGGACCTCATTCAAAAACTTAACCTCTCTCTTTCTAACTCTCTCTATCATAATCTCTCTTTATCTCCCTCTGCGCCTCCTTAATCCCAAGTGGCTGCAAACCCAAGGACAAACACCTTAGGCTCCCCCACGCGACGGCTCTTTAATATAAGACGTCCAATAAAATGAATATTATATAAATGCTGCGGAACAGCTGATCTATAGTCTTCGCGTCAGCTTCAGTCTTATTCACTGCTGCAATTTCATAATCATACCACTACCATTTGACAATACAAAGCATGCTACTGTATTATCTAGAAGGCACAATTAATACCGTGGAAGTAGCATATAGTGATTCTCATCCGAACCATGCAGTGACTATTGCAACACTAAACAGAGAATATATGCCCTTCCAACATTGAAGGAAGGTCCTTCCTATTATGACAGAATCACACGCAGATCTGAACAACTGTAGAACTGTGAGCAGGAACAATTTGCTCTTCCTACCCTGGATGTAACTTGTTTCCGGTATTACATGCCCCATGGACTGCAGCAGCAGAAATCATGACTAAATCAAAGTGATATATTAGGTTGTCCAGTAAAGATTTTCGTTTGGCTTTTATGGGAAAATGTTTTGAGATAGAGCAAAATGGACTTCACCACCGTTTTTCTCACACGATTTTGGATCGGAATACTATGCCTGATATCGATATATGGCTGTTCTCGGTTCACAACAGGCTATTTTCTCTACCCCACTCTTGTTGCTGCTGTACGGGGTTACTTCGCGATTTTCGATTTTTAGTACTAAAGCTGCTGTACTTCTTAAAATGGTACCGGAGTGATGTTTTGTTGGATCAAGCTTGTTCATTGGACAATTACCTACCTTTCAAGATGTAATAAAACATCCTATCTTTATTTTGTCACTGAGCAATGGGCCTTCAAAAAGTTTTGGTCAAAATTAGAAACTTTCACTTCCGGGTCTCACCAGGATTGGATTATAATCAAAAACTCTGCAGTAAAAGATAGTTCTAAGTCAGTTCTAAGACTTAGTGAACCCAATTATGTGATTGGTTGACTTAAAAAGTGTTTTATTGGCGTTTTCGAACATACCCGTTAAGCAGGCCCCATTTTTTTGCGCTTTTTCGCTTTTTTATGATACATTAACTGTTCTAGAGATTATAAGTCAACGCGGAAAGACTCAAATCGCATACATATCTCATCCTTAGACTATTTGCTATCGATTGAGCACCACGGGAGCTAAAAATACTGTACCAGTTTTCTTAGGGTAGCTTTTAAAAAACTTTGGTAACCCCGAACAGCAGCAACAAGAGTGGGGTAGAGAAAATAGCCTGCTGAGACCCCAGAACATTCATATACCGATATCATGCATGATATTCCGATCCAAAATCGCGTGAGAAAAACGGTGGTGAAGTCCATTTGGCTCTATCTCAAACCATTTTCCCATAAAAGCCAAACGAAAATCTTTACTGGACAACCTAATAGTTATATCATGACATGATACCTCGTTCTAGATCATTAATATGATATAGGCCATAGGGTAGGAGGGGGTAATTCGGGTCAGTTGGTAATTCGGGTCACTTGTTTGTAATTCGGGTCATTCTAATGTAACAAGATTTGGCGGGAAAATTTGAAATACGGAATATCGCTCATTTCCCGATTTTGGATTCAATTGGTATTCCCGTGAATTTGCGGAATTTTTTCGAGAAGAAAACATATGATTTTATCCAATGGGATAATTCAGCACTTATTGGCTAAGTTTTTGAAGGAATTACGTCATTATTGATTTACCAAAATGACGTCATAAAACAGTGTGTCTAATTCGGGTCATGTTTGTAATTCGGGTCACAGGCAAAGCGGCTAATTCGGGTCACCTTATTTTTGCGATAAATCAGCAAGTTTGAGTGATTTCTGGCCCCATATTTTATGTTTTCTTCTCGATTTGGGGCCTCTGGGGGCCTTTAGGGGCCTCTAGGGGCCTCTAGGGGCTTCTAGGGGCCTCTAGGGGGCCTTTAGGGGTCTCTAGGGGGCCTCTAGGGGCCTCTAGGGGCCTCTAGGGGCCTCTAGGGGCCTCTTGGGGGCTCTAGGGGGCCTCTAGGGGCCTCTAGGGGCCTCTAGAGCAGCAGTTCTAGAACAACGAAATCTACAAAGCAAATGTACACACAGCACTGCAAATATGCAGTGTTGTCTTAGTAACAGCCCCTCTCAAGTCGTATATGGGTAGCACGTGCCTCCCAAATAAGGAATGATTAGGGGCCTCTAGGGGGCCTTAAGGGGCCTTTAGGGGTCTCAAGGGGTCTCTAGGGGGCCTCTAGGGGCCTCTAGGGGGCCTCTAGGGGCCTCTAGGGCCTCTAGGGGCCTCTAGGGGGCCTCTAGGGGGCCTCTAGGGTCCTCTAGGGGGCCCTCTAGGGGCCTCTAGGGGCCTCTTGGGGGCTCTAGGGGGCCTCTAGGGGCCTCTAGAGCAGCAGTTCTAGAACAACGAAATCTACAAAGCAAATGTACACACAGCACTGCAAATATGCAGTGTTGTCTTAGTAACAGCCCCTCTCAAGTCGTATATAGGTAGCACGTGCCTCCCAAATAAGGAATGATTAGATACACACGCTCTGACAGCCAACCAACAGCCAACCATCAGCCAACCAACAGCTGGCCCGAATTACAAACACGTGACCCGAATTAACCACATGATTTCAGCGGCAACACGCTGTGTTGGTAATTCGGGTCATTTGGTCACGTGTTTGTTTGCGAGGGCTGTGATTGGCTGAATACGCACGTGGCCCGATTTAGCCACTGACCCGAATTACCAACAATACGCAAACTAACGATTTCGTGGGCTTTTTTATGTGTGAAAAAGGTTGGATTTGAAAACTTCAACAGTCCAAATATCTTAACAAGTGTCACATTGGATAAATTGAATAGATTTTATGTGCAGACATTCTGCCACAACCAAGGGAATACCACTTTAATCAAAAAGGTGACCCGAATTACCCCCTCCTACCCTAGTCATCTTCGCAATTAAATAATAAATATTCAATGTAGAAATTTAGGTGAAATTAAGGGAGATCACTGCATCATATTGAGCAAAAGCGATGGAGCATGCTACTACGGTAGGCGGACTCTAGTGCTAACGGACTCTATATCTAAACCCATTAAACCCAAGGAGGACTCTATAACCCTAACCTTTACACTAACCCCTAAAAGTAAACTCGAACCCAAATAACGGCCCTAACACTTCTAAATGAGTATAGAGGCACAGCAAACTCTCGTTTCTGGCCTAACGGCCGAAATCTCGAGTTCGATTTTCGTGATTTTAGCACTAGAGTCCGCTTACCTGCTATTACAGCTGTTTAGACGCGATGATGAAACAATGATGATCGGATCTTTCCCTGAAACGGATTATCATGTTCGTGTTTTTGCGGGGAAAAGTGAGCATGTGGTCATAGGCTCGATGCAGACCATCTAGAGATCTAATTATACAGAGAAATCTAAACTGATAACATGGTTTGTTTCGAAATGCAGGCCGAAATATGATCAACAAGAATTATTGCATTATGTATTCATAATGCGGTGTTTCCCTGCCAAATGGATTTAAATTGATGAATAAGCTTCAAAACTGGATTTCCTGATGAATTTTGTGCTCAAAGAGCATTTTTTGGCTGATGCAATGTTGGTTACTAAGGTAACTAGGTGAGTTGCTATGGTAACCAAAGGCAGTTGCTATGGTAACCAAAGCAGTTCCTATGGTAACCAAGGCAAATGCTTAGGAGACCCCAGTTGGTTACCAAGTGCTTCAACTTTAACCGCATCTCAACTCGAGTCACTAGTGTGACAGTAGTTTCAATGTTTCATGCTTGGAAGACGTTCTATCACTTCATAGCATGGCTGTAGGGCGCCCAAAGTGATTTCAGGTGATAGTGGGAAGTGCTATCAGCGAGTAATTGCGCGCCACAATGTGTGTTAATCATTTCCTTTGTTGAATCAACGAAGCGTGAGATGAAAGTTTTATGAAGGAGCAGACTTGTTGTTAGGCGTTGTCCGTGACGGACGGACGGACGGACACTTTTAGTTAACTACACAATCTGCTGATTTCTAAACCCTGAATGATCTTTTTAGCACGTGCGTGCTACAAAGATCATCCCGGGTGATTGCCTTCGGCAATCACCCGGGCAGGGAAAAAATGGTATCAGGTATGTATTATCTAAATCCGGTTGCGTTGAATTCGTTTTGAAAAGCTGACTCAGAAAAACTCTGTTCAACAGGCATGAGGGAGTTCTAAGACCACAGTCAAGCGCCCTACCGTAGACGCTTATGCAAACACAAACTCAATCTTTCAACGAGGTATCATGTCATGATACTATCATATCGATTTAGTCATGATTCCTGCTGCAGCCTGGGGTATGTTGTATGCCGGAAACAAATTACGCGATCCAGGATAGGAAGAGCAAATCGTTCCTGTTCAACAGTTTTTTAGCTGCCATGATACCATTATATGCAGATATGCTACCTTTACAACTACCTTTACAACTACTGTTCGAGGATGAAATCACGGGGGAGAAAGCATTGAGAAACAGCTCAGTGGTAGTTTGTTATGTAGCAGTTCCTTGTGACCATACGAATGCAAAGCGGTGGTGGTAGCTTGTTGCTGCAGTTCCTTGCGAATGCAACAACATCTTCCCCCACACATCTTCCCCCCCCCCCCACATATGGTCTCTATCATGTACGCTGCACTCTATCTGAACTTGTTTATCACGTACATAACTCAACGTGCAAGTTGAGTTATGTACGTGATAATTAAGTTCAGATCTGAACGTACAGGAGAACTCTCTCTCTGATCAGAGAAAATTCTCCTGTGTGCTTCCTATAAAATCTAGAGTCAAGGACACAGACCATTTCTCTAAAGGGTAGCTGGTACACAAAACTCTAGAGCTGAAATTAATGATTGCTTGTAAACACGCTAATCTCTTGTTCTTGTGAACACTGGGGTGTATTATAACTATTACACTAGTTATATACTAGTAGTTATACTAATTATCATATCAACCACTATGCCACCTCATGATGTGTTGGAGAGACACACAAGTGTACTATATATCTTACTACTACTAACACACACCTACTACTAGTAAACCACACGCACAGAATCGCAAGCAACTTCATCTCTAGCACTATAGCTTCCGCACAATCACTACTTTTTTCATTACCACACAATTTCAACAGAGCCGGTGATATATAGGCTAACGACCATCATGATCAAAGAGGGGGAGGGGAATATCATTTTTAGAATTCAATGTGGTACAGCGGCGCCAACAAAAAGGGGGGGGGGGGGTATCCATTTCTCATTCAGACGAACAAAACTAGTAAGACATGGATCTCTCGACTAGACCGCGTTGCAATGCAACTTGCATCTGTGAACTATCGTAAATGAAATAGTAATATGCTAATATAATTTGAAGCAAAATGAGAACATGAATGAACCATGGGCACACACACTCTCTCTCAGTCACTCTCTCTCCCTCTCTTTCTCTCTCTGGGTAAGAAAAAAAGACGTGAAATTTAGCAATATTCAGTCACAATAGCATATGACCAACTGCAGCCCTAACAATTGCAAGAGAAAAGATGTGGTGTGAGGTCGACTGAAGAGCGGTAACTATATTTCGCTAACAAAACAACACGGCCTGGAGTTGTCTTTGTCTGCACAGACACGACCCCTTGTTGTGAAACCATATGTCACTCTAACAGGAAGTACACGGTTTCTCTTGTTGTGTCCTAACCCGGTCTTTGTCGAGTCTTTGTGGCCCCAATTAGCCCCCTCTCCAAAACAAACAAAAGGCAACACTTTGAGTCATATATCAAAGAAGATGGAGGTATAGAAACAGTTGCTTCAAATTTAATATGTAACTTTTAGCTTGACAAAAATGAAAAATAGTTTAAAGCTTCTCCCAGCAGCTCCCACGGAGAGGGACCACGAAGCAAGATAATGCGTGAGAATGTGAAAAACAAACAACTCTGGGGAGAGAGAGAGGGGGAGAGAGGAGAGAGAGAGAGAGAGAGAGAGAGAGAGAGAGAGAGATGAGACGAGAGAGAGAAGAGAGAGAGAGAGAGAGAGAGAGATGAGAGAGAGAGAGAGAGAGAGAGACTAGAGGACGAGAGAGAGAGAGAGAGAGAGAGAGAGAGATGAGGAGAGAGAGGAGAGAGAGAGAGAGAGAGAGAGAGAGAGAGAGAGAGAGAGAGAGAGAGAGAGAGAGAGAGAGAGAGAGAGAGAGAGAGAGGGAGAGAGAGAGAGGAGAGAGAGAGAGAGAGAGAGAGAGAGAGAGAGGGGGGGTGTAGAGGGTCAGATGATATGGAACCTGCTGCACAAAGTAGGACTAGTAGGTCCTGCGGCTGCATGTTTGATGAATAAGCTACTACATATATGAAGATTAGAAATAGTTTCAATAGGACATTGGGATAGACCATAGCTTGCAAGATAGTTTGTGGTTTAGGTTCAGAAAACTGTAGCATTACATAACGTGCATAACAACGCTCGTCGAAGACGAGAAGCATGCTTCAATAAGATACGTACACTAGATATAGGATCACTTGCTAATGCTAAGCAATAAAGATCCGATCAAGGTTCACACTGCTATATCACTTATCATAACACGTAACTGTGCCCTTGATATACATGGTGAACTAATGGTGAACTAATGAGGGAGATCGAGAGGGGGAGATCAAGAGGGAGAGAGAAAAATCTTCTTTTGAGAATATTGATGTTTTATGAAAGTTAAACAAATAAACGGTGTGTATTTATATCAAATCGGGTAAAGCAATTAACGTCAAGTAATGCCATTGCCAATTATCATTGCCGATGGTCTTTTGTTGTTGTTTGTCATTCGTCGGTCTCATTAGGTAATTGGTTAAAGCTTGCCTCCAGCTCCAATTAGTGTAAGGTAATGGCACAGTTTTCAGTAAATATCGACTATCCGGCATTCATAATACACAGACAGACAGACAGACAGACAGACAGACAGACAGACAGACAGACAGACAGACAGACAGACAGACAGACAGACAGACAGACAGACAGACAGACAGACAGACAGACAGACAGACAGACAGACAGACAGACAGACAGACAGACAGACAGACAGACAGACAGACAGACAGACAGACAGACAGACAGACAGACAGACAGACAGACAGACAGACAGACAGACAGACAGACAGACAGACAGACAGACAGACAGACAGACAGACAGACAGACAGACAGACAGACAGACAGACAGACAGACAGACAGACAGACAGACAGACAGACAGACAGACAGACAGACAGACAGACAGACAGACAGACAGACAGACAGACAGACAGACAGACAGACAGACAGACAGACAGACAGACAGACAGACAGACAGACAGACAGACAGACAGATAGACAGATTTGTTGTAACGTAAGCCGCGGTAAATTAAATAAACATGTGCAAAATTGAAATGCGCGCATCGCGCCGCGCTACAAAACTCAATATTCAAATCCGCGCCCGAAAAAAGTAAAGTCGGATTTTTTGAAACTGTCACCCCCCTGAAATAACAAAATTTGCCATATCTCCGGTTCCTGATAAGATAGAGACTTGAAATTTGGTGGTTCGGAAGAACTTAGCAAGATCTTCATAACCTCCAAATTTCAAGTCTCTATCTCGTCAGGAACCGGATTTATGGTCATTTACGAAATTTGAAAATACCCAGGGGGGTGACAGTTTCAAAAAATCCGACTTTATCGTGACCTCTTTTTAAATTTTCATTTTCTTGAAATCGTTTCGAGAGTCTCAATCGGCTTGACTGACGCAGAGAGGTCTGTAACAATCCATCGATTAAATTTTAGCGGTCGAGACGGGTTAGAGTTACAGGCTGCCGTCACTCTATAGCCCTAATAAAACCATATCGTATAGGGCAGCCGCTACCCTTTCCAGTATCTGATATGGTTAGGGCTATGTTTATCGGTTAGTTCTATCGATTATCTATTAGGTACCGTTCCGTAAAATTGACCTTGTGGTTGCGTGGCATAGTCATTTGAAAAAAAAGTTCGTCTAAGTGTACTCGTTTCGGTAGCATGCACCTGTAAACAGGCTTCGAGAGACCCAGATTTTAATCGCCCCCGAATTTGCTTGATCAAATTCAGTCTCTTATCAAGGGCCGCAGATATAATTGAACTGTTGTGAACAGATTAAAAGGGCGTAATTTTGGTTCAATTCTAGCTCGAGCTGTAGTTTGATGTATTTTGTAATGGTCAAGGTAGGTCTGAAACACGCGGATCATTTGTGTTTATTGTCGCAACTGTGATTAATGTGTAACCCAACCCATCTTAGCGTATAGCAGATGCAGCATTGAGAGACCAATCTGGGGGATTTGATCTGTGATATGTGATAGTTGTACAACCTTTGTACTCTTTTCCACTTTCTAGCTAATCATACTGCCGTACTTTTTCACCGGAAGAGTAGTCATGGTGAAATGAGTGCCAGTCCAATTTTGGATCTACCTAAATTAATCTTGGTAAGATATATCCTATTTACTATGTACCAGGTATCGTACCACCCAAGGGGTGCGTTGAAGTTATAACACACCCCAGAAAAGAGGCTTCCCATCTAAATCTAATCCTCTCATATTTTCTTTAGACGCCAAAGCAGGGTGTGCAAAGGAGAGCTGGTATCCGGCGACCCTCCGACTTTTCAGTCGAGGAAGATTCAAAAGAGTTCCAGGCGTCAAAACGCAGAACTTCATTGTACGTTGTATGATATTATTTCCGTATCAATCACGATACGAATCAAGTTAATTAGCAGGTCAAACTTTTGATGGGGGACTCCTCACACCTGCCAAAACTTTCCACTCCTATTATAGGAAATAAAAGCTGTTAAAGTCACAGATCATATCTTCTTTTTAGTGCACGTGGTGGCCTCTCATCAGTTAGTGAGTTTGATGATTCGAAGATATGCAAACTAGTACTCGAGAAAACGAGGAGTCACTCCCGTGGGCCCGGAAGGGTGGATGCCATCAAAGCATCCAACAACCTGGCCAGATATTTCGACCAAATTTCCACTGATGATATCTTGTCGGAGAGTATCAAGTGTATCAAGAACCGAATCGGATCTGTAGGTGAATTAAACACACAGTATTTTCTCAGACTTTATCATTGTAATCTTGCTTGGTTGAAAAATGTAGCACCATGGTAACCATGGTAACCATCCTAACATTTTCAAGGTGACCACAACTTTGAGAGCAAGGATCTAATGCGATACCTCAGTGAAGTGTTTGGGAAGTCTGAATTCGAAATGGACAACATTTCCAAGGTGTGTGAATAATAATGAAGAGTTTAATGAAAGGTTGCAGGAGCAAATGAGCTAAATAAAGCGTAGGGTAGCTGCTGGCTATTTGAAATGGCGGCTTATTTGAAACACCCCCTCTACTGTAACAGGCCGGCAGGTTCACCAAATCTGGATTTTTAGACATCAGTGGGCTTGGCATGAGTTCTGACTAGCCCACTGATGTCTAACAAGAATTATTTGCATTATGTATCCATAATGCTACGTTTCCCTGCCCTCTTCGATTTGCCATTCAACTCGCCCAACGAGTAAGCTGTCCGCAAAATGGGGATTTGTGTTTTTTCGAATTTTTGAACAAAACGCAGAACAGATTTTTCAATTTCTCCATTTTCCCCAATCAAAAGGCCCGGCCGATATAAAACAAATTTTGCCGCGCATTACAGTTTATAGCCGCGCGCCCCTCATAAAATTTCAATTGTTTGCATCCGCACATTTTACTCCGCAAGTGTCAGATCGCGCGCGCCGCGAGGTTGCCCCTCGCAACGAAAGTGTGACCTCTACCGATTAGTTAGTACTAGCAAAACTGGGGCGATCGTACCGATCGCAAATCGAGGGGTCTGTTTCTATGTTTTTCTCTCTGCCTGTCTGCTATATGCTATGTGATGTGATCCCCCTCTTTTTCTCTCTTTCTCTCCCTTTTATATATGTGATGTGACCCCTCAGGCCTCAAGTAGTTCTCAACACGTGTGATACGTGATACCTACGAATCACGTCGTCACACTGACGGATCACATCGTCTCACTGACGGATCACATCGTCACACTGACGGATCACGTCGTCACATTGACGATAGGGTGTCACATTTCCGTGCAAATTTGCATTAGATATAGTTAGATACCAAAATGTCGTTTTCGAATTCTAACCCTGCTATGCTTTTTTACAAAGTAAAAAGGCATCCGGGTGAATGCATTCACCCGGGCAGGGAAAAAATCCAAATCTGGTGCACCTGCTGGCCTGTAGAGGGGGTGTTTCAAATTAGCCGTAATTTCAAATAGCCAGTCGCTACCCTACCTAGTGCATGTGATTATTAACCAAATTCTATTTCAGAGGCTAGAAGGAGCAGAGCATTCCGTACAAGTGTCGCTGGAGAGTTCTTCACTAAACAAAGTTTCAAAGGTAGCGAGTTCACTGTTCACACACAGAGTGCGGGTACGGATAAAAAATCTTCAGCTCCTATAATTTTACACCCTCAAGCAGTTCATCAATGATATTATAAGTTGTACAAAGATTACAGAGACAATAATTTCAGAGTGTTCTGTGTTCGGTTAGTCTGAAGAAGATGAACGAAAGATTTCTATTTTCCACTTGTAGCCCCGATAACACGCTGGTCAGTTTCAACTACACTCCAACAAGTCATTTAGCTGATTTATCATTCATGTTGACAGTTTTTAAATCAAATATTTCTCCTATTTTATACTCTTATTTCTTCCCCTCCAACTCAAATACATCCACAGAATAGCTTGTACAGTTTCTCACATCTTCTACACACCTACAGTTATCCACGGCATGCAGTCGGGACGGTAAAAGTAACAATCTGGTTTGGAACTCCAAGATGGGGAACATATCCCTCCCCCACAGCCGGGGTTTGCAGCTTTTAGTTGCAGTTTGGGAGCTCAAGAAGGACCATGTCTCACACGCTACTCTGGAGAGGGATGCCAAGTGCAAGGGGGCCGCTTTCATCGACCTAAAGTGAGTTTTAATCGATCTATTATAGGTATCATCATTCATCATCATCAGTTATAGATAGAGAGAATCAGAGAAGAAAAAGGGGGGGGGGTATAATACCGTGGCACCGTGCCAAAAGATATTAGGTCACTTTGATATCTCTTTACACTTTTGGGTATGTTTTGCATTCCACTTCAGGTACTTTCTATATAGTACATAACTCCCTCCCGCGCGGGCATCTATTCAATAGACGCACTGCAGAGCAGTGCGTCTATTGAGCTGTAATGCACGGGTCCCGAAGGGACCCGTGCGTTACAGCCCTGTAAATCCCGAGCGTCAGCGAGGGGTTTACAGGTATATCTGCACGTAAGGGAGGGAGTTGTGTTCTATAGACCCCGCTGGCGGGCACCTAGAAGCAAAACAAGCACAAATTAGGTGGTAGACACAGAGAGAGCTCACACAAAACGGGTCAAACAGTTAGAAATGAAGCTACAGAGTGCTTCTCTACATTCCTACACACTCGTAACAATCGTTGTAACAGTTTCAAAGCGTGGAATGCAGAGAGAGATTACAGTTAATTGTGGGTCATGAGCAACAGTTGCAACAGACTGGCGGGCGCCAAATCTAGACAGAGAGCCTTGTAGGTTGTACACACACTCCCTCTTGAGTTACCAAGTCATTTTATCGTGTTTCCAGTTCTTTGTGATCTTTACACAAATCTGTCAGAGGGCGTGCGTCTATCGAGACACAAACTCACGGCAGTGCACGGCCCAATAGACCAGTGCAAATTGTTTGAGCGCGCCGTGCGTCTATTTGAGCCGGCGGGGTCTATATAGTACATAACGTTCTGCACGCAGTGCAAGCGCGCCATATACGCTCTGCACTGCAGAGCGTATATGGAGGTGAAATGCACGACAGCGCAGCTGGAGTGCATTTCACACCTATATTGCACGAGTGTAACGAGTGCGATATAGGAGCGGTTGCACATGCCGTGCAGGACGTTATTGAGTATATATTCCGCGAGAAAACACATGACAAGCAAAACAATCACAATTTTGGGTGATTACACACAGAGAGATGTGACAAAACAAGGTACAAACTAAGCAAAACTACACAAAATACACTACTACACCTTTTACACACAAGGGGACCAAGTTTTGACAGTTTTAACAGTGAAAAGAAGAGAGAGATAATGAGAGAGATACGAGAGAGGGAGATTGGAATTCTTGGAAATAGCAAACAACAAAACGTGATAAGGGGATAATTAGAAAGAGAAAGAGGGAGAGTGAGTGTAAAATGGCAGACTGTGTGTCGTGTTGTACCTTGTCAGTCATATTTTGTGTGTTTGTGTGTGAATAAGGTGTAAAAACACTGCAAGAACACTTTTCTTAATTATATCCCGCTACCTCTATATCTGCACGCTCCCGCGGAAGCACAGTGCATATTTCAGCGTGCAAATGGTCGCGCACAGCGGGAGTGATATGTGCACTCGCGGTATATATATAATAAGAAACGACTTATCCTCATTATCTTCTACAGTGACACAAAAAACACGGATGGAGAGTATAGGAGACACACCCTAACCCAGTGCAAAGCTTTGTTGAAAGGCAAAACGGGAAAGGATAAGGGGACAATCAATATAGCAGCAACCTACAATTCAGTCATCAACCCCCATAACAAGGCCGTCATGGTAAGTACTAATATATCACCAACCCCCCCCCCCCCCATTCATGAACCCCCAGAACTCAGAACTCCCCCTTTGGTGGACCTCGCACAACATGTAACGTTGGCTCTTCATGGCCATATGATAGAAACCACCTAACCCAATTAGTGTAATTACTAATTATCCTGTAGGTAAGGGCGGGAATGCTCAATAGATTTCTCTGTCATGATATTCCGACGAAAGGAAAGCTCCACCCGATAGCCGTGTCTATCCTTCAGCTACATAAAACACAACAAAAGGTACATAGCTGTTCCAGGTGTGGTAATTACAGTAATTACATTCTATCTTTGCTTATAAAGGGATTTCTGGTAAAGCGCTCGACAGGATCAACGATTATTAAATCTTGTATTACTTTGTAATTACATTCTAATTATCTAATCCAGCGGGTATATTTTGTTGTCAATTTATAACCATGATTCCTGGGGGCCACCAGTAGTAGGCAGCTATTAAGGACCGTATTCCCACTACAAATTCCCACGCGTTACAGTTATCAAATGACGAGTTAAAATTTGTGGACTGGTTGGTACAGGGGGAGAGGTGCCTTCGAACAAACAGTAACTACGAGAAATTATCTGGGACTCTGGTGAATCTTGTTAACAATCTGTCCCACCCACTCGACGAGTTAAATTTAGCAGAGGAGCATGTCAAGACGATATGGAAATCTTTTACAGGTCAGTGGTATAACAACCTGAGAAACCCTTACCTTTCTCAACCTTCCAGTAGCCAGGAAAGATTAGGATCTAACGATAACCTAGCGATACCTTTTGCTTAGTTGAGAACTAGCCGCTTGATCCTCAACCCCACATGTTTAGATTTCTGTAACGGCTATATTGACCGGATGACCACCATGAATATCCTCTACCCTTACACCAATGAGACAGACCTTGTAGAGCTGAAGTATTTCAGTGCCTGCTACAGGACAATCACATCTTGTACGGAGTGGGCAAAACAACAAAAACTTCATGTCTTTGTCATGGTAGGTATATTCAATTACATTACCACCCTCCCTGCCCATATCCATTATTGGAGGGTTCAGATGCCTGAGCAATCGCTCACTATCGCAAACCGTGTTATATCTGTCAGGCCAATACTCTGACCGCAGTTCTCGCGCGACCAATGCTCTGACAGTGTTATATATCTTGGGCTACCCTTGATCACCAACCTTTCAGGGACTGAAAAAGAGTATGGAGAAGAATATTCAGGAGTCACTAAAAAACATCACAAGTGGATTCATTGTGGCTCCTGAAGCAGATGTTCTTAGCCACATTGACAGTGCTATCAACTTTGTAACGGCTATTTATGTAAGTTGGTAATGAAATTATTATATCCACGCGAGCACCCCAATGGGTGACTTCGTAACCAACTATATAATAAGCTGCTGAATTAATTGTTTCCCCTGTTTTGACGCCCGTTTTGACAGAAAACAGTTGATAAAGTCGAATTTTTTAATCAAGGGACAGGGGCCGCGCATTTACAAAAGTCTTTTTGCGCGTGCTAAACGTTTTCGCTCATATCTCCTGTTCCTGATAAGATAAAGACTTGGTCTTGGTTGCGTTGAAAAGGTCTTAAAATTATCTTTCCAACGCTTCCGGGTTCAAGTCTTAAGATTGCCAGGAACTTGATCTCGATTATCACGCGCAAATACAAAGCCGCGCGACCCCTCTGAATGCGCGGCCCCCTGTCCCTTGATTAAAAAATTCGACTTTAAAACGCCAATGGTTCCATCTCAAACATATCAATTTATCCCCAACTCCTAGGTAGAAGTGAAGCAGGTTGATGCCAAATACATTCCTCACCTTCTAAACACGCCCTTCATTGAACTGCTACTGTTCGAAGTTAACGAAACGATAGGGCACCGGGTGAACGATGTCCTTCAGAGGGTCATATCTTATGTTCCTGATGTGGGCGAGGAGGCGGCTGGGAACTACATCAAAATATTAGATTCGGCACTGGCTCTCTATATTAGTGTAGCACAGCTCAAACGAAAGGTGGTGATTTCTTGATCTGTTATCTACGGACTCCCATGATATAGCAGAGATGTATCTCTCTCCCTCGATACCTTGACATTTCCCTTGCTCGAACCCGTTTAACCGCGCCCCGCAAGGGAAACAAATGTAAAGGAGGCTTAGAACATAACATGACAATAACATGATTCCCCTTTTTTATGTATATCGCTAAATTGAGACCCTCACCCCATGACAGTGTGAGATAATTGATCCGGTTGAAGTGACGAATCTATATCTCGGAAAGTTCCATGCACGGTTTTTTAACATCATTTGCAAGTGGTTAGATGAGAAACTGATCAAGAACAAGGATTATATCACAAAGGCTACTGGCCAGGAGGACATCCTAAAACCTGTAAACAACGCATGTCAAGTTAGTGTAGGGCGGGTGTTTTCTATCGGGCAGATAATCAGGGCTTTTTCATATATCATGTAGTACCCGACGAAGTTTGAGAAACTTACATTCAATATTTGGAACTATTTTAAATTGTTTTGTGATGACAATATCTTTTTATAGTGGTCCTGGCTGGTGTTCGATGTTGAGAGAATGAACCTGGATATCGTTGGGATGTTGGATAACTTCGATTTCCCTGATACCAACGCCCGGTTTACAGTTACCCTAAAAATGAACTGTGAGTAGGCAGGGGGAACAGCCAACACCGCAAGAAATGTTTCATCCTTTCCTGAGAAATCGGGCGGGATCCTAAATAGCTTGATTTCTTCAACTGCTTGTTGCTGTTGAGAAATCAACAAAAGCTGGGGGTGATTATAGATCCCTGGTTAATAGTGTGCACTTAGTACACTGTATTACCGTGTAATTTCACACAGTATACACACATTACTGTACGACAGCTGGATCTGGTTAAACAAAAACAATGATATCATGTACTTCCCTATTTACTAATTACTTCCTATTTACTAATTATCTAATTAAAGTTTAATTATTAAACAGATGTAATAACAGAGAGCTATCTGACTATGTGCGATCAACTGATAGAACGGGGGAAGCCCCTTTTACTAAAGGGTGAAGAGCGACTCATCAGGCCCATTAGTATGCTGGTGAAATCTGGCAAACTTCCCCCAGAAGAGTAGGTGTTTATAAAAAATCACATTATATATCCGATATCTTTCCTTTTTTTTCTTGCGGTCACAGTGGTGCTCCGGCCACTTTATCTAGTTTACATGACTAGAAACAAATACAAACACGAGTGTTGTATTTGTACAGTACTCCAGGAAAATTTCATTGCCCTGTCGAGTTCTCCTGAGGACACAATCCCCACAAATCACAGTGACTAGAAACATGACTCATAATAAGACTTCATTCATGATCCCTAATATCCACAGGAAGGATGAGGACATATCACCCCATTTGGTTTTATCAAGCTCCCTTTATCGGATCGTCACCATGCTAGAGAACCTTCCCTCAGTTCTGGCCTTCCATCACTTCTCCAAGAATAAAGAACAGGAAAAGCAGTTGATGGATAAAGTGCATGGGGTTGGTAATAACAAGCAATAACAACCCTGTTCTTTCTCTCTCCCCCCTCTCTCTCCTAGTTATAGCAACGATCTCACCTGTTGACTCGCGTTACCTCCCCCCCCCCCATCTCACAAGGTCAAAAGAAGAGTAAGAGAGGAGAAAAACAAGTGGATAGTGAAAGTTTGTGAAAAAGTTTTACAGAGTCCGATTAAAAGAGCTTTTCGACATTTTATGACCTACTCCTATGAGTAAGTGTTCAATTATTTACACTATTTGCGTAGCTCGACCCCCTTTTCGCGTGTAAAGGGAGCTGGAGGGTTAGAACATAACAAGATAATATGGATGATATTATTATTCCAAACTTCTTGAATGGAACCGAATATTATTAAAAAATCATTCACATACCACGTGATTTGAGATTTCCCAATTCATGTACGTGATTTCTACAGGTTGGATGAAGACACAGCGACAGACGAGCTATACCACGTGATCGAGAATCTGATCAATACAATCGAATTGGGGGTACCTCCCTGTTTGGTTCCTGATTTTATAAGAAGTCTCTGGGACCGAATTATCCTACCTCTGTTTGTATTCCACCTGAATCTCAAATCAAAGTCAATCGTGAAAATCCCTAAATACTACCATTGCGTCAATGTAAGTCCGTGATTAATATTAGACAATTTTGACCGGTGATCTAAGTTTTCACAGTGCACCGTTTCCGGTGGTCTAACCACTTAGACCACCGGTTACAGTGCACTGTGAAAACTTAGACCACTGCAAAACACTAGTAATTATAAAGTAAAATACCGTTGCAGTGGTATGTGAAAAATTAGACACTTTCTAGTCACACACACAGTATAAACACGCCCTAACCCTTATCCTTTCTTCCCCTCTGCAACTATAGGTCACGTGATCGTCACGTGATGGCACCACCCCAATGAGTGTCCTGTATCTGCTTTCCCTATCTGCCTTCGATTCTCTCTTTCCCTATCTCTCTCTCTCTCTCTCTCTCTCTCTCTCTCTCTCTCTCTCTCTCTCACACACTCATTCTCTTTCTCTCTCTCTCTCTCTCGCTCAATCTTTATCTCGTTCACTCAGTTTGTTTCCAAAATCATCTAATAAAATTAGATGACTGCTTTTACATGCTCTATTACACAACAATAATGTTAAAGATTCTTTCACTTTTAGGCCTCGCAGGCTCGGCCCAAAAGTACAACTAAAGAGCTCGCAGGCTCGCTCAGTAGTTACACTTAGCGTGCCTCGCAGGCTCGGCAGCTAAGTAAAAGGATCTACCTCGACCTGTCGGTCTCGGTTCATTATTGTTGTATTTAGAACACTCGGCCTTCGGCCTCGTGCACTAAATAGTAATAGACCATTTTAACCAGTCATCTAATCATATAATAATTAACATAACTAAGTTAATAAATTGTCAGAATGATTATGAGCCTCATTCAATACTTCTAGTTTTACACTTTTCTCTTATCTCTTTATGATCTAAACCTTCTTTTACAACATGGGACGTTGTGAGAGAGGGTCGAACAAGGCAAGTCATATAATTTCTTTTCTTTCAGCAAAGTCCAAAAGGAATATATCCCGAATATATTCTTTGCTAGGCTAACGACTTACACACCTACACGCATACCATAATAAATCATAATATGCCTTGCCTAGCTAGACTTTTTTCGCGTGCCCCGCCCTTTACAAATGTAAAGGAGGGTTAGAACATAACAAAATATGCCCATTGCCTGAAGATAATATTATCTGTGAAATGTGAATCAAACGTACCCTCGTATTCCCCTCTCCCTATATTAAATAATATCAATCAATGTTACATTTCATGATTGTGCCCCACATTACTACTACATTATCATTATAACACTTCTCTACGCAGGTTGCACTGAAGAGAGTTATTGGTCTGTTAGTGGCTTACTCGCAAAACCTCCAGGCCGATATTGATAATAACAGGGATCTAGAACATATGAATCTGTATCTGGAGTGTCTGTCCGAGAGTCCCGAGGAGCTCCTTTATAGGTGAGAGATTTGGTGACGTTTGGTGATGTTTGGAGATATATTTGGTGATATTTGGAGATATTTGGAGATGTAATGTTTAGAGATATTTGGAGAAATATTTGGTGATATTTTGAAAGGTTCTTGTTCAACCTAATTTGCAAAGGGTCAAAAGAGTTAGAAGGGGTCTAAAACCATCCACTATCCACTAGCTAGAAGAACATGATATGAGGTGCTGAACTGCGCTGGTAAATCGTTTATTAATATTGTTTGTACTTTACCAGGTATTTTGACCGAGAGATAGCATACCAGGAGAGAAAGATAGAGGAGGAGTGGACTAACCGGGGCACAGTCAGCTTTACAGCTAGATTGGTGCCACACGGTGCCAGTATGGAGCTGCATGTGAGTGAATCTGTCAGTGAAACTACCACCCTCCCTTCCCCCGTATATCATCCCTATGTTTAGTCTGGACCATACGGCATGGAACACACAGGGGGGATGTTTCCTGGTTTTTATTATAAACAACACGTTCTATTAATTTGTCATGTTAAACTAATGATCCAGGTGCGTGTGTTGCGATGTGATTCACTACCCAAAATGGACACAATTGGGTCATGTGATGCTATTGTAAAGCTAGCCATCCATCCTAAGTATACGAAGGAACTGGAGAAATTGAAAAGCTTCAAAACTAAAACTGTTAAAAGTCTCAATCCGGAGTTCCCTGAGTGAGTTTTAATGTTCATTTCATTTGTTCACCCTATACATTGTGTGGTCCACACCAAGTGCGCTCTGTGAGGGTTCGGTAGATCAACCTCTACACTCAAAAAACCGTAATCCAACACACACATATTTCCAGGCACCACTTCAAACAGACGATATCCCTGGACTTCTCTTCCCTACCACGACCTAAGGCAGTGTGTCTTCAACTAGCGGTATGGGATGAGGACTTTTATGGGCCGGACGATTTTGTCGGGGAAGCCCTGATTCCATTAGAAGGTTGTTATGTGTGTGTGTGTGTGATTTGCTGCATAAACATTGGCTTCGTGCCCACCGCAACAGCTTTCATATCGTTTATCTACGACTGTTTCAGAATTGCTACATTCCACGCCTACTAAAGTATTCACCAGACCCCTTGTGGTACCAGACCTAGAAGATAGCTTGTATTGTGTTCTCAAGCAGCGAGCAGTATATAATGGACCTATTAAAAAGTTCGTCGAATTGAGGAACAAAATGGTAAGTCAAGTCATGCTTGCTTAATGTTTTATACAAATCTTGGCAATTAATCGAACATCAATTGCAATTGATGTTCAATTCTATATTTAGCCTGACCCAGGTAAATTAGTGTCCGACTGGATCATTAGATCCTCTTCGTCTTCTACATATCAACTAATACCCATTTTCATCTTTCAGACCAGTACGGATGCCCCACGATCTCCTAGGAAGTCATTTTTAAATATCCTCTAATTTTTTGTGTAATGTCCTGAGTTCTCATTTCTGAATTTGCCGGCACCAGCCCCGGGTTTGTAATTCATCGTGTTTTTGGTGTTGTCACGCGCGATCAACGCGCACTGGTGAAAGTACAGCCGTAGGCACTTGCAAGCATGGTTCGGATTCTTTGAATCTGGGAAAACAGATCAAATGTTGCTGTGTGATATGAACGCCTCGGAAAGAGATGTGATCTGGTATGTTTTAGAAGGTGGTGGTAAAGATAATGAATCGGTATCCATACCATAATTCCTCCCCCATGTACCCTGGGATTTCCCCCGGTGTGTTTTACAAAACAAAACTCTCGTATGTAAATAGCAAAACAATTCTAGATATTTACAACATCATCCTATACATAATGACGAAACCCAGTTGACATCAAATTCCCGGATCATCATTCTTCTGTTGACATCACCATGGCATGAAAAAGCGGCGCGCGCGTATCAGATCCTGTCCATCAACAGACAAGAGGCTACAGACGAGAGTGTCACTGACCACTTTTTACATCGGGGGCGACCCGCGCGTTCCCGCAAGTAACTCTTTCAACTGTTCTGCAAGTGGAAGCAAGCACCTCGTATCGATATTATATTCTTGATGAATGAGGGTAAGCTTCACTGTTCGGCTGGTGGAGATGCCTCTTCAACTTCAACCTTTTTCCGGCAGAACGGACATGCCTTTAACTTCAAATACTGCAGCTCCAAGTCATCAGCATAAAAGATTCTGTTGCAGTTGTCACACATTTTCAGTATAATCTCGGGCATGCAATTCTTATAAAACTGGTATCGGAGGGGCGATGGCCACTTTAGAACCAGTACCTCAGATTTGTGCATCTGGCGCATGATATTGGCACTGATCTCAATCGGGGCGTAGCTGGATACAGTATCCCACTGCTGTAGCCGGTCCTCAAATGTCTCCCCTCCCCCACCACCACCACCTCCACTACCTCCACTATTTCCCACAGTGGGCCCCTCAAATGTCATGGTCTGGACATCTCCCCGATCAGACTCCTTCCACGGTGTATCACCCCCGGCTCTCTGTTTTGCGGGTGGATCCGAGTTGATGAGGGCCTCTGCTTCCTGGTCCGAGATGCCGTTCTCGGGGATGAATTCAACCAGGGGCAGTGTCTCAAATGCGTAGAAGGAGTGAACAAAGGGTTGCTGGCAGTTAATACACTGGTTCCCCATGGAGTTGAGTAGCGGGTTAACAGTTGAACATTTGGTACACAACCACAGGCACTCCTCTTTATCCTATTGGGAGAGGGAGGGGGTGAGATATAACGTGGGAAAATGTATCAGATACATAGAGAACTATGATATTCAGATATCATACTCTTTCTGTTATAGTTACCTGGAAGGGTTTAGATCGTATTGTGATACTATTACTATCAACATCCTCCTGCATACGCAGTGGTATAACCATTTGTTGCAGCTTATCAAATGCGTGTCTAGCTAGCTTGTAGGCACCCATATTCTTGCTCATTTTGGCCAGGGCAAATAGTACCGCCACTTTAGAAACACCTGGAAGGAAGATGTGAAATACTAATATCATAACCCGTTTTGATAACTAGACAGTTTTAGACAGCAATATACTCTGCTCTCTGAAACTCTGCTCTCTGAAACTAGCACAAATGAGAACAGATCTGTGTGGCGGTGAGAGAGGATCGAACAATGTAACGTACCGTATGGTGTTTCCTGTAGTGTATGATGAAGTAGGAACCGAGCCATGTTGAAGATAGCGTCGGGGAGGTGCTGAGAGAAGGGCTGTTCGGTAAATCGGTGGAGGGTGTGATAGGCATAGTACACCTCCGCCCTCTGTTGGTAATCTTGGAACTTATCCAAACAAATGTTAACCTCCTCCTCTTCCCCTGGATGATTATATTGGTAAAAATGCAGTTAAATATTATGAGCCCTTGAAACTGACCTAGTTATTTGGTAATGAAATTACCCCTCTGTTATTATTGCTCATGGAGGCAATAAAAGGGGTGACTTCGTAACCAACCTAGTTGTGGAGGTGATGAGTGATAAGTGAAAAGTGAAGTTGATTTGAAGCATGACCGGTTATATGATAGATTCTTGCTTCGTAGCCACAAATAAAATCGGGTAACAGTTGGTTCCACAACCATATCGTTATCAGGCGGCAAGGTATCCGTGTAATGTGTGGCGGTGTAACAATCTAGTGAGATGATATTGTGTGGTGAAAATACAGTGTTTGGGCAACAATCTGCAAGTTTTTTGACACCAAAACACAATTTAGGTTTTCAATACCTTTAGTTTGAGCTTGATTTGCAAGTTTCAGGTAGGCCATAGAGAGTTTCCAGAAGTAGTAAGACGCATCGTTGTAACGTCTTTCAGAAACAGCATTGTGCGTCAATTTCTCCAGAACCTTCACCGCTTCTTTTGGCTTACCTGGTAATTAATTAATTAATTAACAAGATGATCTCAAACAAACAAAATTGACGTTGCTACTGCCCATACCACTCCAATACTATATAAGTCATATAGGGAATTTTTACCTGCGGTATAGTATGCGTCCTGGGCCTCATCAAACTGGTCATTTTCTGCCAGGTAGTTGGCATAAGGAATGTAAACAGACTCTTTAAACTCGGGGTGATCGCCACATAGGGAGAACGCTTCTTGCCACTGAAACAGAGTACTTAGATAAACATGATATTTAAAATACTTATTTCGGCCCGAGAGTTGAAACAAAAATGAACAACAATTGTCACACAAATAAACAGAAACAAAGAAAACACAAACAAAGACACAGAACACCAACCTGCTGTGATTCAATGTAAAGCTCCACAAGTGAGTTCAGTTCCCCCAACTTCTGGTAGCACTCTGCAGCAAACTCATACTTCCCCATCGATTTGAAATGTCCCGCACAACTCCTCAGCTCCTCGATATGGGTCTTGTTTAGTTGTCGCATTATCTCAATCAGCTTATCTGACCATTTCTGGTTCCCTGCTATCTCTATTGCCTCGTTAAATGCAGCAGCAGCCATGTACAGATCAATAGCGGACCCGGGATCATTAGTAGATTTGCACCACTCTGCCTGCCGCTTTGATTAGGCCCTTCACGTTTTTAGGATCGGAAGATGTTAGGAAATCTTTAGCGTTCTCGAACTGTCTCAGGTCGCTAAACATCTCCATCGCCTTGGCCTCATTTCCAGATTTTTTGTACACTTTAGCGGCTTCTTGGAAATCCCCCTTGAACGCCAGGAAATCAGCCAGGATGAGGTTATTGGAACCTGGTGATTTCCTCTCCTCAACACTGTATATGAACTCCAGATACTTCAGCTCTCTCAGTCTCATGAAGCTCTTCTTCGCCACATCCATATTGAGGTTCTCCAGCGACTTGTTAGCGAGGTTCAACCAATCATTATTAGTAACACCAAGACAAGCAACACTGTACGCTTCATTGAACATTTTCCTCTCGATGTATTGGCCCATGGGGGAACTCTGGGGTACATCAACCTGTCTGCATGGTCATATTATGGAGGCAGAATATCTTACTACCGGAGAACCCCACAACATATCCCTGCATTTTCCGTTTGTGAACGGGGAAGTTACTCGCCTTGATGTTCAAGTGGCCGTCAGATGAGAAGCATATCATTTCCTCATTGTTCGTATTCCAAGCTAGAGATGTTGCATTGGGCTCTTGGAACAGCAGCTTCTTCGTTTTGATATCGTAAACGGAGCAGGTCTGTGTTTCATCGATGATCGCCAGTTTCCTTTTACTCATGCTAATATCAATACATCTGATGCACTGAGGCTGCTTTATAATCAACATCGGGAAGGGGTTATCCACAAAGATCTTCAGGACTTGACCATTCTTTAATCCAACTAACAGCCCTTCCTTTCCTGGCGGTCCTCCAATAACCTTGATATACCTGATATTCGCCTCTAGTACCCACTCCCGCTCCTTCGCACCACTGAATGAAAATGCCTGGAGTCGGTGGTCCTTACACAGTAGAATATGGTGGGCCGTGACGACGAGAAGATTGCACTCGAACTTGTGTAAAATCTTGTCTTTCACTCTGTAGTGCATGTCACTAACGTCATCCGAATACAACTCGTACACGATGATCTTGTCAGGGAGCTGCACTGCCAGCCGATACTTATAAATAGCCACCTTCTTTACCCAATCCCGGCATTTTATCTTCACCTTCTGCTCTTGTAGCAAGTTTTGAATAATCACATCCGTCATGTTTTCTCGGTAGGCATATCGGTCTTTGTAAAGGCCGTGAACTGTGTTGAAGTTCAACTGTGTGACCTTTATTTGGCCATCCTGCGATCCCCCAATGACATAGTTATCGGTGGGAAAGACGTCACACGACCACACCCAACTTGCCATATCGACAATCTTAGTGAGGTATATTCCCTCCCGGGTATATAGCCCGAGTTGCTTGTTGGATCCACCGATCAGGATGTACTCACCCCCGGGGTACCAGGCCATACAACCGGGATCGAAACCCAAGTGGCGATCCTTCCCTACCTGCCTCCCGTTTAGCTGATAAAAAGATAGTTTCTGGTTCCAATCAGCAACGGCCATGAGGTCAACAGATTCTGATTTAGAGGGATTCCATTTGAGGCACCAAACGGATGCCCCAGCACCTCGGTCAATCTTCACCTTTTCCTCGCCACCCTTTATCGATCTAACACTAATTTGACCAGAGAAATATCCCAGCGACACATACTGGCCATCCTTCGTCCAGCTGCAGGAGGTGACCTTTGCGGGTACTTTGTGTTTCACCACGGACTTCTGCTCGGGTGACCAGATACCAAAGTCAATACTGGTACAGGAGATCAGGTGACTGGAAATGGGATTGTAGCAGATGGACTGGATGGCCTCGTTGTGGGTATACTTTAGGATCCCCACTAGCTCTTCCGTCCAAATGATCACTGTTTTGTCTGCCCCACCTGTAAAAAAGAGAGATGGTAATAGAATACAATCAAGAGAACAGTGAACATGTATTAAAACTTATATTTTATTTTGCTATCAAACATGAAGACAGCGTCTGTGGTAGCAGAACAGGGAACTGTGTAAACACATTCCCCTGCTCTAGTATATACTGTATACTGTATATACATCTTATTGTATATTAGTTACGTTTATAACCAGAAGGCCGAAAAACTTATTTAATATCTGAATGATTATTTTGGCATGATGTTACCACTATACACTATAACATGTACTTATATCATGTATGTAGCTATTTAAGCGTTCTCTCACACCCTCTTTGTCACGTGATATAACCATGTGGTTTAATATCATTCACTAAAATCTTGAGCTTAAACCAAACGTATATATCATCTACACGTAAAACGTTTATCTGTGCGCGATCAGATGTCTTGCCCAGCTGAACACGTCTATTGCTTAAACACTATAATATATATTATATGATCGTGGTTTAGTTACATAAAAACATAAAATTTTAAGAAGATGTGCGTCATGTTTGGTCCACTCATGTGATTCACAGACGTCAGACCCCCTCCTCATACCAGATAATTCTAGCCTGCACCTCCCTTGACTGTGTTTTTAGCAACTGCCCCGGGTGCTATCATGGATTATGCATATGATTCAATGTATTCCCACCGTATTACGCAGCTTCTATTTTTCTCAATACTCGCAATTTATTTAGAATGTTGTTGTTCACATTGACAGTAATTGTCCTACTATGGCCACCTGCCGTGCTGACAGGATTATCCGGACGTCAACTTGCTGTCAGTCAAGCCACCTCAAAAAGCAGTTGGGCTAGTAAGATGAGGGTAAGTTATCACCTCATTTTGTGTATTTAGTGTACAATGTACATGATACAGTTTGACCGTGATTGTAGCCCAGGAGGTACATGGTGTATCAAGGCACATATCTGGGAGAAATAAACCCGAGCGGTTAATTTTGGTGTCCTACTGTAATTTTGAATCAGTTTTATTATTATGTCATTGTTTGCATTTTGAAATCACCAAATTAATCACTCAGGCAGAGAAAGCCGTGGATGGTGACACTGATACGATTTATCATTCAAGCACTAAGAACCAACCGGAATGGCTAAAACTGACATTGCAAACAGAGTCTTACGTCGCCAACGTTGTCATCATAAACAGGTGGGTAAACAAACGATGTAATGTATATGTAAGAGTTAGTAATGAAATTATCCCTCCGCGCGAGCGCCCCTAGTGGTGACTTCGTAACCAAATGTAAGAGACCACGGAAGTTCAATTTAATGTGATCTTCAACAGTTTAGTTCAACAGTTCAATATACTAATCCGTTAATATGTTTAGATGGTATAATACGCAGCAACACGTGCCAGATCGGCTGTTGGGAACGACAATATCCCTTATTGGAGCTACAGCTAACACGACTTGTGGAACTATCGAGTCTGTCAGTGATGTACAATCTGTTGAAGCACAGACCTACACAGTTCCCTGTCCTGCTACCAAAGAATTGACCCAGGCTGTCTTCCTATATGATGCCGTGCCGACATCATATGATGAGGAAAATGACAAGAACACGATGAATATAGCAGAAGTTTTGGTATACGAACTCATTACTCAAGGTAAAGTAAAACACCATCATATAATACTAAACAACACTCATAATGCTTTGGGTCAATATCCTTAAGACATATATGTGTATTCAGATACATGACATATACATCTACTTCTAGCACATTTTCACAACTGACACCCTCTCATTGTCCCATAAATTGATATCTACATTCTACACACAATTCCCCATCCCTACTACAACTTTCTCCTTACAAAGATATTGGGGTAATGTTTTTTGTCGTCAGCACGGCTTATTTCTCCATAAGTGTGTCTCTCGGAGAAGTTTGAGTATCTCTCCTTATATTAGTCCCCGCTATGACACTCAGTGGATCCAGTGTACATTTTTCAATGAACGTCATGAGTCCTTTCCGTTTCAGTTTCGCCTTCAGGACTAGGACTAGGACTAGGTCATAGGAAGCTATAAAGTTGTGGGTCCACCAGAGGTAGTAGAGAAGGAAAATTCACCTGCCCGTACATGTTGCTAAAACTCAATACATAGTTTTACCTACACAAATTGAAAACAACGGATGTTTTTAAGGTCTATACACATATTTGATCATGATGCCCCACGAGGAGGCACCAATCATCAGTACCTAGTAAGTTTAGGCAGCATAATTTAGCTAACAAACCAATTTCACTTTTCTCCTTTCATTTTCCTACATCCCTGCTATAAACGGTCCTCCCTACCGATTCCCCAAACTCTCTCTATCTCTCTCTATAACTGGAAAACAGCCAAGTGTTCCTCAAGGAGATGATTTCAGCAGAGGGAGAGCAGACTGAATCAGTATAGAGATTTGAGAAAGAGAGCTTTCTCTCTCTCTCTTTCTCTCTCTCTATCTCTAGTCTCTATATGGTCATTTTTTTTTTAACTTGTGCAAATTTTTTTCCGAAAATGACATAAGTTCAGTTTTTTCGACTTTTATCATAGTTTTTGTCAAAAAATATTGTTTTCCAACGAATATTATGTGTAAAAGTGTATAGGGAATATATTTACAGGCAAAATAAATCAAAAACTCATCTCGTGAGGTGCAGGTGACCATGTTTGCAAAAGCGTGTGTCATTCCGTCAAATTTTAATATTTTTTCCTAAAATTTTCGAAAATATGCTGAAAAATGTCCAATATAAACACCTTTAAAATATGTAAGCAAACTTACTCAATCTATGAGGTGCAAACGGTGTTTAAAGTTACACTGTATACTTACAGTTACTTTTAAGCCCCTAGCACCTCACATTTCACGACTTTTCCTAGCTAGATACTTGCAGTAGACTCAAAACCATCATTTGTACCAAAAAAGTTCCAAAAATTTTGCTCAATGAGTGAGGTGCACCCAAAAAACGGTATTTTCTTCAAATACTAATTGCACCTCACTCAGTGAGTATACAGTTCTAAAAGTGGCCTTAATTCGCTCATATGACATCCCCAAACACTACCTAATCGATTCCAAGGTCATTACTCAACCTGTGAGGTGCCATGGAGAAGTAGGTAAAATATGTCATTTTTTGAGGGTCTGCACCTCACTCGCTGAGTAATTTTTAGACCAAATTTTCGGTAAATCAGGAGGAAAATTGTCTAATCTTGCTTTATGCCAAGTTTCAATTCTTTATTTACTCATTTGACCCCTAATGAGTAAACTTTTAGCTCTAAAATCGGCTTGCACCTCACCAAATGAGTAAATTTTTCCGTGGTTTTCACCTCATCTGATGAGTGAGAAATATTCCCACCATTTCTGAAAGTTTGGAGATTTTTGATCAAACGGTATTTCTACAAATCGGGGGCACCTCACGATAGCACCTCACGGCGTAGAAATGATATAGCACCTCACTGGAGTAAGCTAGAGACTTCGTTCTTTCACTAAATTGAACTTTCAATATTTCTCGATTTTTTGAGGTGCTGAGTAAATTTCCAGTGGCCACAGCTATTTTGCTATGATCATTTGAAAAAATTTGGTAGTTGCACAAGTTAAAAAAAAAAATGACCATATATTAATACTGATTCAGTCTGCTCTCCCTCTGCTGAAATCATCTCCTTGAGGAACACTCGGCTGTTTTCCAGTTATAGAGATGATTTTTCTCTTACAATGCCCACGTACTGCTGCAGTATAACACCAAGCTATATCTCGCTTTGTCTTTGTCTCGATTCACAAACGATCTATCATATATAGTACATAACGTTCTGCACGCAGTGCAAGCGTGCCATATACGCTCTGCACTGCAGAGCGTATATGGAGGTGAAATGCACGACAGCGCAGCTGGAGTGCATTTCACACCTATATTGCACGAGTGAAACGAGTGCGATATAGGAGCGCTTGCACATGCCGTGCAGGACGTTATTGAGTATATATTCCGCGAGAAAGCACATGACAAGCAAAACAATCATAATTTTGGGTGATTACACACAGAGAGATGTGACAAAACAAGGTACAAACTAAGCAAAACTACACAAAAATACACTTCTACACCGGTTACACACAAGGGAGACAAGGTCTGATAGTTTGAAACAGTGAAAAGAAGAGAGAGATAAAGAGAGAGATGCGAGAGAGGGAGATTGGAATTCTTGGAAATAGCAAACAACAAAACGTGTAAGGGGATAATTAGTGAGAGAAAGAGGGAGAGTGAGTGTAATTTGACAGACTTTGTGCCGTGTAGTACCTTGTCAGTCATATTCTGTGTGTTTGTGTGTGATTAAGGGTACGCTAACCAAAATTTTTTTTCGAGTGCAGGGAAATCTCTCACCGTAGGGTTGTAGGCCATGCCAAGGAGACCTCAAATATGCAATTTGAGCTCTCAAGTCGAATTCATATTTTTGCTACAGCTGTTTAAAAAATGTCCTGTAAATACGTTTTTGGCATCTCAAAAAAAAATTTTTAAAAGATAGGAGCATGAAAATTTGGGGATTTGAAGAGGACAAAGAGGTGAGTAGCCACAAAAATGTTTTTTGCAATCCGAGCTGATTTCCGGTCCTGAGATGGATTTCTTTTTTTCCACTTTAACGCCCTATTTGGCAAAGTTCCGAAAACATGTGAAAGCTGTAAATTGGTGAAAAGTTGCGTCTAACGATTATCTAAGTGGCCATAAATTTTGGGCGTGTCCTTATTTGAGATAAGCTGTACAGAGTTTTTTTTGTGAAAGCCGTCATTTCAGAAATAAATAAATTCCCTGTATCTCAAAAACGACTGATCGTAGAGACCTGAGACTATGCTTAAACGATTCAGAAGGTCCGATTTTGGGGGGGTCTTCTGAGAGACATTTTGCTCCTACTTCAACCGTTTTTGCTGTAATTGCGAAAAACAAATTCTATGAAAAGGGCAAAAGCTAAAATCCAATATCCTGTAATTAGGGAATTTTAGCTAAGAAAGGACCGTAACTATGGAAAAATGTGTAACACTCTAATTCCTTCACTATTTGGTCCATATGGATCCCTATAATCACCAAAAACAAAATCACAAAAAATCCACGATGGCGAATATGGGTTTTTGTTTTTCGCAATTACAGCAAAAACGGTTGAAGTAGGAGCAAAATGTCTCTCAGAAGACCCCCCCAAAATCGGACCTTCTGAATCGTTTAAGCATAGTCTCAGGTCTCTACGATCAGTCGTTTTTGAGATACAGGGAATTTATTTATTTCTGAAATGACGGCTTTCACAAAAAAAACTCTGTACGACACACCTCAAATAAGGATGCGCCCAAAATTTATGGCCATATAGAGAATCGTTAGACGCAACTTTTCACCAATTTACAGCTTTCACATATTTTCGGAACTTGGCCAAATATGGCGTTAAAGTCAAAAAAAAGAAATCCATCTCAGGACCGGAAATCAGCTCGGATTGCAAAAAACATTTTTGTGGCTACTCACCTCTTTGTCCTCTTCAAATCCCCAAATTTTCATGCTCCTATCTTTTAAAAATTTTTTTTGAGATGCCAAAAACGTATTTACAGGACATTTTTTAAACAGCTGTAGCAAAAATATGAATTCGACTTGAGAGCTCAAATTGCATATTTGAGGTCTCCTTGGCATGGCCTACAACCCTACGGTGAGAGATTTCCCTGCACTCGAAAAAAAATTTTGGTTAGCGTACCCTTAATCACACACAAACACACAGAATATGACTGACAAGGTACTACACGGCACAAAGTCTGTCAAATTACACTCACTCTCCCTCTTTCTCTCACTAATTATCCCCTTACACGTTTTGTTGTTTGCTATTTCCAAGAATTCCAATCTCCCTCTCTCGCATCTCTCTCTTTATCTCTCTCTTCTTTTCACTGTTTCAAACTATCAGACCTTGTCTCCCTTGTGTGTAACCGGTGTAGAAGTGTATTTTTGTGTAGTTTTGCTTAGTTTGTACCTTGTTTTGTCACATCTCTCTGTGTGTAATCACCCAAAATTATGATTGTTTTGCTTGTCATGTGCTTTCTCGCGGAATATATACTCAATAACGTCCTGCACGGCATGTGCAAGCGCTCCTATATCGCACTCGTTTCACTCGTGCAATATAGGTGTGAAATGCACTCCAGCTGCGCTGTCGTGCATTTCACCTCCATATACGCTCTGCAGTGCAGAGCGTATATGGCACGCTTGCACTGCGTGCAGAACGTTATGTACTATATATGATAGATCGTTTGTGAATCGAGACAAAGACAAAGCGAGATATAGCTTGGTGTTATACTGCAGCAGTACGTGGGCATTGTAAGAGAAAAATCATCTCTATAACTGGAAAACAGCCGAGTGTTCCTCAAGGAGATGATTTCAGCAGAGGGAGAGCAGACTGAATCAGTATAGAGATTAGAGAAAGAGAGCTTTCTCTCTCTCTTTCTCTCTCTCTATCTCTAGTCTCTATATGGTCATTTTTTTTTTAACTTGTGCAAATTTTTTTCCGAAAATGACATAAGTTCAGTTTTTTCGACTTTTATCATAGTTTTTGTCAAAAAATATTGTTTTCCAACGAATATTATGTGTAAAAGTGTATAGGGAATATATTTACAGGCAAAATAAATCAAAAACTCATCTCGTGAGGTGCAGGTGACCATGTTTGCAAAAGCGTGTGTCATTCCGTCAAATTTTAATATTTTTTCCTAAAATTTTCGAAAATATGCTGAAAAATGTCCAATATAAACACCTTTAAAATATGTAAGCAAACTTACTCAATCTATGAGGTGCAAACGGTGTTTAAAGTTACACTGTATACTTACAGTTACTTTTAAGCCCCTAGCACCTCACATTTCACGACTTTTCCTAGCTAGATACTTGCAGTAGACTCAAAACCATCATTTGTACCAAAAAAGTTCCAAAAATTTTGCTCAATGAGTGAGGTGCACCCAAAAAACGGTATTTTCTTCAAATACTAATTGCACCTCACTCAGTGAGTATACAGTTCTAAAAGTGGCCTTAATTCGCTCATATGACATCCCCAAACACTACCTAATCGATTCCAAGGTCATTACTCAACCTGTGAGGTGCCATGGAGAAGTAGGTAAAATATGTCATTTTTTGAGGGTCTGCACCTCACTCGCTGAGTAATTTTTAGACCAAATTTTCGGTAAATCAGGAGGAAAATTGTCTAATCTTGCTTTATGCCAAGTTTCAATTCTTTATTTACTCATTTGACCCCTAATGAGTAAACTTTTAGCTCTAAAATCGGCTTGCACCTCACCAAATGAGTAAATTTTTCCGTGGTTTTCACCTCATCTGATGAGTGAGAAATATTCCCACCATTTCTGAAAGTTTGGAGATTTTTGATCAAACGGTATTTCTACAAATCGGGGGCACCTCACGATAGCACCTCACGGCGTAGAAATGATATAGCACCTCACTGGAGTAAGCTAGAGACTTCGTTCTTTCACTAAATTGAACTTTCAATATTTCTCGATTTTTTGAGGTGCTGAGTAAATTTCCAGTGGCCACAGCTATTTTGCTATGATCATTTGAAAAAATTTGGTAGTTGCACAAGTTAAAAAAAAAAATGACCATATATTAATACTGATTCAGTCTGCTCTCCCTCTGCTGAAATCATCTCCTTGAGGAACACTCGGCTGTTTTCCAGTTATAGAGATGATTTTTCTCTTACAATGCCCACGTACTGCTGCAGTATAACACCAAGCTATATCTCGCTTTGTCTTTGTCTCGATTCACAAACGATCTATCATATATAGTACATAACGTTCTGCACGCAGTGCAAGCGTGCCATATACGCTCTGCACTGCAGAGCGTATATGGAGGTGAAATGCACGACAGCGCAGCTGGAGTGCATTTCACACCTATATTGCACGAGTGAAACGAGTGCGATATAGGAGCGCTTGCACATGCCGTGCAGGACGTTATTGAGTATATATTCCGCGAGAAAGCACATGACAAGCAAAACAATCATAATTTTGGGTGATTACACACAGAGAGATGTGACAAAACAAGGTACAAACTAAGCAAAACTACACAAAAATACACTTCTACACCGGTTACACACAAGGGAGACAAGGTCTGATAGTTTGAAACAGTGAAAAGAAGAGAGAGATAAAGAGAGAGATGCGAGAGAGGGAGATTGGAATTCTTGGAAATAGCAAACAACAAAACGTGTAAGGGGATAATTAGTGAGAGAAAGAGGGAGAGTGAGTGTAATTTGACAGACTTTGTGCCGTGTAGTACCTTGTCAGTCATATTCTGTGTGTTTGTGTGTGATTAAGGGTACGCTAACCAAAATTTTTTTTCGAGTGCAGGGAAATCTCTCACCGTAGGGTTGTAGGCCATGCCAAGGAGACCTCAAATATGCAATTTGAGCTCTCAAGTCGAATTCATATTTTTGCTACAGCTGTTTAAAAAATGTCCTGTAAATACGTTTTTGGCATCTCAAAAAAATTTTTAAAAGATAGGAGCATGAAAATTTGGGGATTTGAAGAGGACAAAGAGGTGAGTAGCCACAAAAAATTTTTTTGCAATCCGAGCTGATTTCCGGTCCTGAGATGGATTTCTTTTTTTTCACTTTAACGCCCTATTTGGCAAAGTTCCGAAAACATGTGAAAGCTGTAAATTGGTGAAAAGTTGCGTCTAACGATTATCTAAGTGGCCATAAATTTTGGGCGTGTCCTTATTTGAGATAAGCTGTACAGAGTTTTTTTTGTGAAAGCCGTCATTTCAGAAATAAATAAATTCCCTGTATCTCAAAAACGACTGATCGTAGAGACCTGAGACTATGCTTAAACGATTCAGAAGGTCCGATTTTGGGGGGGTCTTCTGAGAGACATTTTGCTCCTACTTCAACCGTTTTTGCTGTAATTGCGAAAAACAAATTCTATGAAAAGGGCAAAAGCTAAAATCCAATATCCTGTAATTAGGGAATTTTAGCTAAGAAAGGACCGTAACTATGGAAAAATGTGTAACACTCTAATTCCTTCACTATTTGGTCCATATGGATCCCTATAATCACCAAAAACAAAATCACAAAAAATCCACGATGGCGAATATGGGTTTTTGTTTTTCGCAATTACAGCAAAAACGGTTGAAGTAGGAGCAAAATGTCTCTCAGAAGACCCCCCCAAAATCGGACCTTCTGAATCGTTTAAGCATAGTCTCAGGTCTCTACGATCAGTCGTTTTTGAGATACAGGGAATTTATTTATTTCTGAAATGACGGCTTTCACAAAAAAAACTCTGTACGACACACCTCAAATAAGGATGCGCCCAAAATTTATGGCCATATAGAGAATCGTTAGACGCAACTTTTCACCAATTTACAGCTTTCACATATTTTCGGAACTTGGCCAAATATGGCGTTAAAGTCAAAAAAAAGAAATCCATCTCAGGACCGGAAATCAGCTCGGATTGCAAAAAAAAATTTTGTGGTTATTCACCTTCATGTCCTCTTCAAATCCCCAAATTTTTATGATCCTATCTTTACAAATGTATTTTTAAGATGCCAAAAACTTATTTTCAGTTCATTTTTCAAGCAGCTGTAGCAAAAATATGAATTCGACTTGAGAGCTCAAATTGCATATTTGAGGTCTCCTTGGCATGGCCTACAACCCTACGGTGAGAGATTTCCCTGCACTCGAAAAAAAATTTTGGTTAGCGTACCCTTAAGGTGTAAAAACACTGCGAGAACACATTTCTTACTTATATCCCGCTACCTCTATATCTGCACGCTCCCGCGGAAGCAGAGTGCATATTTCACCGTGCAAATGGTCGCGCGGAGCGGGAGTGATATGTGCACTCGCGGGATATATATATAACGCCCACTGTGCATCTTTTGGAGAAATAACACCCGCGCGGTAGCGGGCTGATATGACTGAATCCGAAGTGATAAATCTCATAACGCCCGCTATAAAAGTGCAATTTATTACACGCAAGAATTCACCCAAAAAGGGGTGAAAACTCTTTCTTTTGTTTGTGTGTACACACTGTTGCAAAGAGAGAGAGATTGACACAACAAGGGGCGGCAGAATGGCGACAAGAGAGAGAGACAAGAGAGACATTGGTAATCGTTATCTCTCTCTATTTAATTAGCACCAAATAGTTCGCTTGTGTGTGTGTGAGTGTCTAGACATGTCTGGAGTTGAAAAGGGAACATATTTTAAGGGTTGACATGAGTTGTGTTGCCTCTCTCTCGCTGTGTCATTATTTGTTGTTGAACTGTGAAACTTTGATGATGTTGAATAGTTTGTCAAATTGAGTTGAAAAACTTGAAAGGGGATTAGTGTTGTTCTCTCCTTGCTTGCAGTGGGCGTTATATGCTATAACACCTTATGTGTATCAAATATATCGCCCTCACTACGTTCGGGGCGATATATTGCATATCACGCCCCGCGCGGGGCGCGATATACAGATACACACCGGTGTTATAGCACATATATACAGTCGGACCCCGATTTACCGGGATGCTCGGGGGAAATGGTTTTGCCCGGTAAATCGGGGTGCCCGGTATATCGGGGTGAAATACTGTAAATTTCCTATATCGGGGGAAGTTTACCCTCCCGGTAAATCGGGGTTCCGGTAAATCGGGGCCCGGTAAATAGGGGTCCGACTGTATATACATAATACACGGGATTACTCGTTCGTCACGTTGCATTTCGTTTCACTTTTGCTTGTCTCAGACACCAAAAAGGGCTATTTTTCTCAATAAAATGCAACTCAAATCTGTCTCTAGTTCTCATTTCCATCACACATGACCTCCCAGTTACCACTGAACTGTCTCTCGAGCCAGGCCTGGTCTCATTACTAAATTACAGCTACATTTTTGTCTCTCTCTCTCTCTCTCTCTCTCTCTCTCTCTCTCTCTCTCTCTCTCTCTCTCTCTCTCTCTCTCTCTCTCTCTCTCTCTTGCTTTCTTGCTATTGTGGTCCAACATTATATTTCAAAGCCAAAGCCAAAGTCTCTCTCTCTCTCTCTCTCTCGCTTTCTCTCTCTCTCTTTCTCTCTCTCTATCTCTAGTCTCTATATATTAATACTGATTCAGTCTGCTCTCCCTCTGCTGAAATCATCTCCTTGAGGAACACTCGGCTGTTTTCCAGTTATAGAGATGGTTTTTCTATTACAATGCCCACGTACTGCTCTCTCTCTCTCTCTTCCTCGCTTTCTCGCTCTCTCTTTCTCTCTCTCTATCTCTAGTCTCTATATATTAATACTGATTCAGTCTGCTCTCCCTCTGCTGAAATCATCTCCTTGAGGAACACTCGGCTGTTTTCCAGTTATAGAGATGATTTTTCTCTTACAATGCCCACGTACTGCTGCAGTATAACACCAAGCTATATCTCGCTTTGTCTTTGTCTCGATTCCCAAACGATCTATCATATATATACCGCACGGCCCAAAAAAAACTAAGGGTACGTTGGCCTTATGTTCTCCCAGAATTTTAATTTTGATCACTCTGATATTTTGTCACAATATTTTTATGGTTACTCATTCGAGGAATCCGCAGTTTCAAAACATAAAAGTGTGAAGTTCATGAATGAACCTATTTTCTCGTTTTTCGGGTTTTCCCACGTTTTCTCATGGTTAAATTCGATTTTATTCTTAAAAATAGCAACCATGCATTAGAGTAAACAATAATATATAGCAATCCGAGTTTTTATTAAAAATGAATCAAGTTTAGTTGATGAAATAAATGATTAAAAAACAGTTATTTTTACCAAACATCGATTTTAACCCGTTTTGACAAGAAATTGGTAAACTCAGGCGCTAAAAATTCGTACGGCCATTACACTTGATCGATATTGATGTTAGCCAGAATTTCGGCTCTTTATCTAAAAATTCATTTTTACGACTGGAATGAATCCTAAATGAACTTGAAAACAAGAAAGCTATTACAAATCGGAATTTCACAGCCGCCTTTGGGTAACGATTTCCTTTCAAACGCGACTAATTTTAGCTCAATTGGACCACCACAAGAGACACAGTGGCCACTTTTCCGACACTAGGTCTGGCCAAGTGACCCCTATTGAACCGCTAGCGTCATTAATAAGTGCCAATAAGCAGGTGTAACGGTCGCGTATCACGTATCACATCTGCTAATTACGACGTTATACCGATACAGCGTCCGTTAGAATATTATAAGTTCTCTTGCTAACCTAGGCTTGGTAAACTGGTCACTGTGATTCTTGTGGTGATCCAATTAAGCTCAAACTGGTCGCGTTCGAAAGAAAATCGATAGCCAAACAAATTTGTAAAACTTTGGTACCAAAATATGGTCATTCATGAACTTCACACTTTTATGTTTTGAAACTCCGGATTCCTCGAAAGAGTAACCATACAAATATTGTGACAAAATATCAGAGTGATTGAAATTAAAATTCCTTAGTATTTTTGGGCCGTGCGGTATATCTAGCTGATTTCTCTCCGCAATTCCTTTATCATTTATTTATTCCTTCAGAATTCTGCCCATAACTCTTACAACTCAAGTTGGGTAGTCATTGTTGGTCATGCCTAGATGCCAGAATCCAGGTGTGACCAGGATGACCAGCGCCGGGCCGAGAAGGCACTGGGGGCAAAGGGGGGCAAACAAGGGGCATTGGGAGTTTCGTTATAGTTTCACAAAGGGCCCCAACTTCGGTGACACTAAGGACGTGGAGATGTCGCGAGAAAAAAAAAACTCTTACAACTTGCTCCTTCATCAATGTTTTTTCACCGCTACACAAATCTCGCTCACGTTTCTATTCTTCTGTAGTGATTTTCAGCCGAAAAACTCCTTTTTGGCACAATTTTGAGACGTTTTGACGGCAGGGTAGTGTAGTGGCTAGTACACTCACCTCTCACGCACTAAGTCGAGGCTCGATCCTGGTCTAGCACATGTTGTCTAGTCCACCTAGCTATGATTGGTAGAGGCTCCCTTGAGAGACCCGAAAGTGACACGAGTGGATGTAGAGCCCCGATATGTTGCAGAGAAATCTGTACCGTGGCTGAAATCTATGATCCTAGTCGGCCTGCTTTGCTTTCCTTGCTTTGTTACTCCATAACCTGGCTATTTCTCAACTAGTTTTGAATTATTGGGCTCTTTAGAGAGAGGGTATTGAGATCTTTTCAAAAAGTTACAGCTTGATTTAACATTGCCTAAAAATGTATGTGCAAGTCCTTCCCATCGTTGCTCTAGGCCCTCTCAGTTTGTGCACGTGGAAACTACATCACCACGCCACTCATTCGCTTTATTCTAATAGGGATGTTGTTGTTTACATTGACAGTAGTTGTCCTACTATCATGGCCACCTGCCGTGCTGACAGGATTATCCGGACATCAACTTGCTGTCAGTGAACTCACCGCAAAAAGCGATAGACCTAACACTAAGGTAGGTTAACTACTTACTTTATGTTAAATAAATACAATTGGACCGTGATTCTCGGGGGAAGGGTTGTATTCCAGGAGGTACTTGTTATATAGGGGAAATAAATTCGTGTGGTAAATCGTGGTTCTGTTATATTGTGGTGTCCTACTGTAATACTAAATCTGTCTATCATTTTAATGCCATTGTTAGAAAATAATGAAATTAATCTTGTTAATCACCGAATTTCTCAGCCAGAGAAAGCCGTGGATGGTGACCCTGATACATTTTATCATTCAAGCTATGCAAACCAACCGGAATGGCTAAAACTGACATTGCAATCAGAGTCTAATATCGCCTACGTTGTCATCATAAACAGGTGGGTAAACAAACGATGTAGACCACGGAAGTTTAATTTAGTGTGGTCTTCAACTGTTCAAAAAACTAATATGTTTATATTTAGATGGAAGGGCGATCGAGATCGGCTGTTGGGAACAAATATATCCCTTATTGGAGCTACAGCTAACACGACTTGTGGAACTATCGAGTCTGTCAGTGATGTAAAATCTGTGGAAGCACAGACCTACACAGTTCCCTGTCCTGCTACCAAAGAATTGACCCAGGCTGTCTTGCTATATGACGCAGTGCCGACATCATATGATGAGGAAGAGGACAAGAACATCATGAATGTAGGAGAAGTTATGGTATACGAACTCATTACTCAAGGTAAAGTAAAACACCATAATATACTAAACAACTCTCCCATTCATAATGCTTTGGGTCAGTATCCCTAGCACACATGTGTATATTCAGATACATGTCATTACATACATCTACTTCTAGTACATCCACACACCTTACACCCCAGACCATCCCTACTTTAACTTAACTATAATCCTTACAAAGATATTGGGGCAAGGGTAACTAAGAAGAGTCCAAAAAGATTATACTGCTAGTATTTATTCATCACGCTGAACTTATGAATTTTTGATAAAATAAAAATATAGCTATTTGATATCACCATAACAGCGATGTTTGTGAGGTATAATGATTGTTACCTGACGCAAAGCGGGTTCCATCCCTGTTGTAACACACACAGTACACGGCATCCTTGTGTCCCTTTAGAGGTGCAATGAACTCTCCATTCAAAGCATTGAACACTCGAATAAGACTGCTTGTAGCAGCTAAGACACGTGTTCCTGAAAGAGTTCAGATTGGTATTTATGTACAAAAATCAAAACAAATTAACTGTCTGCCTTATCCAAACCTACCACAGTAATATTAGTATAATTGTCAACTCACCATCTGGCTTTGCAGCGACACCGTAAACTATACAATCCTGATCATCTGACTTGTCTTTGTCGTCTATTTGCTCCACCCATATTGGGCACGGCTTCATTCCTAACAATAACAATTATATTTTGAATTAACGAAAACTTTGTTTCGTTCTCCTGGAGAAACATGGTCGAGCAAGGTTGGAACAATTATTATCAATGAAAAAAACAATTATAGACCTCATGTCAATCAAGTTGTGAAATTTCCCACGGTCATTGCTCCACCCCCTGGTTATAACTTATACAGAGACATGAAATTTTGAGGTTTAGTAAAGTCGGATTTTTTTGAAGTTGTCACTGGGTCACCCTTCTCGTGCGCTCGATTTTTTGTACCCCTAATCCGATCCCTATCAAATGCAGTAAACGTTTGGGGTGACAACTTCAAAATTCGACTTTAGATAATGTCGAGTTCTTCCTATCCTCAAAATTTCAAGTCTTTATCTGATCAGGCCGGGGGTGGAGCAATGTCTAATGAGTAATGACAGTGAGAAATTTCTCAAACCCCGGGTGACGGCGCTTGCGGCTGAGCCACTCATCAGCAAGTCCCTGGGTGTCCGAACTCCGGGGAAAGGGGCGGCACGCTCAGTCAGGAGGTTTGGGGTTAAAACCCCCCACAAGCAGGGTCCAGCGGCGTAGGGACAAGGCCCATGCAGGCTACAAAGTGCAAGCAGGATCCAGGCCCTAGGGGGGGGGGGGGCTCGGAGTTGGCATACGTTGCAGGCCCCTTATAATATAATATAAGGGGCCTGGAGGGAATACCGCGCTAGGGGGGAATACATAATCAATCATATCTCCGGTTCCAGATAAGGTACAGAAATCGTTTTGGTAGCGTTGGAAAGAGGAAGATAACAGCTTTCAAATGCAACCGGTTTCAGGTCTCTATCTTATCAGGAACAGGAGATATGAACCAAACTCCGCAAAATCGAGTGCGGTAAAATCAAAATTTGAATGAAATTTTTAAAAAGGTGTCCCTGCAAGAATCTGTGACGTCACTTTTTGAAAACAACCCATCTTTCAACGGCTATTGCTCAGCCTCCTTAAGTCCAATTAACTTCTCTCAAAAACAGCAAGGTAGATAATCGTCAGATCTAACAACTGGTGAAAGAATCAAGTCAAACGGACTTCAGGAGCCAAAGTTATAAGCACCGCCGTTTTTTCGACCGCAAAGTTATCTTCGACCCAGCCGGGATCAGGCCAAACGCGCGCGCGGCATTCCCTCCAGTCCCCTCGTTGCGGGGGTGCGCGCATGAGGGGGCTGCAGCGCATTCCAAGGCTCGGAGAGTCACTAAAGAATTTGGTAAGTCGGAAGAACGTGTCCGTTTGTCTCATGAGGCCTCATGAGGCGCCTCATGAGACCTCATGAGGCACTCATGAGGCGCCTCATGAGGCCTCATGAGACATTTTCAGCTGTTTTAGTGCCTCATGAGGCCTCATGAGACCTCATGAGGCACTCATGAGGCCTCATGAGGCCTCATGAGACACTGCTCATGAGGCCTCATGAGACATGTGCCTCATCCCGACTTTGTTTTGATGTCTCATGAGGCCTCATGAGCAGTTTTGACATGAGGCATGTCTCATGAGGCCTCATGAGGCATATCTCATGACACCTTAGAGTTAGTATAGCCATAGGGTTAAGGATAGGGTTAGAGTTAGCACCCGAGCACCGGGTTTCGGTTCCAGTTAGGGGTACGAGCCTAACCACTAGGCCTAGGGGTTAACCCCAAACTTTTATGACAATATGATAAACCTAGGTCCAAGGCCTAGGGTTCAATCCTTAACCCAAACACTAATCCTAACCCTAACTTTAGGTTGGTATTAGGATTAAGGTTAGGGTTAGTGTTAGGGTTAAGGATAGACTTCTAGGCCTACGCCTATTGGTTGGGGTTAACCCCTAGGCTTAGTGGTTAGGTTCGTACTCCTAACTGGAACCGAAACCCGGTCCTAACTCTAACCCTAACCCTAACCCTAACCCTAACCCTATAGCTATACTAACTTTAAGGTATCATGAGATATGCCTCATGAGGCCTCATGAGACATGCCTCATGTCAAAACTGCTCATGAGGCCTCATGAGACATCAAAACAAAGTCGGGATGAGGCACATGTCTCATGAGGCCTCATGAGCAGTGTCTCATGAGGCCTCATGAGGCCTCATGAGTGCCTCATGAGGCGCCTCATGAGGTCTCATGAGGCCTCATGAGGCACTAAAACAGCTGAAAATGTCTCATGAGGCCTCATGAGGCGCCTCATGAGTGCCTCATGAGGTCTCATGAGGCGCCTCATGAGGCCTCATGAGACAAACGGACACGTTCTTCCGACTTACCAAGAATTTTAGCGTTTGCCGATTTTTCATTTTTGCAGATCCAGATCTCAGCTCCGGTCGTATCGTGCTGGCGTTTTTTTTAAAAAAAGCGGCGCGCTACGTTATTTTTTAAATTTAGCAGCGTAATAATAATGAAATCGCCGCCGCGCGCCGCAAAATAAAAACGCGTTCAGAAAATTAATAGTGGAAGCTCTTACGGTATTCCCACGCCCGTGGGAAAAGTGAGATAGATAGAAATACTAAGAGAGAGACATTTATCTCTCTTAGTATTTCTATCTATCTCTCTTTTCCCACGGCCGTGGGAATACCGTAAGAGCTTCCACTATAAAGTTTTTCTGGCACCACCAGAAATTTTTTAAACTGAGAGAGGTTGTAAAGGAAAACGTTAAAATCTGGGTGCCTTTCATTGCTAACAATTCGTAGTTTTGGCGCGCGCGACGGGTTAGGGCTATCCGTTAGGGTCTGGTTAGGGTTTGGTTTGGGGTTATCGGTTAGGGTTATCGATTCTCTAACTGATACCGTTTAGTTTACTCAAATCGGCCATGTGGTTCCATGGCTATAGCCGTTTGAAAAAAGTCGGTCTAAGTATACTCTTTTGGTAGCGCAAATACAAATACAAATACAATTATAATTTATATCCCGCTTTTGGGCCTATGCATTGTTAGTGCTAGGAGGACGCCGTTTCAATCAGTCGATTGAAGCAACGCACCCACCACTAACAAGCCTTCTAAAGCGGCTCTTATAGGATTATAAGATCCTAAAGGCCTTAAAAAACCGTCGGCAGTCATTCGATATAATATATATAAATGTATGTAGAAAATAAGGGTTATAAAATATCTAATTAAGAAATAGCGTAATTAATTCGTTGAGTGATTAAGTAGTTAGATAATTGAGAAATTAACTAGTTAGATAATTGATAATTCACTAGTTAGATAATTAACTAGTTAGATAATTAACTGTTGATTAATAAGTACATAGTGTAAATACTAAGTAAGTAGTATAGTTTAATAATTAATTCAAGTAAAAGGCTAGTGATCTAAAAAGGAGGCGAATAGCTAAGTAATTAGTTAATGGATAAAGTAACTGTAACAGGATAACCGATAAGGTAATACACACTAACCATATTAATTGCTATATAAGGTTATGATCTAATAAATGGCCTATGGAAAATTCTAAAGAAGCTGGTAATAAATTAATGAATAACGAGGTAGAAAAATAAAAAAGCAAGAGACCAGAGGTCAGTCAGATAGGTTAAATACAAAGCTGTTAATAAATTAATTAATTGGAGCGGTAAAAAATAAAAAGGCAGGAGACCAGTGCAATGGCCAGTCAGAATAAGTTAATTAATGCGGTTGGGTTTAAAATTTAATGTACGATAAAAACGTTAAGCTAATTATAGTAAGCTGTAAGATAGATAACTGTACTAGACGTAAGTATTTAGGTTCTAATTTAAAGTAATTTTAAGGTAACTAGGATAGAGAAGATATAAAATTAAGAGCTGCCCAACTTAGAAACTCTAGAGTCTATTCTCCAAACACACTCGTATAAAGTCCATGTATGTTTATCGTCTTGATGTCTTCGAGAACGTAATACCCTCCGTGATGTTCACTGAACATTGTTCAGGCTGGCTCACTCGCTCGCTCAAAGAACCTATGACTCTACTCTAGCCAGAAAGGAAAGAAACTCAACACACACTGTCACAATACAACCAGAAAATATACTCAAAAAACTCGACACTCTTGACATGATATCAGACCCCTACTCTGCTCATATGTTGGAGGAAAGGACTTCAGATGATGATGTAGTTATAGGGGATGTAGTCAAAATAGGAATGTAGTAATGATAGGAATGTAGCACAGTAGAGGAATGTAGGACGTAAAAGGAAAGACCTCCCATCCGAGACTTCACCACAACACAGCCTTTCCCACAGCCTATCCCACGATGAATCTAAAACTCCAAACCGAGACTCAGCAGATCACCTCAAAACCTCACTTCAAAGCCAAAAGAGTCACCACTTCAAAGACCCTACCACCACATCACATGCTACACCACCACTTCACATACTTCACCACCACTTCACAGACTCCACCGCCACTTCACAGACTCCACCACTACTTCACAGACTCCACCACCACTTCACAGACTCCACCACCACTTCACAAACTTCACCACCACTTCACAGACTCCACCACCACTTCACAGACCTCACCACCACTTCACAGACACCACCACTTCACAGACACCACCACTTCACAGACTCCACCACCACTGCACAGACACCACCACCACCACTTCACAGACTCCACCACCACTTCACAGACTCCACCACCACTTCACAGACCCCACCACCACTTCACAGACTCCACCGGAAGACCACACTACAAACCCCCGATGCAACAAAAGCCTAACACAAACGCCAGGACAGAAAACAAACCACAACCCACACAGAAGACTTCTAACGCCAAAACTACCCAAATGCCTTTCCAAACAGATGCGTCTTCAGATCTCTTTTAAAACTGTTTAAGGATTCGGCAGATCTAAGTCTTCTTGGCAATTGGTTCCAAAACTTCGGGCCGCATACACTGAAGGCACTTTCGTTTAGTTTATACCTAGCCCTTGGTGTCTCCAAGAGAAGGTTGTCGTCATCTTTTCTGAGACTCATAGATTTCCTCCTTCTTTTTTGAATTCGGTCAGATAAGTAGCCAGGTGCAACACCGTTGACACATTTATACACCAGTACACATACTTTGAACTCAATTCTCTCAGCTACTGGGAGAAAGTGCAGTGCTTTTCTCAAGTTGGTAGTACCCCTCCATTTTCTCTGGCCATAAATGAACCTTGCAGCAGCATTCTGGATCTTTTGCAGTCTGTCTAAATTCTTCTTCGTAATACCAGTCAACAGGGAGTTACAGTAGTCCAACTTAGAGTGTATAAGGCTCGCCACAAGGGTAGTCTTTAGTTTCCTTGAAAGTTTACCTCCTACCCTCCATAGATTCACCAATGTAGCATTACAGGAGTTGACGATTCTGGTCACATGTTCATCAAAAGATAGCCTATCATCAAAATACACTCCCAGATTCCTCACAGAAGTAGCAACAGGTAAAGGTTCAGCGCCCTCAACCAGCTGGAAAGAGCTTTGAGTATTGGAGTCTTTAGGCGATAATATCAGGATCTCAGTCTTAGATGGATTGAGACGCAGGAAGCTCGCTGTTAGCCAAGACTGAATGTCCGTGGCACACTTTCGAAGTCTCTGTTCGGTCTCCACAAAGTTCTCAGTCGAAAAAGCGGCGTATATCTGGGTATCATCAGCATAAAAATGAATATGTACACCATTCCTTAAGGCAATCGATTCCAGCTCTGCAGTGTAGCATATAAAAAGAATAGGGCCCAAAATAGAACCCTGAGGCACCCCGATACCAATTGCTGTAAGAGTCGACTTAACCTGCCCAACCGATACTGACGCAGTTCTCCCCGTGAGATAGCTCTCAAACCATGCTAAAGATGTACCTTTCACCCCATACAACTTCTTAAGTCGTTGTAGCAAGACAGAATGGTTAACAGTATCGAATGCAGCACTCATATCTAAGAGTAAAAGTGCAACCTTCGATTTATCGTCTGTTAGCATTAGTAGATCATCCAGAATGCGGAGAGTCGCCGTCTCACAGCTCTTGTTCGCACGGTAGGCAGACTGGTTTTTGGGCAGTAACGCATGGTCTTCAAGGTGCTTCACAAACTGATCTGCTGCACATCTCTCGATAAGTTTACCAAGAAAAGGCAAGTTACTGACGGGTCTATAGTTACCAAGATCATCCGGATCTAGACCAGCTTTCTTGATGAGGGGTCGAATCAGAGCAGTCTTGAGTTCAGAAGGAAAGACCCCCGTGGTTAAGCTAGAGTTGACGATTTTAGAAAGGATAGGCAATAATTCAGCAAAGAGACTCCGCACATATGATGTGGGAAGAGGATCCAACTCACAATGCTTTGTCCCCATGTCAAATAAAGTTGCTCGGAGTGTCTCATCAGAGATGCTTGTAAACTCGAAATCAGGCGGTGTGTTGGAATGTGTAGTGGGGTCTTGAAAGTGGGGCAAGTCTTGTCGTTCCTTATCCATCGCACTGTAGATCTTTTCGACCTTCCCTTTGAAAGCAGCCATAAAAGAATCAGCTAGATCCGTATGTGCTATGTTAGTAGGTACAACCGCTGGTTTCTGTCTACCCAAGAGATAGTTGGTGGTTTGCCATGTTCCCCGTGGATCATGCCGCTGTCCTTCCAGCTTCGCTGCAAAAAATCCTTCTCTCACACTCCGTAACACCCGCTCAGTCTCTTTGTCTTGTTCAGCAGAATCCTGGTACAAATTCAACAACTCCATTGGATCTGTTGATTTCCCCAATTTACCCCAGTACTTTCTTTCCTGTAAACAGGCTGCAAGGTACCCAGATTATAATCGCGCCCGGTTGTAAAGTCCTGCCTTACCGGTTACCCCGCGACAGGGCCCAGAGCCAGCAACGTTTGCCAAGGCTAGAGGTGCCTCTCTTAAGCACCTTCTCCTCGGCTGTTGAAAAGTGATGCCAATTGGTGTTAGGGTTTAAACTGGCGCCGCTTTAGAAGGCTTGTTAGTGGTGGGTGCGTTGCTTCAATCGACTGATTAAAGCGGCGTTCTCCTAGCACTATCAATGCATAGGCCCAAAAGCGGGATCAATTATGATTGTATTTGTATTAAATGGCACTCGGAGTTACAGTCGGTCCCATTGCGTTCATCTCCAAATTATAATAACAGTTCTGTCCCTAAATCGGGGTGCCACTAAATCGGGGGCCCTAAATCGGGGTCCGACTGTATTAACTCAATCTCGATTTAAGGAAGCCGCTTTAGAAAGTTCTTAACTATCCATTAAGGTTTATCTTTTTGTAAGTGTTAGTTTGTAATATGTGCTAAAAAGCGGGATAATAAGTGTATATTGATGATGATATATTGATGAGTTGCATCCCAGTAGAATGGTGTATGTGGGATCCACGTGACCGCAATATCAGTCCATATGGAAGGAAATTACATCCCCCATTCGGACACAACATCGTCCCTTGGTTCATCATACAACACTCGAGCTAGAAATGGTAGACAGCCCCGTAATACAGGTCAATACACCGTGATGGACGGCTCTGATTCTGTACTATCTGACAGTGATTCTTACCAATGTGATGACAACTACCTAAACAATTGTTATGATTCGGATAACTATGATGTAGCCGATGTTTTGGTCCAGACTGTGCCAATTCGAACACGATCCACTTCCAGGCTGATTCAAGCTGAGGAAAAGTATATACGAACCGAGATTGAGTTACAGGAACGGTACGGTAAAAATGTTCAACCGCTGAAATATGTAGCACCAAAGCCGGCGGTTACTATCAAGGTTGTGCCCGTCGCTAAAACTAAAAAATTCCGGTGCAAATGTTTGGTGGTATTCCCGACAGAGGAGCAGTTACACGAGCACATCAGAACGATGCATCCAGTAAGGGATTTCAAGTGTATTGCATGTCCCATGTCATTCGACACAAGTTCCGCTCTTGATGCCCACGTGTACACTCATATTGGTGTCCAGCCGTACTGGTGTAAAATATGTCAACAGTGTTTCTCCACACTAAGCAACCTGACCTGGCACCAGCGACATCCACCCTATTCCTGTAGAAAATTCACTCACCCTGGCAGTACAGAAATAAGAAGGACATATACATATACAGGGGTGCCTAGAAAAAAGGCTAAGGTGGATAAGTCTGAGGAGGCAGCAACGGACTGTGCCACTGCAATGTATACTGTTAAACAAGAGCCTGGTAGCTGGGTTTTCAAAAAATGCAAACCAACCAACCAATTGGAAAGCTCGTGTCCCGAGGAACCAACGGCCAAATTTGACAACACAAGAAGTGTACCAACCCAGACACCTGAAACTACTTCTAAGGAGGTCCAGGTTGACATTGGAGAGTCGAGCAGCAACTTTTTAGCGGCCCCTCAACCTTCAGATCTTCATAATAATCGTAAGTTTCACTCAGTCTCTTGGTCGATTACTAATTACTTACTAATCACTTACTAATCACTTACTAATTAATTACTTTGACTAGCTTCCAATTTCTACTGTTTAAAATAAGATTTAGTTTTCATGCTAATCCTCCCATTATTTTCAGAGGGGGAGACTAAAAAAGCTCCGACTATGAAAGCACCGAAAAACTCCAAAAAAGGACATGGCACTAATCGAGGGGCCTTCTTATGCAAATTGAGGGGCTGTTGGAAAAGATGGCAGACATTGGAAGAGTTAGACCTACATATAAGAAACGGTCATCCTAGGAAAGAATTCCAGTGTAGTGAGTGTGACATGTCATACAAAACAGTAGGTGCGTTGGCATCTCACCAGAAATCACACAGTCTTTCGAGAAAGTTCGTGTGCGAATACTGTGGATTCCCGTTCTTGTTGGCTCACAGGCGGCTGAACCATCTTAAAAGTGAACCATTCAGGTGCCAGTATTATATCCGAAATACGAATTCTAAGGGAGGTAAGAGGTGCACGTTTTTATCGCTCTCCATGAAAGTGTACGATCACGTGATCGGTGATCACCCCGTGAAAAGGTTCAAATGTAAATTATGCCCACTTTCCTTCGACTCATCGGGGAGCGTATGGAAGCACAGGAATAGAGAACATACTAAGAAGAGCGATGATAACCAGCCGACTATAGGAGACTCACCGGATGAAATGCCAGCACTGGAGTCGGCCATCTTGGAACATGTGGAAATGCCATGTTCCGAATCCACCTCACCTCAGAGTGACCCATCCAGTCCAAAATCTTCTGGATCACAGGTTCACCCTGACGTTCAACTGGCTTCCATTTCTACAGGCAACACTGCAACTTCTTCAACTGATCCTTCTGAACCAGGTTTGTAAAGTAAACCCCGGGTGTAATTACTGAACTTTTTAGGGATCCCTATACTTTAGACTTTAAATATTTCAGGCGAGGGAAGATCTTCCGAAAAATTGGTAATCCGACAACTCAAGAACAACGGATTAAATACTCAAGCATTTCGGTGTCACCTGCGAAATTGTTCGTTTACCACCTGTACGTCTCAGGAGACACTGTTTGAGCACTATCGAAATGATCATCCTGTTAAAGAATTCGTGTGCAGTGAGTGTCCCATGTCATTCGATAATAAGATTTGTCTCAATATTCACATGAGAGTTCATAGTGGAGAAAAGAAACATGCGTGTAAGTACTGTGGGAAGTTGTTTTCTCAACGTAACAACATGCTGACACATCAAGGCCGGCATACGGAGTTTAAATGCAAATACAGGGGATGTATCGTTATAAAACGCAGCCAGGAGGATTTGTTTGACCACATCAGGAATGAACACCCTATCAAAGAGTATATGTGCGACCAATGCCCTATGTCATTTGATACTGCTTATCTGATGAATAGTCACAAGATTTGTCACAACGATTCCAGACCTTTTCCCTGTGAAATTTGTGGAAAAACGTTCAAGAAAAAGCACTTTGTTGAGGCTCACAAGTTTACAGTACACTCGGGTATTAAACCGTTTGTTTGTCAAGTGTGCGGAAAAGCTTTTGCGCTGAAAAATAGCCTTGTAAGACACAGACTGATACATACGGGTGAAAAATTGTATGCGTGTGTATACTGTGGAAAGAGATACCAAAGTACTGGCATTTTGAACAACCACCAGCGAATTTGTAGGAAGAGATCTCCTGATGATTTGTAATGAATTACGATTTATTTTATTCTATACCTCCATATTTTACATGTTTTAAAATGTTTTTACGGCGGGTTTTTATTATGTGTGTACTGTGTATGTTTGATTTTGCATGTCCTTAATTTGATTCATTTTATAAGTATTATAATCATTGAAATAGAAGAACAATCTAATGGCTATTCTTCAATCGATAAGTTGTTCTTAAAATCCCTTTGACAGGGAAAGAATTGTAACTGACGATATAACCTCCCAGTAGGCACAATGTCCTCTCGATTTTTCACCCAAGCGGGAGACAGCAGCGATGAGAGCTCCTCTTCTGAGTCCGGAGGAGAGGAGGTGCCCGTGTCAAGGGCCCCAATTCGCCAGTATGCCTCTATTTTGGAGGAGAGTGATGATGAGAAGAGGGTTGTAAGGAGCAGTAAAGACAAGCGGTTCAGCGAGATTAACGAGGCAATAAAGGCCATCAGGAACGCAAAGAAGATCAAGGATATTTCCAAGGTTTTCGAAGGTACGTGACAGTAGGTTGAGGTCACCACACGTTTTGTTATCAGGCTTCTTTTTCTAAGTAATAAGTTCTAGCTTGCTGACGTGTTCTTCTATGCTAGTTCCTATATTACCACGGTTTATCCCACCACATAATCCCCCACCTAGGGTTCAACTCTCTCTGTTCGACTTATACCAAGTCACAGAACGTCATCGCAAAGAACGGAACCCCCAAGGCATTCATCAGGTACCTAACCAAGAATTATTCTATCAAGTAAAATGATTTGATACTGGTGACAGTACTCGACAGCTTTATCTGTAGCTTGAACTTTTTGTTACCATTTGTATTCCTCAATTGTGTGTTGTTTCTCATAACCAGCCCTACTTGACAGACCGTGTGTTGTTTCTCATAACCCTTCTTGACAGGTGTGTTGCCGATTTAGAGAAGTTCGTGTTGGCTGTCTGGGAGGACAAGGAGCAGAGATCCAAACTAAACAAGATCAACTCTAAAGCTCTGGGTGCACTAAAACAAAATGTCAGGAAGTTTAACAAGGCATTTGAGACTGATATTGAGGAATATAGGAAGGTGAGTTTTTGATGTGATTTCAGTGTTCACAATAAGGAAGCATTCAATGACTCGTTGTGAGTGTGTACTATTTATCGTGATTTACGACACCAGTTTATTAAACATGGTTCATTTCAGAACCCTGATAACTACGAAGAGGTCATTGAGGAGGATGAGAGTGATAATGGTAGGTTACCTAATCAGTAGTGCTTCATTTCAACATTTCGTTCGGTTTTTGTGGGCCAGATGCTGGGGGAAGTGTTACGTAAGCCGGGTCTCAGAACTCGAATGTGATTTGTACTGCGCGCTCTCTCCCTCTCATGTAAAGCACATCCCCTCAACATTTGTGTTGCGCGTCACATAGCGGTAAATCATCTCTATCGATGGTGGCGGTTCCCGCACCAAACTTGAAACTTTACCATCCGGCTAGGGATGCCGAATACCCGACCTGATCGACCACCTCGGTCATTCCAGAATAAATAACACGGTATCTAACATTTGCATGCCTTTCAGATGATGATATTGAGACTGCCAAGGATTCCGCCAAACAGGCAAAGAAGTCCCGCACATCTGTAAGTTACACTTGTCACTTATTACTTACTCCCATTCTCTGTAGTCATCCCTAACTCCTATTCTCTGTAGTCATCCCTAACTCCTATTCTCTGTAGTCATCCCTAACTCCTATTCTCTGTAGTCATCCCTTACTCCTATTCTCTGTAGTCATCCCTAACTCCTATTCTCTGTAGTCATCCCTAACTCCTATTCTCTGTAGTCAACCCTAACTCCTATTCTCTGTAGTCATCCCTAACTCCTATTCTCTTTAGTCAATAGTCATCCCTTACTCCTATTCTCTTTAGTCAACCCTAACTCCTATTCTCTGTAGTCACTAGTCATCCCTAACTCCTATTCTCTTTAGTCATCCCTAACTCCTATTCTCTTTAGTCATCCCTAACTCCTATTCTCTGTAGTCACTAGTCATCCCTAACTCCTATTCTCTTTAGTCATCCCTAACTCCTATTCTCTTTAGTCATCCCTAACTCCTATTCTCTGTAGTCATCCCTAACTCATATTCTCTTTAGTCATCCCTAACTCCTATTATCTGTAGTCAACCCTAACTCCTATTCTCTTTAGTCATCCCGAGCATTTGATGAGGATGATGAAGAAGCTGGAGGGGATGGTATGAGCGATGATGACAGTGATGATATGTGGGATGAGAGCGATGATTCAAGCTCTTCTGATGATGAGATGCCTGCTATCGGTTATACTGCCGCTTATTTCCTTAAAAAGTACATATTAAAAAGGAAGGATAAAGAGGGTCAATATCTTGTTTTGTTCAAACCCCGGGGTGAGACAGTATCGAGGAAGTAATATCTTTTTATCTTCCAGGAAAGATGATGATAAGAAAGAGAGACCTGAGAGAAAGAAGAAGGCCCCCAAACAGCAGCAGCCCAGGACCTCAACTAGCAAAGAGGATGAAGGATGGACCACTGTCAGTGGCGTGGAGAAAGTCGCAAAGGTAAGAGCCCAAAAATGACGTAGTTCGAGGATCAAACATTAAACAATATTTACTTTTCGGAGTCAATAAAATAAAAACTAACATAACAAACAGCCCAGCTAACAGGTCATATATAAAAGCAGTCAATTAATTTGATGGACACAATTTAATTGAATCAAATCGTGTCTATGGCAACCCATGTTTTCCCCAGGAGAAGCCTCTATTTGAGGAGGGAACAGAGATTACAGTTGACGTGGTGAACCAGAAGATTGCAGAGCTGTCCTCCATCCGAGGGAGAAGGGGTGCCAACAGAAAGAAAAATATTGAGACTTTCGAACTGCTCACAGAGACCTGCTACAAGGAGAATCTGGGTTAGTGGAAGAGAAATATAATTATCATCATCATATTTGAAATGTTGATGAAGTTTCTGCGTGAAGCTGTTTATACAGTGGTAACTTTCCTCAATTTATCATTCACACCTCACCAGGTATCCCGGTTGTCGCCAAGTGTCTTTACTACACCTGCCTTGCCATCTTCGACTACAATCCCAGTATGTCTGCGTGCATGGTGGTAGACATCTGGGTGCAGCTCCTAGTCACCCTGGACAAACTCCTCACCCTCCTGGAGGGTCACAGGGAGGTCCACTTTGTAGAGGGGTTACCCGATGAAGAGGAGAACCTTGAGGTGAGTAGGGGGGGTCGTCATGTTAATGTTAATGTTTCATGAAATTTTTTAAAATGTTAACATTAACATTATTAACATTATTAACATTATTAACATTATTAACAAAAAAAAGAAGCTTTTTTAAGTCTTTTTGAAGCTTTTAATCCCGCTTTAATAGATCATTTGCGTTATTTTTGACAATATTATACGTACTACCCATCCAATCAACACTGATATACAGTCTAACCCCGATTTAATGGCCCCGATTTAGTGGCACCCCGATTTAGTGGCAGGATTTTTTCCCCAAAAATTTTTTTGAATTTTTTTTGTGAATTTTTTTTGAATTTTTTGACCCGCCACTAGTGCGGTAATATGACGAAAATTATTCGGCATAATCGTTCTAAAGCTAATTCCACTTCTAGGGTACTCTATAGGGTCCCTAGAATCAACCCCTGAAGTTGTCGCAAGATCGGCGATGAAGAACTTGCCTTAATTGGGCCTAATTGTTTACAGGGTGCTTTCAGCCTGAAGCCAAAACCATAAGTACCCTTAAAATAGGAGTATAGACAAAACCGAGGGCACTAAAGTGATCAGCGTCCTCGCATTAGTGGGGGTAGGTGCTGGAATTAAGTCTCTATCTCATCTGGTTAATTGGTTAATTGGATAATTAGATCTGCACATAGCCGTTTTCGGCCATATGGGTATAGCCACTTAGGAATGGTTTAGAGACATTTCACGGGTGCCATCTTGTAGACAATGGCCAAGTTGTGGGTGGTCGACGTCGGACTTTTATGCTCTATCTCCAACCGTTTAGCCGTTATTTGGTTTGCTCAAAATCGGGCTTTTTACCGTTTTTTGCTCATTTTGAGCACCTTTAAAGCCAAATAACGGCTAAACGGTTGGAGATAGAGCTTAAAAGTCCGACGTTGACCCCCCATAACTTGGCCATTGTCTACAAGATGGCACCAGTGAAATGTCTCTAAACCATTCCTAAGTGGCTACAGCCATATGGCCGAAAACGGCTATGTGCAGATCTAATTATCCAAATAACTAATTAACCAAATGAGATAGATACTTAATTCCAGCACCTACCCCCACTAATGCGAGGACGCTGACCATTTTAGTGCCCTCGGTTTTGTCTCTACTCCTTTCCTAACATAGCTATAGCCATATGGCCAAAAACGGCTATGCCCAGAGCTGATTAAATCCAATTATCTGATTAACCAGATGAGATAGAGATTTAATTCCAGCACCTACCCCCACTAATGCGAGGACGCTGATCACTTTAGTGCCCTCGGTTTTGTCTATACTCCTATTTTAAGGGTACTTATGGTTTTGGCTTCAGGCTGAAAGCACCCTGTAACCAATTAGGCCCAATTAATGCAATTTCTTCATCGCCGATCTTGCGACAACTTCAGGGGTTGTTTCTAGGGACCCTATAGAGTACCCTAGAAGTGGAATTAGCTTTAGAACGATTATGCCGAATAATTTTCGTCATATTACCGCACTATTTATACATTAAACTGGTGTTCTTTACTCGTATACCCCTCCTTGTTGTAATGACCCTTTTCTTACCTCAAAACCTTTGATGAAATCCAAACAATTATCCAAGCTATGAAATATCTGCCATGGGACATAGTGAGTTTATGATAGAAACACCTAAACACACCTAAAAACACATAAAACAGCTATAAACCGACTAAAAACATCTAAAACGCGATTTTTGTTAATTTTGTTAATTTTGTTAATTTTGTTAATGTTTCACCAAGGGTCGTTTGTTAATTAACAAAACATTAACAAAATTAACATGACGACCCCCCCGGTGAGTAGAGGGAGGGGAACCTTGTGGTAAAACTAAGCGGAAAGGGCATTGGTAGAAGGTGTAATTGTATGTGTTCAAACGTGGTAGAAGATATATCTGGGTTATAATGGTGCTTGCTCCAAATTACCTCCACATGCTTCATTTGATTAACATGCTGACAAGACAATGTTTCATGCAACAAACACAACTTTCACATGTTATCATGCCCTGTGATTTCACACTTTTCTCTCTTTCTTTCTCCCTCTTTCTCTCTCTCTCTCTCACCCTCTATCTCTATCTCTCTCGCTATCTCCCTATCTTTCTTTCTCTCTCTCACCAAACAAATGGCACTAACTGCACAATCCGTGTTACCTGGCCCGGAGCTTCTTCTGACGCATGATGGTTGATGTAGTATAACACTGTATGTGGTTCCACCAAGACACTTTATAGTTCCCTCTCCCTGCAATATCATCTCTCTCGAATCAACACAAGCCACCTCTATTTTACTTCCAAAATACACAGGAAAGGCTGCCTCTGAGCAGAGGTCCGAGTTTGGGACAGCAGTACATTCTGAAAGGGGAGATTAGCTTAAAGAAGTGGCAATTATGGGTTGATTATGTTTTCGAGTCGTTACCTGCAATTCGATAGTCGATTTCCTTCCAAGCAGCGTTACTAATGGTAAATGCATCAACTGTTGCACTCTGTCCCGGGTGTTCGTTAAAAAACCTCGAGTGCCCTCTATAGGCCTCAAAGTATCCATCGGTGGTAATCTTGAACGTCCAAATATCTTCATTCGTCGATGGAAATATATATGATAAACCGTCTGTGAAACCACCTTTCTGTGTCTGGGGGAACAATTGATCCATTTTATAACAGTTCCATGGAAGATATATTTGAATAAACTAACGCTTACCCTAAAGTCGAGCTTGAAAACACGATTATAGACATTGTCGTTTAGTCGCATAGTCAAGGACATCAGTTCATTTGGAATCTTTAGCTGTAGCCCACCCTTGTACCAGTCGTTGAAATTATATTTCTGGCTACATTCTGCACAGTGCCAACCAGTATTTTCACTGGATTCAGTTGTACCAATGGGATCCCAGCATTCTGAAGTGAAACAACTCAGTTCATTGACTGGATAAGCTGCAAAGACTGTCTCCCACAAATTAACATTATAGATACTGAAAGTTCAACTTACAAACAGTCACAATAGAACTGCTACATTGGGTCACTCACTAGTAAATACTGAAGAGAGAAGGATCCCCAGAAGGAACAGTACTGAAAGAAACATTTCAAACTAAAACGTTAACGGATGGTTTATCTTGCCTAGCTTGACCCTGTTTTCATGCGCTCCGCGGATTACCCAATGTGGGGATCGCCCACTGGCTAGATTACCCACTGGCTATCATCTCACATAACAGGCGTCAGGCAGATTACCCAATGCGATAATTGGGTGTGGGAACTGGGTAACGAGAACAGTGGGTAATCCAGACAGTAGGTAATCCCCGTATTTATACGGGGATTACCAATTATAATTGGGTAAAGTGCATGGCACTGTTACCGAACATAACAAGGAATGTCAAATTGGCGGTAGATTCTTTACTAGGTCCAGACAAAATTCCGCGTATCAGCTGTAACATGAAAGATGAAGCAGTGGCGCCGCCCAGCTACATCTGAGTACTGGGTGTGTGCTGAAGGTTTACAGGGATGCTCCCCTGCGACCTGCTCATCGCCACCAGGCCACCTGCAATTGACAATGACTGAGAGATCACGTGATGGTCACGTGATACCTGGGATCAACCAATCAGGGTGCAGAATGACAGGGCAGCTGCGAGGTTTTTTGACGTAGCAAGGAAAGATGAATAGATCGAGAAGGAGAGAGAGAGAGGAGGAATGTGAGAGCGCTCATAGGAAGGATAGGCGAGAGGATAGTACAGTATGTAAGAGAGTGAGGTTGAGAAAAAGAAGGGTTGTATCATGATTGTATTAAATGTATGAGCAATGAGCATGTCCTAAATATATATACGGCAGATGGGACGAAGAAAATACCTAGCTCTCCGTAGGAAAGTCTTCGTTGGGGAGGGTAGGGTTGTTAGTTTGTGACTGCTGCGTCTGGAGAGGGTAATAGGAGCCCTGCTAACAGGAATCCGGACTGGGGGGGGGGGTTTACCTGACCTTAGTTGAAAGACATCTTGTCCTATTATGGTCGATGAGAGATCCTAATCCTCCCTCTCTGTTACAGAACCTCGAGAAGCCACTCACCGTTGCTGGAAGTATCCTGGTGATCATGGAGAGAGCTGATGATGAGTTTACAAAACTTCTCCGAAACTTGGACCCCCATGGAACTGAATACGTACAGAGGTAAGTACCACCCACCCCCCACCCCCCCCCCCCCACTGGTAAGTACTATTTTGCCTTGCTTGACCCTTTCATAAATAAAATCTTTGAACAAAACAAGCACTCTCCAGTCTCCTGACTAGCGACATTCACCAAGATGAGTGTAATTGAGATTTGTGATCATGTGTTGGTGATTCGTAACATACAACCTATCTCCAGACTGTCAGACGAGGCTAAGTTGTGTGTGGTGATCCTGAGGATCAAGGCTGAACTGGCCACCAGGAAGGCCAGTAATAACGAGATGTGCAGGATTTACCTGAGAGAAATTGAGCATCTCTATTACAAGGTACATGATAATCTCTATCCCTGATATCTCTCTCTCTCTCTCTTTCCTTTTCTCTCTCTCTCTCTCTCTCTCTCTCTCTCTCTCTCTCTCTCTCTCTCTCTCTCTCTCTCTCTCTCTCTCTCTCTCTATCTATCTATCTCTATCTCTCGCTCTATCTCTCTCGCTCTATCTATCTCCCTCTCTCTCTCTCTCTCTCTCTCTCTCTCTCTCTCTCTCTCTCTCTCTATCTCTCTCTCTCTCTCGCTCTATCTATATATCTCCTCTCCAGGTCGACTACTCCGCGGAGAAGGGTGGAGCTGGTAACAGCAAGGCGAAGATGGATGAACTGTGCAAGTTTATCTACCGAATCGAGTCTAGCGACCACTCAGGTAACTATAGCGATCACTTAGCTTTTAGGTAACTATGGTGACCACTTGAGTAACTAGGATTGCCATGGGTAATATTAATATTTGTTGACGGCCACTACTTTTTGAAAAGATTCGATTTATGGTCCTTGTACTTGCCACCCAGTAAATTTTCAGTGTAAAACAATTCGAGGATCACTGGTTATTACTCCCTCTCTTACAATGCAACTCCCCCCTTCTAACATCTCTCTCTCTCTCTCTCTCTCTCTCTCTCTCTCTCTCTCTCTCTCTCTCTCTCTCTCTCTCTCTCTCTCTCTCTCTCTCTCTCTATCTCCCTCTCTCTCTCAGGTGATCTGGACAGGATCAGGACCCGGGCCATGCTCTGCCATATCTACCACCATGCCCTGCACAACAGATGGAGCGAGGCACGGGATCTGATGCTCATGTCTCATCTCCAACACGGTATTTCACATGCTGATATCCCAACGAAGATCCTCCACAACCGAACCATGGTCCAGCTGGGTCTGTGTGCCTTCAGGAACGGGTACATCCAGCACGCTCACACCACTCTTAACGAGATCCAGTCTTCACAAAAGAGCAAGGAACTTCTCGCACAGGGGCTATCAACCCAGGTTTGTTTGTACACGTCTTGTAATATGTTCGTGACGTGGGTACATGTGTGTTCTACAAGTTAGCGTGGTATCATCTTGATACTATCCAACAAGCACCTCTAACCTGTATAGTTACTGTTCATACTCTCGTTTAATCCACACGAGACATCGTCAGTTCTCTACACAGATTAATCCCTCTCGACCCCCCCCCCCCCCACCCCATATAATAATATCTAACCCCCCACCCCATATAATATTATCTAACCCCCTCTCCAACCCCATATAATAATATCTAACACCCCACCCCATATAATGAGATCTAACACAGCCATCACCACAGAGGATGAGTGAGAGGAATCTAGAGCAGGAGAAGATAGAGAAGCAGCGGCAAATCCCCTTCCATATGCACATCAACCTGGAACTGTTAGAGTACAGTTACCTGACATGTGCCATGTTATTAGAGGTCCCCCACATGGCTGCCCACCAGTTTGAACAGCGCAGGAAGCTCTCCAGGACATTCCACCAGCAGCTGAGGAATGCTGACAAGAACCCCCTGGTAAGTGCAGGGAGAGAGGGGGAATTTGGGAAAATATATCCCCCTGTATTGGTGAATTTATATAGGACCCCCACCCCCCCCCCTATTTGTGACAACGTACCCCCTGTGCCGAGAATATGGGAAAATAGACCCCCCCCCCCCCCGGCCCTCTCCCGATCACTCCACAATAGCTGCAGCAGTATCCCCTGCAAACCTGCAGTAGCTAATTGTGGAATGCTGATCCTGAGTAATACGCAGCTATGACACCTGTCAGGGGCCACATATAGAAGATTATAATTGCCCCCAGCTGGGTCGCCCTCTTGATCACATACTTCGCCATCTCTCTCTAAATCTCTCTAGATCTCTCTAGATCTCTCTTTAACTATCACCCAATTGAACTGGCCCAAAATCGTCCCATATATATTTGACCCCCTGACTAAACCCGGCCACCCCACCCCCCTCTGCTCTAACTAACCCACCTGCATCCAGATCGGACCCCCTGACTAACAGTAACCCCCCACCCCACTCCCTCTAACTATCCCACCTGCATCCAGATCGGACCCCCTGACTAACAGTAACCACCCACCCACCCCCCTCAGCTCTAACTAACCCACCTGCACCCAGATCGGACCCCCTGACTAACAGTAACCCACCCACTCCCTCTAACTAACCCACCTGCACCCAGATCGGACCCCCTGACTAACAGTATCCCACCCCACTCCCCCTAACCCACCCACCTGCACCCAGATCGGACCCCCTGACTCGATGAGGGAGCACCTAGTAGCATCTGCTAAAGCCATGATGAAGGCAGACTGGAAGACATGTGCTGATACCCTTCTAGCTCATAAGATCTGGAATCTCATGCCCAACGCAGAGGATGTGAAAGCAATGTTGAAACAGAAAATCAAGGAAGAGAGCCTGAGGACATACATGTTCACGTATAGCGCATGTTACGATTCCATCAGGTATTTCCACTTCTGTCTCTCGACAGAGTTCAAACCCTCGACAGTGTTCAAACCCTCGACTGAGTTCAAACCCTCGACAGAGTTCAAACCCTCGACAGAGTTCAAACCCTCGACAGAGTTCAAACCCTCGACAGAGTTCAAACCCTCGACAGAGTTCAAACCCTCGACAGAGTTCAAACCCTGTTTGCGCAATCCAAACTCCACAGAACTGTTGACGGTCCACTGACATTATTCTGGGTATCAAGATTCAAGTAAAATTATATTCTCCCCTCCCTCAGCCCAATGGTTCTGTCTCGAATGTTTGATCTGTCGAACAAGCAGATCCATGCCCTGATAAGTAAGATGATCCTGAATGATGAACTAAAAGCCAGCTGGGACAAACCCACTGATCTGTTGATCCTTCACAGGGCTGAAAGTAGTAAGCTACAGAGCCTCGCAAAACAGACTGCTGACAAGGTAAGGGGTGGTGGGAATGGGTGGGGGGTCGCCTCACATTGTGACCGTGCTCCGGTATGAACAATTCAAATGGGTGGGAAGGTAAGGGGTGTTTCAAATGGGTGCCGGGTGGTTAATTAGAGGTTAATGGCGAGGTACTAAAGATGTGGAGCACTACTACTGTACACGGTGCCCCTGAAGGACGTTCCACCTCGACCGAGTCCCCCAGCAAAACGAACGGTTGTGTGACCTAGAGGGGACCTCTGGGAACTACGCAGGACCGTGGGGGAAAAGATATAAAAGTAGCTTAAAAAATTAAAACGATAGAAAGATAGCTATCGTTTTTTTCACTTTGAAAATACGATATTTCTTTAAAAAAATCCTTGATCAGGAAGATACAAGTGTCTCCCACGTATTTTTTGACGTAGAATCGAATGCCGTTGAAGTCAAATCTCTAAAATGTTGGAAAAATTGTGAAAATCGTGTTTTTAGGTGTTTTTTGGTGAAAAAAGCGTACAAACTGGTACTAGATGATGAGATAGAGTCCCAAAAGTATGTCAAATCGCTTTTTTGGGACCTTTTCGCCCTAGAAGCAGATTTTTATGAAAATCTGGTACAGTGCCTATTCTCTGTATACTTTCAAAGAAGGTGAATATTGCTCTAATTTAGCCAATTTTGAAGAAAAGTCATCCAAAACAGTACTAGATGATGAGATTGTGGGAAAACACACTATAAAACAAAGGAAACACAGGGGTTCTCGAAGTGCCAAGTAATAGATAGATAAATAAAAGCAATCCGAGAGATCTCTTCAGAGGGCACCACAACGCAGCAGTTCCAGCCCAATACAGAGAATCAAAACGTCAGTCGATCTTGCAATTCGAGAAGTGAGGCTCCACTCCGTCTGGCCTCACGGGGGCGAGATATCACGTGTCCTCTTCTCTGATCCTCATTGGCTAGGCTCTCCCTCGTCATCGGGTCACATGGGGTGGTCACGTGAGAAAGCAGGCAAACGCTATCACTCTTCGGGACTTAATTAAATAAGAGCCGCGCCGCACTATCTCTCTCTCTCTCCCTCTCTCTCACTCTCTCCCTCTCTCCCTGGGAGAGAAGGATCTAGAATGAAAGGGGAAGGAAAGCAGACGAAAGAGGGGAAGGGAGTGAGAGAGAGAGAGAGAGAGATAGAGTTAGCATGCAGTGCTAAAAGCTATTAGTATCTCTCTTTCTCTCCCCTGGCCCCCAGCATGGGATTGACTGTTTAGTCAATACCATATTTACGCTCCTCCCTCCCAAAAAGGCGGGTCCCGCAAAGGGGGAACACCGCTCCTGTTGAAGAAGACGAAAAAAGGGGAAAAAACAGGGGGGGATAACCCCCCAATCTGGGTGTTGGTGGAAAATAATACCACACACTATGAGCGATTGCGGCAAATGAATGTGAATAAACGTTTACCAAACCCACTTTAGCATCATGTATGGCTCTTGCATAGTCCAGTAGCCCAGAGATAGGTCATACATGATGCTAAAGTGGGTTTGGTAAACGTTTATTCACATTAATTTGCCGCAACCGCTATATTTTGGCTATTTCCACCTACTTCAGAGGCCTACCGAGAGGAAACATATCATCCGATCGCCATGCAAATTTGTTCCTAGGACGAAAAAGACCCAAAAAATCGATTATAAATCTTTTTGGGCCACTATCTCATCATCTAGTACTGTTTGGTGACTTTTCTTCAAATTGGCTAAATTAGAGCAATATTCACCTTCTTTGAAAGTATACAGAGAATAGGCGCTTGTACCAGATTTTCATAAAAATCTGCTTCTAGGGCGAAAAGGTCCCAAAAAAAAAGCGATTTGACATACTTTTGGGATCTATCTCATCATCTAGTACCAGTTTGAATGCTTTTTTCACACAAAAAAACACCTAAAAACACGATTTTCACCACCATTTTCCCAACATTTTAGAGATTTGACTTCAACGGCATTCGATTCTACACGTCACAAAATACGTGGGAGACACTTGTATCTTCCTGATCAAGGATTTTTTTAAAGAAATATCGTATTTTCAAAGTGAAAAAAACGATAGCTATCTTTCTATCGTTTTAATTTTTTAAGCTACTTTTATATCTTTTCCCCCACGGTCCTGCGTAGTTCCCAGAGGTCCCCTCTAGGTCACACAACCGTTCGTTTTGCTGGGGGACTCGGTCGAGGTGGAACGTCCTTCAGGGGCACCGTGTGTATTGTGGAGAGCCCACATGATGCACACCTTACCGATAAATACTGATTAGTCCCCTTTTAGTTAGACTATGGACTAAAGATCACTACTCGATTATAATTTTACGACTCTAAAAATTTAATCGATTTTGCTCTTTAGTACGTTCCCATTGTATTATAATATGCCATAATTTATTACCCTTATTATTACCAGTCCTGAGTCCTCCACATCCCATTTCAATTCTAACCACCTCCCTTCTCCTAATTTGACTTCTCAATCTTACCACCTCCTCCCCCCACCCAACCCAACCCCCCCCCCCCCCCCCCCAATTTAATCTAACAACCCCCCTCCCCCTAGTTGACACACGTAATGGACAACACCGAGAAAATGTTGGGACAAGGAACAACGTTCACCAGCCGGGGAAATGCTGCCGCCTCCCTCACCTGGCCCAACAATATTTTCGGAGCGGGAAACGGTTCCCTGCAAATGGGTTTTCCAATCGGAATGTCCGGGGATTCGAACCGTGGCGGTCACCGGAATTATCAGGACCGAAACAGGAACTACCAGGACCGAAACAGGAACTACCAGGACAGGAACAATGCCGGGAACGGTGGGTACAGCGGGCGAAATCGAGGTGAGAACAGATCGATATACCATACCTCATTTAAAGACCTGCATTGCAGTATTTTACCTACTCCCCCAATTTTCTCTTCCTAAAACTATGACCTGCATTTGCCTCCTCTAATTTTCTAATTCCTTCCCAGGAGGCTACAACAATTCGGGCGTTACAACAATTCGGGCGGTTACAACAACAGCAGGGGAGGTTACAACAACCACCAGTACAGCTCCAGGGCCTACTAAATCTATCCTCCTACCCGGGAGCTAACAGCGGCCTCCATCTGCTCCATCTCCTTGGGAGCGGACCGGTGCCCCTGGTCGGTTTGGCGTGAGAGTCCATACCGTCCAGGGGCAGTTAAATTATTATCTTTTTGGGAATCACCATTACAACTTTCGTGGAGAGTTTGTTTTCCGATGTTTTTTCATGGTTTTAGCGTTTATCCAGTTTGTTTTTATGTTCTCCCTTCCCTTCCCTTCCCTTCCCTTCCCTTCCCTTCCCTTCCCTTCCCTTCCCTTCCCTTCCCTTCCCTTCCCTTCCCTTCCCTTCCCTTCCCTTCCCTTCCCTTCCCATGACCCATCCCATTCCCTCCCTCTCGCACACTACCTCTCTCTCCCTCCCTCTCACACACTACCACTACCTGTCTCATAGCTCTAACACACTACCTGTCTCATAGCTCTAACATGGCGGCCAGTGCCCGGCTCAGTAAGGTAGAGGATATATTTGTGGACTGCATAGAGACAATACTCCACAACCACGGGGAGATAAGCGATGAACACTTTGAAGTTGTTATTGATATTGGCAACAAGGCTGACCAGTAAGTATAGTGCTGCTGTAAAACCCTCTACTCCTCAGGGGTACTAACTAGTCAGTGATCATGAATGTTTCCACAAAAAGAAAGGAAGCTGAGCTGTGCTCTCATATATTTGTTTCTCTTTACACAGGTTGACGGAGAATATAAACGCTCTCCGGAAGGTAGTGTCTCATCAGGAGACAGTAGCGTACAACAAGGACACCCACCTGAGGGATGAGATTGTGCAGTTAAAGAAGAAGATTGAGAAACGAAAACAGCTGATTCAAAAGTGTAATGTAAGTATCTCCGATTATATTCTTTTTGTGCTTACATATAATACACCATCCGACCCTACTCAAATGCGGCATTTTTATTATCTAATGTGTTATTTATGCAGGTGAAGTTTGAGGATTGGAAACGCCGTCTGGATACCGTGCACGATCTTTCTGTGAAATCCTACGCTAGCCTCGGAGCAGCAACCAACTGGGCTGCCAACTGAGTCCATAACGGGTCCAGAACCATCCGAGCCAACTGGAAAGAAATGAGGCCTGGAGACCTGGTAATATAAGGGCTTGAGAAACTTGGAGGAGATAATAAAAGAAAGAGGATGGGAATAAAGAAAAAACAGCAGTTTCTCCTTCCTCACACTCTCTCTCTCACACACACTCTCTCTCTCTCTCTCTCTCTCTCTCTCTCTCTCTCTCTCTCTCTCTCTCTCTCTCTCTCCTTCTCTCTCTCTCTCTCTCAACCCATTTTCTGAGGGTGACGTACTGGTCCAGATATAGCGAGAATGAGAAAGACAAATTGAAGAGATAGTGAGAGAAATTTTCTGCAATTACATATACCAACTCACACGCTAGTCTCTCTCTCTCTCTCTCTCTCCCTCCCTCTCTCTCCCTCTCTCTCCCTCCCTCTCTCTCCCTCCCTCTCTCCCTCCCCTCTCTCTCCCTCTCTCTCCCTTGGCCGAATTTAAGAAGGCAACACAAGCTCCAGCTCCTACTCCTCCAGTATTCTCAGTATTCTGCTCCGTGTCACTATGCTCCTGCCCACTCGTTCCCGACTTGAGAAGAAACTCTACGAGAAATGCTGCCATCATCAGCAGGGGAGTAAGAAGAAGAACAATATTTGTAGTGATGATGTCAGCCGTTGGTGTGACATTGTAATTGGTCAAATTATTGGTACGGCCCGCAATTCGAACCCGTGAGTGAGTGTGTGTGTGTGTGTGTGTGACGTTCACATTGTCTGTCGTAGTCGCTATATTTTTGGTTGTTTCACCCAATTATATATTGAAACTTTTGTTTTGTGTCGAGTTCTGAACCCCCCGACCACTCTTCAGCGTCTACCCATTACATTGGTGTGTGTGTGTTGTGGCATTACCGAGCCATGCATAGGCAGCATTAATAATGTGACAGACTTTCCGGCACTGAATTCTGCATGTGTGAGAGTGAATATTGTGAGAGTGAATATTGTTCATACCCATGTGACCACAAAGACAACCAGCCTCTTCCCAGTAGTCAGTCCAGTTCTAATTCCGTCCCCAGTTTCTAACCCCATCCTAATAGGATTCCTATTTCAACGCCCCTTTTTAACCCCTACCCCAAATCCCAGTTTTTAACCCCTACCCCTCACCCCCTTTTTAACCCCTACCCCAAATCCTAGTTTCTAACTCTATCCTACCCAGTTTTTAACCCCTACCCCAAATCCCAGTTTCTAACCCAAGCACACCTGTTTTGTAGCACCATGACACTAGCATCAGACCTCACCGACAAGGAACTGAGGGAGGCCCTCAAAGCCAACGGGAAAACCCCCGGCCCCATTACCGCCACAACCCGGGATTTATACGAGAAGCAGCTGATAAATATTTTGAACGGAGAAGGAGGGAAGTCCGCTGAGCCGACATCGTCTGCAACCAAAAAACAACGCCGCCAAACATTTGATTCCCTTCGCCGAACAGAAAAACCAAAGGTCGATACGAGACCTCGACCACGGTCAGAAAGGATCATTCCGCCACGCTCTATCCTCCCACTAACTCTATCCGACTCAGATACCGAGTTACCTGACCTCAGTTTAACTCCGGAACCACTTGACCTGCCGTCCCCTCCGAAGAAAGAAGCGAACCCACCCCAATCACTGGTATTCACAACACGATCCCCCAAACCAACACGAAGACCCGCTACAAAATCATCCAGAGATCAGGGGGAGAAACCAGATCCTACACTATTCAGCGATACAGAGGAAGACACAAAGAGAGTGGGAAGTAGAGCGAAGCAGCATAAACCCACCCCGGCCTCTAGTACCCTTCCAGTTATTGTTGGGGCTCTGGTAGTCGCAGCACTGGGGATATTTCTTGGATACACCTTCCTGCCTCTTGCGGAGTCGGATCAGGGCATTGCTGAGCAGTGCCGGGGTCTCCCATTCAAGGTCAACACCACCCTTTGTGATGTGATTTGGAGGGAGTTATGGAGCAGTAAGGGCCACTGGGAGGCCGATGCAGGGCAGGTGATGTGTGGGGACAAGGCTGGATCCTTGTACCACCCTGCACCAATGGACACCCTCCGACGACAGCTCCTTGTCCACTGGAGGGACGATCTGAATCTGACCATCTCGATCCGGCGTGAGGGAACCGACATCATCCTAGACACAGAGACACAACTAAACGAAGCAGACCTGTTGAACAAGCCCTTTTATTACAGCACGACCACCCCCACCATTCCATGGCTGTGTTTTACCGCCCGAATTGTTAGTAACTTTGCATATTACATCCTCAGTACGGCGGTTGTCTTGGTGATGGCCCAGATAGCTCACAAAGTGTACCACTGGCGGAGAACGAAGGAGCGACAAGAAACGGGACAGATGTACGAGTTAATTGATCAGATCATAGAGGAGTTACAAAGAAATTACAGCAAATACCAGAGTGATCCGAAGAACCATGTTCCCTACGTTCCTATTCCACACGCCCGAGACCGACTGCTCCTACCCTCGGAACGGGCATCAATGAAGCACACGTGGGAAGCGGGCTGTTCAGTTTATAGCACAGCACGAGAGTAGGGTTCGGGTAGAGATGCGGCGAGTTCAGAACGAGGATTTCCCCGTGTGGTACTGGGTGGAGGCAGCGAAATCTCCAACCTCAATGGTGCCCCCACAAGCCAGATAGCACCTCGCCAGACTTCCTATATCCGAACATTGAACCACTCAAGGAAACGTGAGATCAGTGTGTGTGGACAGTTTTTGGGTGTGTGTGTGTGTGTGTGTGTCAGTGTGTCAGTGTGTAACTTATTTTATACACTGTGAGTATCATTTTTAATGTAATTTTCATCAAATAAATCTGTGGTATAACAGCTAACGAACCGTGGTGAGACAGAGAGAGGGAGAGAGAGAGAGAGAGAATGGAGATAGTGAGACAGAGAGAGAAAGAGAGACGTCAGTTGTCGACCGATATGGCTATTGCGTTGGAAGTACGTGGCAGATATAATGTTAATAAGGCAAACCGGAAGTGTTACATGGTGTTAATTAACCGCATGCAGTATTTAATGATAGTCCTTTGCAACGAGAACTAGGGAGAAAGTAAAACAGAGAGAGGGCGAGAGAGAAAGGGAGAGCAAGAGAGAACAAGAGAATGAGAGTGAGACCGGGAGAAATCAAATACTGCAGGAGCGAGAGGAGTGTGAGAGATTGATGGATGGCGATTAATCGGTAGATAAGGGTCTATCGATTAACAATGAGAGAAAGTTATGTTAATTAATTGTGGAAATACTATGCTGTTATTGTTATAGAACATAATATTACATTTTCAACAACACTTGAAACTGGCTCCTATAACATTTATTATGATTCGTGGAGCCTATCATTATAGTTCCTCTAAAACTCCCTCCGTTTCTCCCTTTGTAACGGGCTGCACGAATCAATTGTCTCCATGTCCCCCTGCATTGTATCCCCAGAGTAACCCCCCTAACAGTATCCCTAATCAGTTTGATACTTGACAGATCACACCCAGGATAATATCTGTTGGATATCTACGTGGCGATGGCGGACATCTGGTTTTTAACCAGGGTGGAGAGCTCCGAATTATCAATTGGTAGAAGGTCTTCCTCCTCATCCTGCAGAATGTGAGTTATTGTTACCATGGTTACTCAACAAAGTTATTGGGGGGGGCTTGGTTTAGATTTGTAGGGGCTGAGTTTAGATTTGTAGATACAGCGAGTTATTGGGTCTGAGTTTAGATTTATTTTACTATTAGACTTAGATTTATTTTACCATTATACTTTTTCATATTTATGTAGACCATAGCTGATAGCGCTGGTAAGCGCCCGGGGCCCAACCATCCTTCCCCAAACAAAAGTAAATAAAGGACAATTCTTACCGATTCGTAGTGGGTCTCCTTTGGCTCCAAAGACAGTTGAACTTCACTAACTTTAAGGTTTCCAAACTTCTTGGCTGTTCCAATAAACTTAGCCTCTCCTTCCCTGCAGTCAAATACCACTCGTCTAGTTGGTAGGGGTTCTAGGTTCAGGTCGGACGGGATATTTTGTAGATCATCTAGCAGATTCTTAACCTGGGTAATTGGTTTTATTGTGGCATATAAGACTGTCCTCTAGCTCTCTGCACCGGGCTTAGATATAGAGTCCGTTAGCACTACCGTTATTTTAAGTGGTGTCCAACAAAATTATAATTGATAAAGTACCTGAGCGCCAATTCCTGCAACTTCAGCGGGCGACCATTCATCAAAGACCTCTTTCAGCATGTACTGGCCACGAATTGTAAAGTTAATCTCGTCCTCCAGAGAATGTATCTGCAGGGGGGGGGGGGGGGGTAATGAGTTGGAGAACTCTGTATTGAGAACTCTGTATTGATTTGTTTTGTGTGGCTCTGTGAGGGTTCGGTAGATCAATTGATTTGAACCCTGAAAACGGTAATTGTATGATAACGGGTGTGTTGTTGGTGTACCTGGTCAGCAAGGGTGCCCTGATTGACTTTCAGAAGTTTGTCAACATCCTGAAAGAGATCATGTTGTCTGTCTCGTATGCCTCGTGTTATTCCCATGAACCCTATGTTGAGATCCCTCTTGCACCGCTGGAACATGATGTTCATGTCCTTGTCCACGTCCTCTGCAGGGAGGGTATTGTTTAGCATATTATAGGGTTGAGTTACTCAACAAATATTATAGGGTTTGTTTTGTTCAAACCCTTTTTTTATTTTAGGGAGGTTCGAACAAGGCAAGGGAGGATTGATACATAACAGGATGGGTTATTAGGGGAGCACAGAGAGGTAGATGTGGGTTGGAGAGGGGGATGTGGGTTGGAGGGGGGGAAAGGAGTATATGGTTAACAGGGGAGGAGGGCAGCTGCTGTAGTGGTGTGATAATTGAGAAAGAACGATCAAACTAGGTTTACAAAATGTCTGCTTACTTGCGATTCCATAAATTTGTTTGATCCCGTACGTGTGAACCTCAACCTTCTTCATCAGGGGACCGATCTGGAAACAAGGGACAAGATCACAGAACTGTTTTCTTGAATCTTACATAGCTCACATTTCCCTTGCTCGACCCTGTTTCCCGCACCCCGCCCGGGAAACAGGGTCTTCCCTCCTCTTTTAGTTTTACAAACTTAAAGGAGGGTTAGAACATAACAGGCTCGCATCATCCCCCTTCTTTGCCCAAAACACTCTGTTTCAGAACAAAACCAAGATGAATTCTCTAGGCTGATGAGAGTTGTAAGATTCACTAATTTCTTGTGGTAGACCCAAAAACTAATTTCCTACTTACCCTGTCCTTGATTGTTTTCATGGTATCTCCAATTTCCTTCACATTATGTCCCTTGTGGTCGGTTATAGCGCACACCAGGCAGCACAGTGCATTGCATGTCGCACACACCGCCTCCAGATAATTGTTGACGTGCTTACTACACATCTAAATAGGGTTATGTGGGTATCAGGAATCCACCAGACCTAGTAAACAACCAATCAGAACTCGTTATTTAGGTCACGTGACTGGTTATCAGCCAATCAGGGACCAATATTTCCTGATTCGGTCGGTTCCTGGTTATGTGGGTATCAGGGCCATGATAATTGAAGGTAATGGGGCCTGGGGGGGGGGGGTTCAGGGAGATGGTAACTTCTCCACAAAAACATAGCCCCTTTCTCCTACTGCTCAGAATACATGTACCGTGTGCGGCAAAAAAAATCCCCCCCTAGACCACCATAGTTGCCGATGTGGTGGAGAGCTGTAACTTGGCAGGGTTGCTCCACTATGTCTATCTTGATCCTGACAGAAAAATCAGAGCTCTAGCTCAAAATTCATTTTCATGAACGGAATGAACATTGTCATTCATTCCAGGAAAAAATATTTTCCGGTTCAAAATTTAACCAATTATGTTTGGCTATCGATTAGCTTTCCAATGTGACCAAGATCAGCTAAATTGGACAACCACAAGAGACACAGTGTCATGTTTCTTAAAGTTAGTCAGGTCATGTGATCTTCACTGAATCGTTGATCGTGTTCAGTATTACGAATTGGTCTAAGTGGTAGAGAATCACGTATCACATCTGCTAATGAGGGATGACGATGCTGATTGGTCATCAGATCTGTAGCTCTTTGATAAATGTCCTCTTTCCTCGAATCACATCACCCTGTACAAGGTGGGCCACGGATTGTTGGTAAGGGTTAGCGAGTTGTCCCGTCAAAACGGTGATAGTTGCGAGAATAAAAATTATGGGAGCACTCTGGATCAATTTCTTGGTAACTTTTTCCATAATTTTTTGTCAAAAATTCGAAAATTCATTTTTCATTCCTTCATTCATTTCTCGTTCATTTATGATGTGAGCATCCTAATTTTCCATCATGGTGCTATTTTTCTTTGGCTTGAATTTATCTTTCCAATGAACACCATAAAAATTAAATTGAAGCACCAGGTCACGTTGCAGTTGAGAAAATGCTCATGCATGATTTTGGCTCTTCCTGCGACTTTCAATGAGCTGTATCACGGCTCCCTTTTGTTCAATCTTTTTCAAAATTTGGGTGAACATTGGATAAACAAAGATCTTTGCTCACAAGAAAAATCAAGGTCAAAACTCAAAGTTCATTTTTCATTTTTGGTAGTTCATTCCACTCATTCAGGAACTAACATCCCTAAAGTCATGAAAAGTTTTGGGTTTTGTTTGGCCTATGCTCTGCAATGCCAGAGAGGTGTAGTAGCGTGTTTCCGGGCTAGTTTTTGGGTGTCCATGTGATCATGATGATACCTGACACCTTATTTGGGCTATAATTGAGAGATTTTCTCAAGTTGAAGCATGTGACTTTGGTTTTCTGTGATTGATATCGTGAAACAATGTTATGGGATCCCATAGCACCCCTAAAATGATGATTAATTCAACAAAATGAGTTGATTTATGATCGAAATTGTTCGTTTAGTTGAGTTTGTCTTCGGTTTAAATCTTTTCAATAATAAATCAACTCATTTTGTTGAATTAATCATCATTTTAGGGGTGCTATGGGATCCCATAACATTGTCTCACGATATCAATCACAGAAAACCAAAGTCACATGCTTCAACTTGAGAAAATCTCTCAATTATGGCCCAAATAAGGTGTCAGGTATCATCATGATCACATGGACACCCAAAAACTAGCCCGGAAACACGCTACTACACCTCTCTGGCATTGCAGAGCATAGGCCAAACAAAACCCAAAACTTTTCATGACTTTAGGGATGTTAGTTCCTGAATGAGTGGAATGAACTACCAAAAATGAAAAATGAACTTTGAGTTTTGACCTTGATTTTTCTTGTGAGCAAAGATCTTTGTTTATCCAATGTTCACCCAAATTTTGAAAAAGATTGAACAAAAGGGAGCCGTGATACAGCTCATTGAAAGTCGCAGGAAGAGCCAAAATCATGCATGAGCATTTTCTCAACTGCAACGTGACCTGGTGCTTCAATTTAATTTTTATGGTGTTCATTGGAAAGATAAATTCAAGCCAAAGAAAAATAGCACCATGATGGAAAATTAGGATGCTCACATCATAAATGAACGAGAAATGAATGAAGGAATGAAAAATGAATTTTCGAATTTTTGACAAAAAATTATGGAAAAAGTTACCAAGAAATTGATCCAGAGTGCTCCCATAATTTTTATTCTCGCAACTATCACCGTTTTGACGGGACAACTCGCTAACCCTTACCAACAATCCGTGGCCCACCTTGTACAGGGTGATGTGATTCGAGGAAAGAGGACATTTATCAAAGAGCTACAGATCTGATGACCAATCAGCATCGTCATCCCTCATTAGCAGATGTGATACGTGATTCTCTACCACTTAGACCAATTCGTAATACTGAACACGATCAACGATTCAGTGAAGATCACATGACCTGACTAACTTTAAGAAACATGACACTGTGTCTCTTGTGGTTGTCCAATTTAGCTGATCTTGGTCACATTGGAAAGCTAATCGATAGCCAAACATAATTGGTTAAATTTTGAACCGGAAAATATTTTTTCCTGGAATGAATGACAATGTTCATTCCGTTCATGAAAATGAATTTTGAGCTAGAGCTCTGATTTTTCTGTCAGGATCAAGATAGACATAGTGGAGCAACCCTGCCAAGTTACAGCTCTCCACCACATCGGCAACTATGGTGGTCTAGGGGGGGATTTTTTTTGCCGCACACGGTACATGTAAGGTAAAGGAAGGCTCTGATATAACCCTTGTAGTTGTAGAACAGGCGCGATGTGCCCAAACATATAACCCTTACCTGTGCACCATTAGCCCTCAGTATCTTCTGGGGCTCCTGAAGTATCTCCCCGAAGGATACCACAGTGTGATGTTTAGTGGCTGCCACAATACTATGGAATTTGGCGTGTTCCAGGCAGTAGTTCTCCTGACACTCCAGACAGCGGGATGTAGCGGGGTCATCACAGCCGATACAGGGTACTACTTCCTTTCGGTGTGCCTCTACGATCTGGGGTGGTAATTAGTTAGATAACTAGTTAGTTAATGTATTAGTTAGTTAATCAATGGGGTTATCATAGCTGGGGACTCATATTGAAACTGTTTACAAATAAAGTGGGTCTATCATGACAAGTTCACCTTGAACACTTCCAGTATTTTGAGGCGTCCTGCGTTGGGTGGAAAGCAACAGACATGCCCCCCTGGTACTGCTACCGTTCTATCACAAACTGGACAAAACATTTCCTCCGCTTTTCCATTTTTACCGGCTTGAGGGGGAGAGGGTGTTAGATAATAGATTTAAACGGAGTTTATCTAGTCAAATATGTTACATGCGCTCTGCCCTCCCACTGCTTACAATATTGACCCACCGCTGAGACAGACAGTATTGACTCACCAAAATCCCTCAGACAGCTGAGACAGCATGTATCACCGCAGGGCAGTTGATGTGGAGCATACTTCCCAAAATCAAAGACATGATCACACACGGTGCATGTAAGCCAGTCCTCTTTTAACTTGAGCTCCACGGTCCTGTTGTCTGTGGACGACCGAACACGGTTGGAGGAAAGGAGGGAGGTTCCTCCCCCTCTTCCTCGGGTTTTTGGGTCTGGGGATACCGGGGTTAGAGGCCCTCACTCTCTCACTCACTATGTGCAGCAGCTCAACTCAAGTTTCATTGCTGCGAGGCTGTGTAAGATATTGCTGACTCACCATGATCTATTGACCTTCCGGGCTGTTTTTGAGAGATCGAACTTGGTTTTAGGGATGGCTGTTTTTGAGAGATAGAACTTGGTTTTAGGGATGGCTGTTTTTAGAGAGACAGCTTGGTTTTAGGGATGGCTGATTTTAGGGAAAAGATATATCGGTTTTTGGTTGATATGATGATTGGTCTCAGGTCTGATAAAAGGGCACTGGGCAATGGCAGAAGAACTAAGTTCTGAATGAAATACCCTAATTTCTGGAGGCGGCGTTTCATTTTCAATACATGCATTCTACTAGAGTCTTTGTACTCTGAGATCTATCCCGTTTTGGCACACTATGACTCACTGGCTTACAATTGCCATATTCGCCTTTCCGGACAAATATGGCAATCGCCTGAGAGCTGTCTGGTGGAGCCGACCCGATCTGAGCGATTCAAACAGGGGCCTGGCGGCGCCAGACAGGAGAGGGGAAAGGGGGCTATTTGGCGACAAAAGGACTTGTTATACTCACCCCCTTTGGCATCATAAAACTCGTGTTGCGACATATTACAAAAGAAACGAGAGAGAGGGCAGAGCTAACCAGTAGTATCTTCGATTGAGTGTGAGTGTGATTGCACGTTACCTAGCGTGCTTCACTAAGTCACGTGACTCAATGAGCTATAGTAGCAGGAGAGAGAAGAATATTTAGAAGAAGTAAAGGGGGTTCTTGGGCTATTTAAATAGCCCATTAGCCCAAAAACCCTTTCCTTCTTCGAAAATAAATAGTATTTAGGCTAAATTAGGGGTTGAGTCGGATAGTTGCACATTTCCGGAAATTGGGATACTCATGAGAGTAGGGCCGGGCTTATTCCGTTGCGACAAAGCGTTCAGATCAGGTCGGCGCCGCCAGACAGGTCTGGAACGGGATTTAGAACGGAAGCCCGATTCTCGATCAAATGAACTCAAAAGCGTTTTTCAGTTTGAACTTTGAAAACAAGCTTTTTACAGAAACACAATCACAAAATAAAACACCTGATATTGATACCCTATTAGATAATGGAATTTGAGGCAAACGGTACAATGGACTTGTCTATTGTCCTGTCTGGCGGCGCCAACCCGATATGAGAATTTAAAAGGGGTCTGGGGCCGCCATACAGCTGTTGTCCAGATCTCTGTGGCGCTTTTCAGCGCAGGATTTCTAGCAGTTTGCCTGCAGTTGAACCACACGGCCAGCTTAGCGCGCACACACTGCAGACATTTGGGTACTTTCATATCAAGCAAGGTTGCGCGCGGTCCACGAACAGCAAACTACAGTTTTATAAAACTGTCACTGATTTGAATTGGTTGGCACAATTTGATTGACTGAACTTTTCACTCAAAACTTCTGACTTAACAAATATACAACTTCCCTAACCAACAACTGAAACTTAGCTACTCTCAGTCCTGTGGAAATTAAAATGGAAATTGTTATTGTTTTCATCGTTTGACCCCAAAAGTTCGCATTTCGCAGCCACTGCCATTTCCTTTATTTTCGGCAGATAAGCTGCCTCTTGTTCCTTAGACAGCGGAGCAATGAATTTAATGTTCTCAACTAGTAGATTAGCATCATCTTTCAGCATGGTAGTAAGTCCAGGAGTCAGGTAGCTGACTTGGGAGGATGAGAGGTAGATGAGATCAAAAGAGGATTGATAGCACCCCTTCTTTTGCATTTGATCTACCGTTCCCAATGGTAGAAGTTTGATTTTCACGTTCCCACAAGCTGGTGCAATGAGATTTAACTTTGTAATATCCATGTCTACAACAGGAGCTGCTTCATCTTCCTCCTCTCTCCTCCTCCTCTTTGATTTCCTCCAAGGTTGCACCTTCTTTACCCGCCTCCTCCTTCTTAGTAGCTGCCTCAAATGTAAATCGGTCTGGTTTTGGTGGCTCAGTGTATTTGTGTCCCGTGTTGATATGGTGAATAAGGGACATAACATTATACTCTGCTACTTCGCTAGCCGTTCTCACGTTGATACGGTTCCGTATCTAGAAGGGGTTAGAAGGGTTTAGTTGATAGATATTGGCACCTATATCAACAAAATATATTCATATATAATTTGCTCGAGTTATTTTCTCATCTTCTTACCTCATACATAGACTTGAGAGGAGAAAAGATGCCATGTGAGAGGTAGGGAGAGCACACTATGTCTCCCCAATAACCCCTAGCAAAGCGCTTCTGCCCTCCGATCATTCGGATAACACCACTCGACAGAGTCCTGTTGGGTATATCAAATACCCCATCTCTCACATCGTAACTTCGACCTGAACAAGGTCCGGTGAGATTAGTTGATTTTCAATAACAATTATTATCAACAACAATTTGTAAATAATAGCAAGAATGCGTGTTGAGTGAGGTTGTCTAACACAAAACTCACCAGTTTCTCTCCAAGAGGCATACTCCTTGAAATCTAACAAGGCTGCCCTCTCCTTTAGCTTTAAACTGAAATCCATATCAGAGACGTTCCTCCCCGCGTCATATCTTTCACCCAGATACGCTCTTACCCTCCCATCCCATAGCTTATCCATCTGAAGATTAGTCCGGTTATAAGTATCTTACTCTGATTTAGAAACATGAAACGTTTAACTAAATTACCACTATTTAGTAATAAACTATCGCCTTACTGGGAAGATCGAGTCTTTCTCATTAGGTGCTGCCCAAAATTTGATGATTGATTCCATGAAATCCCTTTCCTTAAACTTCAACAGTGATAAGTCAAGGGAGGGAAGTACTTTCTTTAGGTGATCCTCATCGGTCAGTAAACTGAAAATGAAGTTGTTTGGTACAAGAATTCTTGCATTATATTATGTATTATTAACGAGCTGATGATCTATTAATTTAGTGAATCGATTCTTTTTTGAAAACTTGCTCTTTTTCTTTGTTTTCATAACTAGCGCACCCATTGGGTGCGCCTCAAGTAAGAGCTTTTTGATTACCCACCCGGCTTCGCCGGGTGGTTCTTTTCGTCCTTTCAAGGTCAATAACACGGTTGCCATGGCAACTGAATTGGTGACTATGGGGACTGGCCTGTTAAAATTCATTCAAAATATTAATAAACCTCCACTGGAACTTCCAAAAGTGTGAGCAACAGCTTTACAGCTTTCGTCATATGAAGTGTTTTATAAAGGAGCAGCATGTCGCTTAGATACCGCCTAACGAACGACTTCGACTTCGACGCGACATCTTCAAATTATAATAGAGATGCGGTCTTTCCCCGCTACAAATGGATGTAAAGTTGATGACTAGGCTTCAAAACTGGATTTCCTGATGAATTGCATAAACGAAGCATGAGATGAAAAGAGCAGCCTGTTGCTATGTGTATCGCGTAACGGACACTTTTTAGCCCCTAACATATACCCTGAATGATATTAGGTAGTGAATAAATCTTTATTTCTCCTTCCAGCCGGAAGAATTGATAGACGGGTATTTTATTTTAATTTAATAAATTATGAGTTGCAAAAGGTGCAAAACTAGAGGAATAGTAATCTAGCCGAAGGGGGGCACTCAACAAGGAAATATGGTGTCTGAGACACTGTCTAGTTCACTACGAGAAAGTGCAAGGAAGGTAAATAGACTACTAACTTTTGATACTTTTGATACCTTGGATAAGTGTCCTGGCGCCAACAATCACAGGGTATAAATAGAGACTCTCAGCACAACAGAATTACTTTGACTGACTGCAAGTTATTAAGATGATGATGTTTACAGCGGCCCTCCTGTTTACTGGGCTTCTCGGCCATACTACTGGATTTACTACTTATGGACCTACTACCAGTACTTCCATGCCGGACCAAATAAATAGGGACCATATCCGGCCGGTATGTTTGCCAAAAGTACTCCCAATGGCGCCTCCACGCGTAATTTGTTTGGGTTGTTAGCACTTTGCAAGCTGCGGCGCAGGTATACATTATACCATCGCGGGACAAAAGTACCCGTAATTTTTGTAAGTTGCTCTTTCACATTTCTTCCCTTGCAGATGCTGACCATAACCGTAGGTGTGCAAACTGAGGGTTACCACGGGTACAGTGGAACAGATAACAATATCAGAATAACCATATATGGAGCGAACAATGATGTCAGCTTTTCCCTTGGAAGCTCCTTCCCCAAGTCATCCTTCAAAAGGGTACACAATCAATAGCAAACCTCTATTTTAAGTAGCTACGATTATGAGATCATTATATATTATTCAACCTCCTCAGGTATTATGACGTCATTTTATTCAACCTCCTCAGGTACACTACAGGACGAACGTGGAGCTGGGAAACATCCAATGTATTGAACTCGAAACTGATGGCACGGACTGGTGGTGGCCAAGGCAAATCACACTCCAGATCGATCATGGCAAGCCTATGTACTTCTACAACACCCACAATCAAAAACTATCAAAAGATGACTATGGTGAGATAAATTAACATTATATAATCACTAACTGATTAATATCATCGCGCGCGAGAGACGAGAGAGCGAGAGAGCGAGAGCGAAGGAGGAGAGAAGAGAAGAGATCCTCTCTCTCTCTCTCTCTCTCTCTGCATGAGAGAGAATCTCTCTCTCTCTCTCTATCTCTCTCTCTCCTCTCTTCTCTCTCTCTCTCTCTCTCTCTCTCTCTCTCTCTCTCTCTCTCTCTCTCTCTCTCTCTCTCTCTCTATCTCTGCAGATTCAGTTCCCTCAATGCGGATGTGTACGCAGGGAATGACGACCTGCTCCATCACCGCTGTGACTGACTCTCAAGAATCGTGGGCTGGCTCAGATGATATTGTAGTCATGGCAACTATCGAGGGGGAAAAGGGGCACTACTAAGACGGGAATCCTAGATAGCAGTCAATTCAACCACCGGGTAATTATATCAGATTAAAATCTTAAAATCAGCAGGCTTGAGCAGGGTCCTGTGTATTTCCTTTCTGCTATCATACCTAATAGCCAATGCTCTGACCACGGTTCTCACGTGCGTTTGAAGAAATGAGAATAAAGTTTAGGGCCAGGCCAATACTCATCAGCAATTCAAATTTACAATTCTAGGTGCAAACTCCCAATTATACCGACCCCACTATTTCAGGGACAGATAGGGAACTGGGTTTTCCCAAATTTGAGAAACGTTGGAAAGATCAGGTGCGTTGCCGTTAATGTACTGGTTGGTGGAGATGCATGGTTATTCGACACCATGACTGTAACGTGTGGAAGACATTCCAAGACGTTCACAAACTCGGACAATATATATCTGGAAGATGGCAGTTATTCAATCGTGCGATTGTGGGATTAATGTGTGTTTCAAGAAATGAGATGTAGTCGATGATAATAAGTAGATGATAATAAGTAGATGTATAAATAGATGATAACACATAAGTAAATTAAAAAACATTTCACCAAAATCAGTTTGTTTGTTGTTCCAACACTACGCTGAATCTCCCTGCTGTGTGAAGCTGTGAAGAAAGGAAATCATTGCTAGATTCACTGTGGGAGCAGGCGGGAGATAAAATAAAATGAATTGTCTCAAATACCGTCCTCTACGCACCGCCGCACCGGTGCAGCTACGTGAGGCCGCGTAGCAGCGTGCGTGATGTACAGTCAGTACCTGACAAGTCATGAACTGTCTGGCGTCGCCGAGCCGGTATGAGCGCACTGTTTTGAGAATCAAAACAAGGTCTCGCAGCGCCAGACAGGTCATGAACATTGCCCATTGCCCGCAGCAGTCCCGTTAAACACCACCGGTCGGTGGCAAGCCCCCAAAACATACTTGATAAAGTTGGCAGCGTTGTTGCGGACAAATTTCATGGAGGCACCCCGTACCAGACTGTTTCCATAAAGGTCCAAATACAGCTCAGTCTTCTCCTGGAGGCCCATCACCCTCGGGTCTTGTAGTACAACCGATAGAAGGAGGATGTGCCGACAGTACTGTTCAAGATTGGTGTCTATCACAAATAACTCCACATCTCGGCCACTGCACATCTACATAGGATGGTATTTCGGGTCAAGACTCAAGTAGTAATAATAGTAGTGTTCAAAGTTCGCACTGCTAGGATGAAGTTCTTTCACGATATCTAACTTACAATTTCGAGTGCGTGTCTGAGATCAGAAGCACCGATAGTCAGAATTCTCAGTGGTCCTGATTTGCTGTTTCTGCAGTAGGTCGTTAGGTCCTGAGAGGGCGTCAATCCCCACCAGGCAACCTCACCAACCCCTTCTAGTAGTGACATACCTACAAACTGTATCACAATGTCAAAATGTTATAAAACAGAAAGGTGTGGCGGTGTGCGGACTCGACTAGTGCTAAAATCATTCGCAGCAAACTCTAGATTTCGGCCGTTAGGCTGGAAACGAGAGTTTGCTGTGCCTCTTTACTTATTTAGAAGTGATAGGGCCGATATTTGGGTTCGAGATTAGGTGTTAGGTTTAGGGTTAGATATAGACTAGAGTTCGCCTGGGGTTTAGAATTTAGATATATAGATTCCGTTAGCCTTAGAGTCCGCCCACCATAACGGCAAAACAGAACATAGCTATAACAGTAAAACAGGGACTTCAAAGTTCAAGTCGTTAAAGTGTATGTCAAACATAATAGGTCAACTTTCAAACATATCATAATAGTCACAATTCAGGACAATTTGAACATGGAGGGTCTCTAAACCTTTGAGTACAATTTGAACATTGGCCGTGTCTCTTTGTTTGCCTCTAAACTCTGAACAGTCTTCTTTATTGCAATTGTCATTTCTGTAGGAGCACTTTGGACGACTGCCAAGATTTTCAAACACTTCTTAAACTCCACCAAAGCTTCCTTCGTCTTTTCTATTAGCAGGAACACAGACCCAAGAAGTTTGTGATGTGTTGCCAATTGCTTACTATATTCCCCAAATTTTAGCACTTTAGCCTCCTTTGTAGCACGTAGCTCGTCTATAGCTTCATCGTACTGCTCCTATTATAAAGGGTGAGGTTGGGTCAGCTGTTTGGAAATTAAGTGCCAAGTAAGGGCCGTGATACAAAACTAGCTGCTAAGGTAGCATGGTGCACAAGGAAGTGATAACTCCTTGGTATCTCCTTCTGGTGCTGATACACACTCAGTAGTGAATGTACAACAGTTAAATGGGGAATTCTCACATACACACACGGGCAGATCTCGGTTAAGGAGAGATTAATTGATTATTCTGAATCAATAAAGAGATCTGAGCAAGAAGAAATAGGGAAGAAAATCGAAAAATACTGGGTTTGACCGGGAATTGAACCAGGGACCTCCAGAGAGACATGCTCGGAGCTATACCACTAAGCTATACCAAACCCCTATTTAATTCTTGCTCAGATTTCTTTAGTCTTTATTCAGCACATGTTACTTGGTAAGTTATCCCTCCCTTGCCGGAGCGTGCCAAACGAAGGCCGTGAAGCCTAAACAGAGTGTGAGGTGTATTCGATACCAAGGCAGTACTGACCTGCTTTATGAGAGCATTAATCAGCAAATCATATGTTTCAATGGTGACATTGTGCAGACCAGTAAACTGAGTGGTGTAGAGAGCTATCGCCTCCCGCAGTAGACCTAGCCCCTCCTCTATACAGCCGTGACCTGTACTGTCCAGGTATATCCCGGCAAGGAACCTGCAGTGAAAGTAAACAGTCAGACTTTACCGGACCCCGATTTACTGGAACCCCGATTTGGGGAACTAATAATGTATTGCTAAATTGCTTCTAGACATTCTACAAGTCAAGTAGATGTCAGCAACGTGACTATTGGCTGGTTTACCTCGAAGCATCAGCCTGTAGTGCAACATCACTAGAACCTTCCGCTATTCTTTGTGCTGCTCGGGCCGATTTCAGTGCAGCACCCGGATCACTGGATGTTGATGTGTTTTTGTGTGTGTTCGCGATCATGTGATGTAGGTATACTGCCTCTAACCCTGCACACCTCTCAAGGGCAGGGGGTAGGAAGGTAAGGGGTGAGGTACATGCCGCACTCAGCACGTTAATCTTTGTAGCTATCGAACCTACAGGAAATGGAGATGTTAGAACGATTGTGTATCTGTACCCGTTGCAACAACACTCAACAACTGTATGAACAACTGTAACAATAACTGTAACAATAACTGTAGCTTCTATAACTGTGGTTAACATGGTTATAGTGAGTCACACACCTGTAATTGTGTCGTTTAGAAATGAGAGTTCCTGGAGACAGTTCCTTGCAGCAGTTGCAGCCTCCCCTGCATCGGCTGTCTTCCCAAGCTTTAGACGGCAATGACCAAGGAGGTAGTACGCAAATGTCTGGAAATATTATTTATTAGTATGCCGTTAATTACTTGAGAGGGGTCGCCAGACTAGAAAACGCCATGTTACTGTCCTATACTCACCCCCCCCCTCCAAACGTGTTACTCACGAGGATTGTAAGTTGGGCTTTCACTTGTAGACACATTTTCAGCGTGCAGTACAGCCTCCCCCGAGTGGTATTCCCCTTGTTTTAAATATCCCTTTTTAGTAACATATGCTTCCGCCACTGGAGGGGGTGAATTCGTCAGACAACTTACTTTTGTGTGACGATTGTGATCGGTTTGACCCTTACTACCCAATAGTACTCTGTCAGAGAATTGGCCTGAGCGCACGAAAACTGTGGTCAGAGCATTGGCCTGAACGTGCGAGAACTGTGGTCAGAGCATTGGCCTGACAAGTAGTACTAGGTTCTGGGACACCGGCCAGTACCCATGCCTCCCGAAAGAATGCTATACTCACATGTTAGATGTGCAGCAGCTAATGGTAGTGGCTCTTTTTCCACCTGTAGTTTAGAATATGCCACTAACTTGATTAGCGATTTGAACAGCGCCTCCTCGTCTTGTCCATCTTGTTCAATTGTCTGTGGGGGAAAATATACAGCGATAAAGTTGCCATTGTGCTGCAGAAGTTGCATTAATTTTAATTTTTTAACTTACATGAGAGTAGATTTTTAGGATGGAGCTGAAAACTTTCCGGCGGTTTTTAACCTCGTATGAGGGTTCCAGTTGTCTGAAAACGCCACTGCTGTGAAAAACATTCATTCTCTGACTGGGATTAGCATAGGTATTGAATAGTGAGACAAAGCGCCAAAGTATGGCTGATTGAGAAGTAGGACACACTATTATATGTGTAACATAAACCCAAGACCCCCCTATCTGTTACAACAGAGCCTTATCTCTTGCAATATTTCTTGTTGCTGCCTCTTTGCTTTTACTTTTTGGGGGAGGGGGAGAGTGTGTGATAGATTTGTTCTAACATTTGCTATATACTTTGCTTTGCTTTACATTCGCTAATAATTCCGACACACTTGTTACAGATGTCTGATAGTGATCGACGCCAACTATGCCCGGGTTTGGAGTTCTTCAATATCCCTGTGTTGGACACCTTTAAGCTGTACCTCCAATCAACCAATGAGATGAATGTCTCTCCACTTGTACTAGCTCAAGCAAGTCCGGAGTTGTTTCGCGTGATGAAGACACTAAAAAAAGAGGAAGCTGGTTTGGACCTTTCAGACTACCAAGATGAGGCAGTTCGATCAATGGTCAAAGCACTGTACTCGGGGAAGGAACCAGTTATACAGTTTGATTACTTTCGAGATATCCTTAAGCTGGCTATACACTGGAAGATCGAATGGGCTACTGATATGTGTTACAGTTGGTTCCGTAAGCATGTCGATTCCATGACAGATGTCCTTCAAGCCGGGCCTTTACTAAAAGAAGCCTGTTTTGTCTGGGAACGGTTTTCCAACATGGACCCAATTAATATTCTAACTCGGCGCATTTGTTACGATCTTGAAGGCAGGTTCACGTTGACCGAAATGCTTTGTGAGAGGTATCGGAGTCTATCAAAAATTGAAATAAAGATTTTGCTGGTGTGTTCCCGGATGTGATAGTGAACACAGCTGTTACCTTCTTGAAGCTCTCTTTTCGAAATTGAACTCGGAAATCACAGCAGGTGGATTTGCCCTGTGTAGCAACGGAAAGTATCTACTCGAAAACTCGTGCCTGGATGCCCTACCACCAGAGAAAATGGGCATTTTGTACAGACGTCTTGGATCGCTCCTCGATAATCATAGGCTTCTGAATCAAGATGACCTTCTCTGGTTACTAGACTTCAGGAAACATTGTTTGGAGGAAAATGATCACTCCTGCAAATTTGACTACTCTAAGTTCTACAATTTTGATCAAAGCATTTCTGAAGAGGACAAGTTTGAATGGTTACTCAGCAACAATGATAAATTCTCAGTCCTGTCGCATTTCCTCTTTAATTTGTATGCTTGTGTTGATTTGGGCAAGGTACAAGATTTAGTTAAACGTATTGTGGAAATAAAGAAGGCACGGAGCTGGAATGGTGTACCATCATCGGTGTTCCCAATGTTCAACAACCTTGTGGGCTCTCAGGAGTTGTTTAGTGAGGAAGGCTGGCAGAAATTCGGCAACGGAAACTCATCAGTAGTGTTTTTTACAGATAAAACATGGCCGACATGTTGGAGAGACGACTATGGCTGCACATTCGAAGTAGCAGATGTTAAGTTCAAAAAAGTTCGTCGCCATGGAATTGCTACAAAAGGAACTCTTCGGGGGTTAGAAAGAGAAGGCCATTTTCACGAGAAGCGCTATAAAAACAGACATATTTTGTTTGAAAGACTACAAGGTAGTGAAAATTTTTCTGTTTGGATTGAAAACATCTAAATGAACGGTACATGTATTTAAGTGTACAGTTACAATCCTAACTCAACAGACGGACGAAACTAGCTGGGATTTTTCGTTGTAGCGTACACACTTTACAGTTTAAATGCACTTTTTTGCTCAGTTCTAATACAAATATGGAATTTTGATTCACCCATCTGATATATTTTGATTGTTCGTAATGTATAAGTTTTGTTTTCTAAAAACAATGTCTAATTTCTGTTGTGTTTTTAATTTTATCAACAGAAGAAGTTTTTGCATTTCTCTGTGGTGGTACTCTGTCTTCAGCTAGCGTTGACACACTGTACGCTATGATAGTGCACAACGTTTCAGGTTTGATGAGTAGTAATTCATGACATTTAATATAGTTTTTATATATAGTGTTTAAAATAAATGCCAAATGGTTTGCTACTGATTCAATCAGATCGATACTACACCATCGTTTATCTCTTTAACCGTCATATTGGCTGGCCGCATGATGATAAAGCAGCGTCACCCAAAGTGTGTGCGTCTTGGACGTCGTGGGCGGTCACTTGCACTGTTAATCACAATTGACGCACGGCGATTACTTTATTTCCAAGCCGACTCCGGTTCGCCGAACCGGAGTCGGCTTGGAAATAAAGTATAAACAATTGGCATACGCTACAGACAACATGGGATAATGCAGCGCTTTTCAATTGGCCTTCATTGTAGTCCCCCTACCTCACTAACGCATGCCAATCTTTTCAAAATGAGGCCCCTCGGAAATGTTCAAGTCATGCACAATCAAGTCACGCCCACCAATCACAGCGCAGAACGCGCGAAGCACTCCGCGCGTTCTGAGCTGTGATTGGTGGGCGTGACTTGATTGTGCATGACTTGAACATTTCCGAGGGGCCTCATGGATTTGGGAAATCGAGCTTTTTGTGAATTTTTAGTTTTTTCAAAGTCTAAAAATGTACAAATTTTGGTGAAGCTGAAGTAAATGAAAAACGCGCGCAGCTGCGCGACGTCATCTCATTATTTGCGCGTTACACGTAACGGGCGCCGCGCATCTCTTATTTTATTTACCAGAGCCGAGAAAAAACGCAAAAAAAGAAAGAGAAAAAAGAGGAAAAAAAACGAAAAAAAGAGAAAGAAAAAAGAAAAGCATGCCGTTTTGTTGAAAAGCGCTTCCTTATCCCGTGCTGCTATCGGGGGCCAGCAACGTTTGCCAAGCCGTTTTGTTTTGAAAAGCGTTTCGTTGCACTGCGTTGTGCTGCGTAACGTAAAACTATTTATTGAGTTTTAGGATGGCGACCCACTAGCCGCCCCTAAGGGCAGAAACCATGACTAAAACGAAAAAGAAGAACGGGGAGGATAACCCCGATATGAAAACTGTTCGAGACACCCACGATGGATTTCTGGCGTTGAAAGCCGCAGTTGAACAGAAAGGGTTAATGACTTATGTCACCAAGGGATCACCAAATCCCCCTTCTTCCAAGCCCAGCCGTACTGATATACTACAGTTATTGAGGAGTGCGTACTGTCTCACGCTTGAACTTTTGGACGATCTACATGAGCAGGCATCTAATGCCCCGTCAACCATCAATGGAGAGTATACTGTAACATGCCGAAATAGTGACTGTTCTGCCGTTCTAGATGATGATAAAACCTGTTTGCTGATAAACGAATACGAGGGTTTAGCATGGTTTTGTCCCAGCTGTAGGGACGATGAACTGAACTGTACTATTAAGAGTATGAGCAACGAACCGTCTGTACTTACTCAGAGGGTACTAGAAGACCGCTTAGACAATTTTGAACATGCGATAGACACTAAAGTATCGTCTTTCTTGGAGGAGATGAGTAAATCCATTAACCAGAGCTACGCAACAGCTCTCGGTTCACAAGCCATTGTCAGGGCCAAATCAAGTGTTGATGAGTGTGGTGATTCACAGAGAGTTGTAAATGTTCAGAGAGAAGTTTTTAAGGGCACAAATAACAGTTTTAAGAACTCTTCTCATGGTGCAAACCGATCTAATTTGTGTGATGCTAAGAGAACAGTTATAGTAAGAGGAGTCACAGATTATGAAAAGTTCATTAAGCAGGGATATTTAACTTCGAAAGAATTTCACAAATACTACCCTAACATTGTAATCTCCCAGGTCAAGCCGACAAGGCGGGGTTATCTTCTATTGGAGATGACTTCAAGTGAAGATGCAGAAACTGTCGTTCGTGATTGGAAGCCTAACTTCTTTGCTAGCGATGATAAATCAACACGTGCATCCATTCTGTCTGAGGGAGGTCACAAGTGCGTAGCTGAGAATGTGGACCCTTCAGTTTTGGAAGCTGAAATCTCAGAAAGTCTGGAGGTCAAACTGGGTGTCAAGCCCACCCATGTACGGAGAATGCTCGGTAGAAGTCGCACACCTACATCTTCAGTAATGATAATCTTTGAAACTGAACAAGGACGAGATGCTGCTATAAGTTCTGGACTCCGATTAGATTACCAATCATGTCGGATAAGGCAATACGTTGATACGAGATCTCCGAAAAGCAACCAGTGCTATAACTGCTTCCAGTTTGGTCACCCAGCCTGCTGGTGTAGACAGAAACGTTGTTGTCCTCATTGCTCTGAGGATCACAAACCTGTGGATTGTCCTGTTATATCAACTGGGGATTCATCTCGTCTAAAGTGCTCAAACTGTGTTAACAGTAGGGACCGCAACCATTCCGCCACATCAATGAACTGCCCTATTCTCTCAAAAATGCACTATGGTTAGTTTGTGTCAATTAAACGTGAGCGGTCTTAGTCCCCAATCTGCAATTGCAGTAGATCGTTTATGCTATACAAGACGTATTAGCATACTCGCCTTGCAGGAGGTGGGAACCTCACCTGCTGTTAACACATTCACTAATATGAAGACCTTTGGAGTTTCTGCCGACCGGGGAGTATCACTCTCCATAAACCCTGATTTAAAGCCACAGCGCATCCACAAACTTGAATCCGCCCTAGTTGGTGCTGTCTTCGCAACCATCCAGATCGACAACAAGCCATTGATGGTAGGATCTGTCTACCGTTCCCCCAGCAACAGTTTATCTCCACTTCTCGATGTTATCAGAAATGCTTGGGCGCTCTGTAAATCCTCTGGCATCCGTTCTTTACTTGTTCTTGGAGATCTAAATGCACGATGCATTCCCCTAGGTGACAAGCAAACTAATAAGGAGGGAAAACAGCTGCTGGAATTTTGTGACACGGAAAAGTGTGTAGCCCTTTCGCCCGGTAGAAATACATTTCTTTGTAGCAACGGGGGAAGTGTGATTGACATAGGACTTATGTTCGGGAATGCTGGCATCCAGCAGCACCCTTGGGTTGACGAAGAGGCGGCCTACACCCTTTTTACAGGGTTCCCATCGCGTGGTCACGCCCCAGTTTTTACAGAAATGAATTTCCAGAACTCAAGAGCCTCAAAAAGAGAGGTACCTGATCTCGCCAGAACTGACTGGAAGCTCTGGTCCCTTGAAGTTGAGAGTGTACTTTGTGAACATCCTCCATCTGTTACTGAATCTCCTGACAGTATGCTTCGCAACTTTTTAGACTGTTTAAAATCTTCCAACGAGAGCCACATCCCAACAAAGACCATTTGCAAACATTCCCGGCCATTTTGGACTCCTGAATTGTCAGAGTTGTCTGTAAAACTCAGAGATGCTCAGAAAAGGCTGCGCTATAGAAGAACTAATATCAACAAAGAAGCAGTGGAGCAAGCCAAAGATATTTTCAAGGAGGCGCTGATTAAGAAGAAAAACGAGTGGATTCACCAGCGACTAAACGGTCTCAATGTCCAAGAATGCAGTGAATTCTGGGAGCAATATCGCAGAATGTTCCTTGCCAAAGAGGAGAATACTATTGGATGTTTAGAAAACCAAAACGGAGATCTTCTGCACCTTGACTCTGAAAAAGATCTCATCCTCTTTGATGCCTACTTTACTGGTAAACACCTACAAGGTGAGGATTTTGACGATGTTCACCTCGACGGAATAACTGAGGATTATGCTCGTTTGAAGAACGAGATAGAGGATGACGATCATCACGACCCGGAGGATCAACTCAATCGCCCAGTAGCCGCCGACGAAGTATCAGCAGCCATCAGCTCTATGAAAGCGAGTGGTAAAGCCTGGGACGGAGATGGTATCCACCCAACCATGCTGAAACACCTTCGCCACAGAACTGTACAGTACTTAGCCGATATGTTTTCGAGATGCCTAAAGCTGGGTCGATGGCTGTGGAACTCTTCCTACGTTACATTCATCCAGAAACCTGGAAAGTCGTCCTATGTAAAACCAGGTTCCTTCCGACCCATCACAATATCATCGTACATCGGAAAGATGCTTGAAAGGGTTATGGACAAAAGAATTAAAGATCTTTGCGCCATGGAATCAATACCAGATGAGGAACAAGAGGGCTTCCTACCGGCACGAAACACCACTCGCTATCTCTTCAAGCTGCTATCGACCGTTCATGAAACACGCAGAAGAAAGCTGACAGCCTTTCTGTTGTGTATAGATTTCCAAAAAGCTTTTGACTCAGTTCCCCATGAATGTTTGATTGTGAAGCTCCATAAACTTGGAATCAATGGAATGCTGTTGAACCTTATCGACAACATGCTTTCACAAAGAAGTGTTCGTTTGAAGATCAATGGAGTTCTTGGCCCACTCCGTAGGTGTGGAAGAGTAGGCCTTCCCCAGGGGGCAGTCCTCTCTCCAATCCTATTCATTCTCTACATCTCTGACTTACTCTGCACCAAAAATCTGCCGGAGGAGGTGAGATGTAGGACTGAAGCATTCAAGTTCGCCGACGACGGATCTGTGTTGGTTTTTGGAGACCAGACTCAATGCGAGAGAACTATGGCAATAGTTTTGGACTACATTCACAACTGGTGTCGGAAGTGGAGACTAGCGGTGAACTGTGATAGAAATAAAACAGAGATTGTCATCATCAGACCAAGGGGTTCATCAGATGATAGTGCATCACCTCAGCAACTGAAGATTGGAAATAAAGTTGTCTCTTTTGCCAAGAATAGTAAAGTCCTTGGGGTTTACATTGATAGTAACCTAAATTTCATGACTCATGCTGCTGATGTACTGAAAAGATGCTGGTTTAACTGGAACACATTAACCTCAATGACTGGTCGACTGACAGGGATTAACAGTTCGGGGCTTTCGCTACTATTCAGAACAGTAATCTTGACAAAGATCCTTTATGCAGCACCAGTTTGGTTAAGACAGCGAACGGACTTCTTCGGAGATCTTCTTTCCCGAGCACGGCTGAAGATAACAGGGGGACAAGTTCACATAGCCAAACCTCTGTCAGAACTCCTAGCATGCGTGCCTCCTATTGACGTTCTTGTGGAAACAGTGGTAACCAAATTTGTCCTAAAAGGCCTTGCAGCTAAAGATAATATATCAGCTAAACTACTACAAATTGAAGCGGAACAAAATCATGTGTTCTTCTGGCAGATTGCTGCTACCAAAAGATATTTGGTTTGGAAGTCGACTCAACTAGACGGTGTCCAGATCCAGGATTCTAACAGAGATTCAATCAGAACTATTAACTTGGGAAGTTTAGAGCCGGACACTTTCCTGTACTCAAAAGAGGAAATGAGACAGTACACATGTAGTTTATGGGACCGGTCACTCAAATCATCGATTAACCATTTGACTCGAGATGACCCTTTCAGCATACTTCCTATTCACTCTCAAGAAGAACTCGCCAACCTTATCAACTCAGAGGCCACTTTGGATTTCCCCATAATTCCAAGAAACATGTCCCGACAGAACTCATCTCAGGTCTTAGACTTTGTACATGGCAGATCCTTACGTTTTCAAGACTTCAGCTTCAGTTACCTGAGATACGAGCGATCACTTACAGTTCCCAACTGTCTTGAATGTGGCCAACTCCCAGATTCAACATTCCACAAGTTGTTTGAATGTTCTGCGATAAAAGATGTGGAAGGGCCCCGTGAGGAACTAAGGGTGATATCTTCTTATGAAATGAACTTCCATCTTCCACTAATTTTCTCCAAAGACAAGCAGGTAAAATCGAACTTTAGAAAGCTAGTAAGAGCTGTAATAGAACAATCTTTATTTGGGGATCAACTGCTTGTGTAATGGGTTTATATTCTAATCAATTGTAAATGTATAACTGACCAGCCCGAGACGTACACACTGTGTACGAATCGCACTCCACGGAGTGAATTTTTAACTAACTTATTTAATCAATTTACAATATATTTTAATCATTATCTAATCAGTATTTTAATCGACATTTTATATTTTTTTGTATGATCTGACAGCTGAGAAAGTGTGAAAGAGACCTAGAGAGTTCCATTTTCCTCGCAAATAGGAGGGCAATATTGACAGTGTCAAATTATTGTAAACAGATTTAATAATAATAATAATGTGCTGCGTGAGAGAGTATTGCTGCACCTAAATTATGGAATCAGCTACCACGATCAATCCGGGACTCAGAATCCCTTACTACTTTTAAAACATCCCTGAAGACGCACTTGTTCTTTAGAGCATACAACCAATGATCGGCAAAATAATCCTCACTTCCCTACATTTGGTACATCCACATGGATTCCTGAGTAACTACTGTCTCCAACTCCTATTCTTGATTCCTGGGCTCCATTTTTCTCGTGTATTCCTTCAAATCGATACCTGGGTCCTCTACTCCTACCTCCTCCACATCGATTCCTGGGTCCTTTACTCCTACCTCCTCCACATCGATCCCTGGGTCCTCTACTCCTACCTCCTCCACATCGATTCCTGGGTCCTTTCCCTACCTTGCTCCACATCGATCCCTGGGTCTTTTCCCAACCTCCTGGCTCCTTCACATCGATCCCTGGATCTTTTACTCCTACCTCCTCCACATCGATTCCTGGGTCCTTTCCCTACCTTGCTCCACATCGATCCCTGGGTCCTCTACTTCTACCTCCTCCACATCGATCCCTGGGTCCTTTACTCCTACCTCCTCCACATCGATCCCTGGGTCCTTTACTCCTACCTCCTCCACATCGATTCCTGGGTCCTTTCCCTACCTTGCTCCACATCGATCCCTGGGTCTTTTCCCAACCTCCTTCACATCGATCCCTGGGTCCTTTACTCCTACCTCCTCCACCTCGATTCCTGGGTCCTTTCCCTACCTTGCTCCACATCGATCCCTGGGTCCTCTACTCCTACCTGCTCCACATCGATCCCTGGGTCCTTTACTCCTACCTCCTCCACATCGATCCCTGGGTCCTTTACTCCTACCTTGCTCCTCATCGATCCCTGGGTCCTTTACTCCTACCTCCTCCACATCGATCCCTGGGTCCTTTTCCTTGCGCTGCTCCATATCGAGCACATCCTCATTCCTCATTCTACAAACTATCTACAACATCCCTTCTACACGCTACTCATCACTTGTTATCACGACAGTTTATTGATTCTGTTTTTTGTACATACAATGTGATATTGAAGAGTGTTTGAATTAGACGAGATAACCCAGCTAGAGGTAGCTACGGGCGGAAACGTCCGCATGTTGGACATATTTATTTTAATACTTGTGAACCAATATGTTTAGTGTAATAGCGGGGTGTCAATAATTACATTTATTTAATTTATTGACATTATAAATATAATTTTAATCTTGTAATCTTGTAATCTTGTAATCTTTTTCCGAGCCTCAAATTTGAGGTCCGTGCACTTGCAGTTTATACCAATACCCAAATAAATTGCAACCGACTATAACGCTCACAATGAACACCACTTGAGTATGGAGTTGCTGTTCGCTTGGGCAGGATAGCTGTCTCAACACATACGGGGGGGGGGCTTACATATTAATCACGTGTTGAAAGAGGTAGCATTTTCTTGCGATATTCGACCGTCTCTTTAAAGAAGGGTTATGGAAAAAATATTTTATAGACAATGGTGAAAGGGAAACCGAGCAAGGACAGGCCCCGATCTTCTGGTGAGTGTCGCACATCTTTTTTATGTTTGTTATCCCTGAACTGCAGCACACACGAAGCCCTTTTGCAGCTAACAGACGAAAGAAAGCAGGTTCACCTGATGGATCGGATACGCCCATAGAGAATCAGCTGGTCAACCTTGAGAGTTATCAGCAGCCCCCGATAATCGATGTTATACGAGGTCCAAATGTTGACAGTCTCCAGATTACAGAATCTGACATGAAGTCGGTAAGTATAGCCATCAAATAATCTGTCTTTAACCTTGATGTGAAGTTTACTGATTCGTCATCTGTATATTTAGCTGCGTCCAGAAAAGAAGCAAGAGATGCCGAGGGAAAAGAAGGTGGTTGAAGTCAGGAAAAAGAAGATGGTTTCCAATGCGCCCAAGAAAATGTAAGAACTCCAAAGAATGGCTATATCACACTTGTTACTTTCGTAACCCTCGCTTCGCACCGGGCCGGAGGGTCGCGTAATCTGACAATATCACACAGGCATATTTTTTCTTCTCCTTCTTATGAGTGCCAGGTTGCATTATATATATGTTTCTATACCTCCTCTATACCTCCTCTAAATATATATTCTCTACAGTGTGACTGTACTAAAAAAGGTAGATAAAGAGCTGCCGGATGTTGCTGTTGCCAGTTCTGGTCCGAGATTTACCGGTGATGGAGAGATACTTCCTTACTCTATCCTGGGATCAGTCAGCGATTACAAACAGGCAACTGCCGCTACAGGCTATACGGTGTGTGCTATTTGTTTTTAACAGCCCATTTATAATTTGTATGTGAGAGTGTAGCATAGAGTATAACAAGTTTAAGTGCTACTTAAACTTTTTCCGTAGCGTCTAGGCATTAGTTGTTCAACAATATCAAGTAAATATGTCAAATTGTGGGCATGCTGTGCCGTTACGTTATTATCATATTTCCTTGCAGGGTCTTATTGACACCGCTGTGTTCCAAGTAAGGGTGTTTGGGAATTTCTCCGTTATTTTCAAAAAACAATTGCATGTTGATCGCTGTTGCTGTATCTTTTTAATTCTCTGGATCAGCTGTGTAGGGCTGACCCCTCTACATGTCTTTTGAATTCTTCAAAAATAACGCCCTTCTTCTCCAACGCTTGCCTTGCTCGACCCTCTCTCTCCGCTGTATTTAAAGAGAGGTTAAAATAATAACAATCCAACGCTTCCATTATATATCAAACTAAAACCCCCATTCTCTAGGCGTTATCAAAGGCTCCTCAGCCTGTCTATGTGGAGCCATGTGTACCGGATGAGACAGAGACGAGCAAGGAGGGTCACGCTCTTCAAAACTGGGAGAAGCAACTTGAAGCAGCACTCTAAACAAATGTCCCAACTGTCCCAACAAGTTGGACGGTCTCCCAGCTTCTCTCCTGATGAATAGGACCAGGGAGTACAGGATGAAGCAGGAGGAGAGAGGAATCATAGACCGTGCTATACCTGCTCTTGATAGGGGCAAGGGATGTAAGTTCCGTTTGAGAATATCATTTTATTCGCCATCCAAAAACATATTATAGATAGTACTTGCTACTTATAATAGACCAGTGACCACATATTTGATTTTAGTACTTGATCATAAAAGCAAGCTGTACGTTGTAGCTGATGAAAGTTTTAAAACTCTCTCTCTCTCAGTCCGGGTTGGAAGTGAGTTCTGGAGTCAGCCTCAGTACATTGGAGATCCTGACTCTGCTGTTGTCATGACACTCAACCGGAGCGAACAGGGCCAATTCCCCGAAATGGAGAAGATCGGGCTACCAAACTGGAGCGGTAAGAACCCAACCCGGGCCCTTTACACAGGTTCAAGGGGGGTTCAAGACCTCTCTCTCTCTGTAGAAGCCGCCGCATATGCAGCGAGTTTCGTGAAATGATTAAAAGCGATAGACAAGTTTCCATATATTTTCATAATTCCCCCAAGTGTTTTACAATTTCCCCACAGAAAACATGTCCCAAGGACACATGTACCCATGGAAGCGGAACAAGTTTTTTGAGAAACGCCGAAAAGAACTTAGTGATGTTATTACAGAACAAGAACCTTTCAATCCGGTCAGTATGAGTTATGTAGTGTGTGATGTATGCTATGAGGCTAGGATCAGATAATATTTCTAGAGATCTATCTGAGTATCTAATCCTATAAGTGGAAATGAAAACATGGGAATTACTTCACAAAATGGCCCTTTTTACCATACTTCCCTGGACTAATTGGACTAATTGGCTAATGAGTCCTCGAACTGTTCTGATATAATTATTGTTTCAGGAGTTTGATGGTCTATGTATAGTTGGGAAAAGAGAACTTGCTGAAGCTAAACCGATTACACCTGTTCCCTCTGTTACCCGCACTGACCCGTAAGATTTTCTACCAATAGTTTAGTAGTTTGTATCCCCTAGTTTGTATCCTGGATCGATTGAGCTCTCTCGTGTGAATCGACTACTCACATTGATCCCCTATCACCTCTCCATATTTCAGACCGACAAGACCTGCCACACCCCGGTGCGAGGGAAAGATTGAGACGGGGCCGAAATTAGAAATCAATGGCCAGGAGTGTAAATGGGGAACTGAAGGGTTCGACCCGACTGTCGTTAGGATGCTGTTTAGTAGTGATGCTGGATCCATTTCAAACCAACAAATGACACTGAAGAATACTGGCACTACTGCCATCTTCTTTGCGTGGAAGGTAAGATTTTGGTTACCAAGTAGCAGCTGGGATAACGGTGTTACCAAGGCAACGAATAATACACGATATAGTTTACAGGTTTTACTATCGAGTAACGGGTTAATTAACCTGTATTTCTAATACATCTCAGTAACTAAACAACAAATGCTATCTAGTGAATATATCAGTAGTAATCCTCATCTTCATTTCCAGTTGATACCAAAAGAAAACAAACTCAATACTATTATGGAGGGAGATAAACAGCGCTTCTATTTTAGCATCAACGATGGTAGGTCACATTTGTCATTAATTGGGATTCGGGTTGGCAAGGGAGTTACTTGTTGCTTGAGATTTTGTTGCTGTCCCACACACGGTCACACATTTATGTTGACTCCAATCACATGTTCGTAACGCGCGGGTTCGATTTCAAAGTTAGGACCGCGCGCAATTTACCGGGAACCATAGCAACCTAGTGTACCGTGGGAAAATCACCATTTCACTTTTCAGGTGTGATATTGCCCGGGCAGGAGTTGAGTGTGCCCTTTATTTTCCTGAGCAAGCAGGCTGGTATCTACACAGAATCTTGGCAGTTTATCAGCAAGCCTGTCCTGAACAATGGATCCCCTATTGTGGTGACACTCAAGGGTGTCGCCCTCAAACGAGATCTTTACAAAGAGGAGAAAGAGAAAATCGAGGTAAATTAAGTCTTTGAAATATCTCATTGTACTGCTTGAGATTGGAAATGTAAGGTATAATTTCTTATTTTGGGATGTGTTTGTCTTTCCTCAACTAATTCCCCCTTCCCAGGCGATGCTTGAGAAACGTCAGATCCAATATAACATGTCTCTACTTGTGGAAGAGTTGGTTCGTGGTATTCACAGTCCACCTCCACCCGCCCCACCCACTCCCCCTGGTCCCTCTGTAGAGGAGAGGTTCGCTGATAACAACCCGTACCTTCACTACCAGTCGGATTATTATAGCGAGGCAGAGGCCCTCTGGGCGGAGGTAGCACCAGAGGGAGGGGCATGGGATGAAACAATGGCATCTCTTAGAAAGGTAACAGATCGGGAGAGAGAGAGAGAGAGAGAGAGAGAGAGAGAGAGAGAGAGAGAGAGAGAGAGAGAGAGAGAGAGAGAGAGAGAGAGAGGGAGTGATGACTAATATTATGTTTAATGGTCCTTGCTGTTAGGCCACCCTCTCACTTGCCTTGTTCTACCCTGTCTCGCTACAAATGTAAAAGAGGGCAACATCTCACTACAATTCCAGGCTGTACTCGCGGTACCGCTGGAAGAACAGGAGGAGAAATTAGAGAAGTTCACTGCTTTGAGAGAGAAAATGACAGAACCAAGGAGAAAGCCAAACTCGAGTGAAGTTTATGATTTGTGGTAAGTATGGCTAATCTTAACCAGCTATGAGCAAATCATGATTGACGCTGTTATTTTTTTGTGTTGATAGCCCCCGACAGTTAGCTATTGTACCCCTTTAAACGGGTTAATTTCAGCTACGGGTGTCTGAGAGCAGCAGTGGATAACTTTGAGATCCAAGACAAGGCTCTCCGAACGGGTCTAGGAATTGGGGAGAGAGTACACATCGAGGAGCCGCCTCCAATTGAGCCGGATACGACATCAGAGAAAACAGGTAGGTACCAGGACATTTTGTGTGCAGTAGTAGGAACTAGATATAGAACATGTGATCTTCTTGTACTTCACTAGCCTTCTCTCTTCGTAAGCTCACTCCGAGTCAAGACAAAATACACGGGATTGTAAGTTGGAAGCAGCTATTATAATAGTGATGGTTGCTGTGTTATTGTGGTTACCATGGTAACACCCTTCTTACTATGGTAACTCTCTCGTTATCATGGTAGCACCCTCGTTACCATGGTAACACCATCGTATGCGTCGTATTCTTGAGCTGGGATATCATGGCTTGCTCGTGAACACAGTGAAGCACCTGAATTCTCTTTACATTGTGCTAACTCGCTATCTCTTTGGGTCGTTCACCGTCGCTAATTGGAAGTATCGTGTTGGAAATAGCGGTGTAGCAAACCAATTAAAATTAATTAATTTTGGTGGCTAGATTACTAACACCTCTGTAGCATCTGCTCTAATGTCCCCAGCGCCAGACAGTAAAAAGGGAAAGAAAACTGCAGACGGAGATAAGAAGAAGGATGCTAAAGCAGCCAAGGTATAGTTTAAAGTGTTACTGTAAAATTTTACAACTATATAACAACAACTATATAACAACATATAATATTACAACAAATATAGCCAGGCATCATATAAGGAAGAACTTAATGGTAAGCCTATACATTTTATTCGACGAATTCTAACGCTCACAACTCAGCGTCTTCAGGATAAGGGGAAGCCTGCTTCAAAGGGTGGTAAGAAGAGTGAAGCAGCGCTCATTCCTGATGATGATGAACCCGCACCCAGAAAAGATGTAGGTACCCCCATCCCGTATATATACTAGCTTGTCAAGTTTTCGTACTTCAATTCTTATTTGTTAAGCTGTAGCCACTAACCATAGTTCTAGGGGAGATCAATCATGCTCCCCTCACTTGTAATTCCTAGCACTTAGCAGAAAATTGTTACTTTTTAGTAGCTGTATATTTCTAATAAATTTCATTGCTTTCAGTGGGTGCCTATATCGGATCCAATTCTAAATGCCAAGTATAACGAGAAGTTACACGTCCTACTGAACAACGTCCTGTCGCAGTGTTTCGATCAAATATCCCTAGCATTGGAAGAGGAAACTGGGAAGAGTTTTTAAGGGACTCTGTGTTGTGATTTTAAACTTGTTGCAACAGCTCTCAATCAAGAACAATTTAGTTCCAGTCAGTTCGTTTTGTGTACAAACATGTAAATAATACGTTTTCAGATTGCAGTGAAACAAGCAGTTATCACCGTGGTATAGAACATAATAAAACACCCAGCATCATAGCACTGACAAATACCCCGGGCCCAAAAGGGGCTGTAGGGGACTACAGATTAGTTTCAACATACTGTGCCCTGATTGGCTGATAACCAGTCACGTGACCTAAATAACGAGTTCTGATTGGTTGTTTACTTGTTTCGGTCGGTTCCTGCTACAGATTAGTTTCAACATACTGTGCCCTGGACTTAGTGGGGTGATCTCGGTGTGCTAACGTCCTTACACGAGAAGAAGTGGAGTTGATTGCACCCTGAACTGTTCTAACTGGGGTTCGTATCAGGATGGTAAACAGGAAGTTGTCATACAGAAGTGGGTTTATAACAGAGTTGATGGGCAAAATGAGGATAGAGAAGACGGGATACCAAGGCTCGGCATCTATAACTTCACTATAATGAAGTGCTGATGTCAGGGCGAGAGGTATCCAGCAGAGAAAGTCAGTGACAATGATGGCAGTGATCTTCCTTTGTACAGAGTGTCTTCTGGATTTGAAGGAGGCATTAGCAGTTCTAACAGTGTTTATAGATCGCAATGTTGTCCACGCCACTCCAATATAACAAGCTGCAATGATAGTGAAACAGAGGACGTTTAAAGAGAGAATACCGGCTGAGAATTCCTTCTGGGGGTCAGACTCCGTTACCAGATACTTGAAAACACACACTCCATCATTACCGTAAAAGTGAACAGTCGAGTTGTGGATACCTGAAACAGAAAAAAAATCTAGATACTGGATTGAATCTGCCGGTTTCAAATTGATTCAAGCATTACCTGAACAGCTGCCAATGCTCTGACAGCGATTCTCGAAATGAGAATAGGGTCAGGTCAATGCTCTGACAGCGATTCTCGAAATGAGAATAGGGTCAGGTCAATGCTCTGACAGTGACAGCGATTCTCGAAATGAGAATAGGGTCAGGTCAATGCTCTGACAGCGATTCTCGAAATGAGAATATAGGTCAATGCTCTGACAGAGTATCGCCCTTACCTCCATACTGAGTTGTGAACATGTTCCTTGCCATTTCTCTGATAACCCTCCACGATATGATACTATCAGCGGACTTCACTGCCGAGATCCTGCTGTAGTACCGACTGAATAGTTCCAGGTGTTTAATCTTTGTCACGGGCCCACTGAATAACGAGGATCCATTGTAGTAGAGACCGTTGACAAAATAATCTTCAAACACAGGGAGAACAGGAATCACAGCGATTATAACACTGCCAATAATGGGAATGAATGTTAGGATGCCAAGTTTAATAATGGACAAGATACTCCCTCCGTCGGTGTGGATGAGCTTCCCCACACTAAACACTCGGACAATACTCAGAGCAGTCATGGCGAATATAGACAATTGAGATCCTGTAGTGCTAACAACTCCCAGTACTTGGCATTGCGTGGACGAGAACCAAGTGAATCTGTCTCTGCAGTAACCTCCAGATCTCCTAAACATTAAATCAAAGACAGAGATAGAGAGCAGATAAATGCCAACCAACAGGTCACCTAGACAAATCAGAATGATTGCTAGTTTATTGGCAAGGAGTTCGAATGTTCGTCTTTTTATTGGCTTACGAATTGTGACAATCAGTACCAGGAAGTTGAGAAGTGTGGCCACAGGTCCGACTATGTAGCACACTGCTCTTAGACCATCATTAGCTAATATCTGTTTGTTAGTCACAGGGCAGTTGGCATTACATTCATCCGACAAGTCTACACAGTCCACTTGTCCATCGCACACAGAAGAGAGGGGAATTCTTATCCCATGATGTGGTGCACTGGAAATTATTAACACAGTCCGCCTCATCACTGCCGTCACCACAGTCATCTTTCAGATTACAAAATGTCCCTGTAAAGCACACATTTCTTGTTGTCACACGGGTAATATCCGGTGTTCGTAGGATCCCGGCTCTTGGGAGGCTTTAAAGAGGAACCACTAGTTCCGGTGGATATGTGTCTGCTAGTGCGTAGACTCTTTTATTCAGGCATATTCCAGCAAGTTTCAAGGGGAACGGTCCTGTTTAGAGGACATTCAAGCGTTGTCTGTACAGAGTCCGCTACATGCTGAGTATACATAGTTTTCTCCGTACAGGTATCCACAATCAACTGAGTGGAATGGTAGGTTCACATGTACTGACTTGATAACGTTCAGAACTGTTGGAAGTGTAAAGGATGGCTGTTTAACTGTGTGACATGTCCCCAGCTGTAGTTCTAAAGAAGATGATGGGATGGGGAAGCAGTGCTGGAGAAAGACCTCCTGGTTTGAAGTATTAGTAATAGCTGTATCCACAACCTGGTTATTTCGCATTGCATTGCAAAGATCCACCTCCACTGGACAGGAACTAATCTTATCACAGAGTTTATCTAACTCAACAAAACCATCATCCCCACCACAGATCAGTACATCAGAGCAAATTTGCCCCTCTATCTTTTCTGAGTATCTTGAGTAAACTCCACTGCCACACATTTTCCAGGATGATTCCATCTCGTCTGAACCATCCTTACAGTCAACCTGACCGTCCATTACCCAAGCAAGGGGCATCGCCAACTCCCTTCCTTTCAGGTCCTGCCGTCTTAGCGAACCTTCGCTCACAGACGAATGATTGGGTGAGTCGGCTACACAAATCCGCTGTTTCATCCCCTCCATTTGACAATCACTGACCCCATCACACAACTGGTTCTTGTGAACAGTGCAGCCTGTCTCGGGCTCAAAACATACGTTATTGTACCCATCATCACAAAGATCATATCCCCTGCAGTGGCCGAGGAAGGAAATGGCTGTGTGGTGTCCTTGGTGTAGGCAGCTCATAGTGACCCTATCTGGATCAGTACAAGTTTGTTTGATCCTCTCCGTTCTCACAGATTGTTTCCACTCGGTACCAAGGGGCACATCTCGCTCCATCTGGCATCACAATTGTGAGTTGTATATCTGATCTGACACAGGTCTGTTTACCACTGTCCACTTCATAGCATCCTACCTCGTCATCTCCCCTCTCGCAATCTATCCTTCCATCACACAAAGATCTCGGTGGAACTATAGAGTGGAGTCAATTGATCTTTAACACAAAACATACCATAGCTCACGCCATTACACTCTATTTCATCTAAACACTCTTGGGTTAAGCACCGTCCGTCACAGGGCAAATTCTCCTCACGATCATCGCACAATGAACTCATTCACGTTCGTGTTAGAACACCTACCCTTTTGGCATTTGCTATGAGTCTCAATGTCCTTCCCACTCGACTTTCCACAAATGTATCGTCCACAAAGGAGTGGGGAATTGACCCCAGCCACCCTCCTAAATGCAGTTGAACCAGCGTGGCCACAAACTTGGTAAAACGCTGGATCGTTGGGGCATACCTCACTATAAAAAGTGTATTCGGCTCTCTCGAAATCAGATGAAGTATAAAGTTGTTGGGAAGATGGGCATCTGTAGATTGCGCTATTATACGTTGAATCATACCCGCACTGTTCCTTCAGATATCCCCCAACCTCTTCGATAGAGCACTCTAGAGTTGGTGTAGGAGTTGGTCTTGGGACGGGTGTTATAGTTGGTCTTGGGACGGGTCTAGTTGGCCTCGGTACGGGTCTAGTTGGCCTCGGGATGGGTCTAGTTGGCCTCGGGATGGGTCTAGTTGGTGGATCCAGTGCATCACTTGGTGAGCCAGTGACTACTAGGTTTAGGAGAACAAATAGGGAGAGCATCGACCTAGAAAAAGAATGTTGCCTAGTTTTGTGGTTTACATGTGTACATCCGTGTGTTACAGAAGCCAATTTATAGCAAAAAAAAGAAGAATTATCATCGGGAGAACGGAGTCTATTACTACTGCATAACACAATGGTGTTTGTTACACTGTAGGGAAATTATACTGCTGTCTAAAACTGAGATGCTAAACCACTCTGAAGAACAATCGCGTTGTCCTACTAATGAAAGATGTTCAATGAACATCCTAGTCCAGATAACCACTCGTTTTCCAATCTTTAAGTGTAAGTGGACTCGTTTTCCTGGCATACTATGCCGCATAGCTACACTCAATGCATGGCCTTATTCTCTGAATTCCTACATCGAATATAGCACCGTACTTGGCTCGATATTATAGAGAGAACACTGCACTTCTTGCACATTACCCCATCATATTGCTGCTGCACTATTTGACATGTACCATTCTTAGCGTTATCCATTACTCTCTGCAATCCTGGCTCGGTTCGGGAGCACTCTGGACACCATGGACCCCCGGAGACAGAGCTCTGACATGGACCCCCGGAGACAGAGCTCCGACATGGATCCACGGAGACAGAGCTCCGACATGGATCCCCGGAGACAGAGCTCTGCCTCAGCTACCTCTTTAGCCTCCAGATTCTCCAATATGTACAACAGAACACGGTCCACTTCCTACACTGCAGAAACCTTCTTTATTCGCCGCTGTGCAAAGTTCGTCCCTCATTCAATTGACGAGGACTGCGTAGAGGAGAACCGATATTACACCAGACAGAGTTTTAAGGGGGACACCTGTGTGAACTGTAGGGGAACCCGGAAATCTCATCCTGGGAGGAAGGCTAACCCTGCTGACATTCCAACTAACGCTTTCGGGGAGTTACATTTCGGTAACGACATGGACAACTTCAGTGCGCTACCCTACTACATTCGTTTAGACTCAGAAACAGATAAGAAGCTAATCGCTAAGTTAGTCGTTGACAAATGGGCCATTCCTCACCCGTATCTGATAATTTCCTTTATCGGAGGCCCTGATTCCTCTGAATTCAGTCTGGCTGCTAGGGAGATGATAAAGAGTGTGACCGATGAGCTGTTGAAGGGAGCTCGGACTACTAAAACCTGGTTCATTACAGATGGAATGGACCGAGGTGTTGGACAGCTCATCGGGAGGGCAGCAGGGAAACAGAGAAACTTCCTGGAATCCATTCCCATTATTGGTCTGGGAGCATGGGCCCTGACCACTAACAACAGAGCTCTTATTGAGTGCAAGAAGCCTGGTAGTGGGTGTTTCCCAGCGGATTACGAGGGGGAGGTATGTGAGTTCCCGAGATGTGAGAACAAGGCTGCACTTGAGCGGCACCACACTCACTTTATACTGTTTGACGATGGCCGAATGCACAGTTCTACCTCTGAGTTTATGAAGGCCAGGTTTAATGTAGAGTTGGCGATATCACACTACAAACGAGTTCGACTTGTGACACTTCTTGTTGGCGGGGATGAGATCAACTTGAAAGAAGTTAGGGATCGTGTTTCGAAGGGGACGCTGGTTGTCCTGATCAAAGGTACTGGTGGTATAACAGATGTTCTCTGCTGGTCCTTGGATCTTGTAGAAGCGGAAGAGGTGGAGGAGCTGGAGCAGTATCTTAGGAAGACATACCCCGGTGAGGATAACTTGAAGACACGGAATACAATACTCTACATTCTGGACAAGGCGACATTTCTTATCCAGTGCCGGGGGGTTGATTCTCAGATAGATGAGGTTATCCTGTCTGGGTTGAGGAAGATATCACGCGATGGGATGGGAGAGGACGGGGGTACAGTCTGGAGGGTATACGATCAGTTACTGTTGGGGCTAACCTGGGATGCGGTTGAGAATGACGATGACTGGCAAGTGTTGAAGAGTTATAACTTTGCTGAGTGTGGAAACTATTCAATGACAAGGTTGATATCTCAGGCTCTACAACTGAACAGGGTTGAGTTTATCAGGAGGGCAATTCATTTCAAAGCGTACACCAAGAAAATGTTGACAGAAGAAATGTTTGAAGAGATTCTAAACAGCACAAAGACACACTCTTTTCTCCGGAGGATTCTCTCGGAGACCAAACGGTGGTATAAATCTATGAAGAAACCAATCATGATGGCAAGTTATATACAGCTAGACGGTAAACCAGGAACGACTGAAGAAGATGCTCCTCTTGACAATGATCCGATTAAATACTCTTTTGAAACGTTCGCCTTGACGATTGATTATCTCTGCGATGGAATCTTTAACGGCTGGTCCACGTCAAATCAAGTAAGAAAAACAGATCATTGTGAGTGTATTTCACGTGTCAACAGGTGTTTGTGCCTCTGTTTTTCAACTTCATACAAATGTGTCAAATAAAACGTTTTGACCAACAGCTGGGGGCATTTCTCTAGGGTCATTTCTCTGGGGGGGGGGGGGGGAAGGTCATTGGTACCACCAAATATCAAGTACCACGGCCCATTCCACCAAACATCACCCTATCAGGGAGCATCAGGGTCCAGGAGATCAGACGTCCCTCCAAAACCCAGACATCCTACTGATCCTACTATGTGTCCTGGAGCAGCGTACATCAGATGGCCCTGTTACTTTGGGAGGAGAACAGAAGCCCGATGATGGTAGCACTCCTGTGTAGTCACATCTATAAGTGGATGGCAAGGAAGGAGAGTAAATACGTGGAGATAACACCTGACATGAGGACCAGCTTGTTGGATAATGCCTTGTAAGTTTGGGTGCCCGTGTTGAGCATCACGATAATGGGGATCTCAGAGAGATAGAGATAGTGTGGTTGAACATTATATTTTGCAGGGAGTTTGAAAAGTTAGCGTATGGTCTGCTGCATGAAGCAAATGAGGATTACCCCACTCGATCTGTGGAGCTCCTTCTGACACACCCTCACTTTGACTCGTGTGATAAGACACTCCTTCAGGTACAGGGTTACCATGACAACAAGTTCCAACCTCTCGTGAGAGAGGGTGAGCCGGGAGGGGGAGGTTAGATAGAAGGATATAGATAGGAGAGTCTACTCCCTATAATATATGGGTTATACACAATCTCTCCCTACTCTCTGTCAACCTATTACACCAGCTCTTTTCCAACCTATGTGATCCCAACTTCCAACTCTCCTGGCAGGTAGCGGATTACACGGGATCTGATCTGTTCCTCTCCCACGACGCTGTACAGGACTACCTCACTCGTGAGTGGATGGGTCTACTGGATGACGATGTTCAGACCATCCAGATTCTAGCAGCCCTACCATTTCCCCTGTTAGCGCGGTTCAGGAAGGTACCAAATCTTAGAAACCAGGTGACAATTGACCAAGAACAGACGACAGTCAACATAAAGGTACTAACAGACATACACACACACACCGATTATCTACACAGTTGCCACGGGAACAATTGTCATGTTTGCTCGTTATCTCCACATTTACTCGTTAACTCCACATGGCCGCCTTGTTGAGTAAGGCATGCAGGACTAGGGAGAAATGCTGTCCTGTATAATTAGTGTAAAGGGAAATGACATACCTACACAGTATATAATACACACCATCATCTCTCCTTTCAGAGACGTCGGGATAGGTTCATGGGAAAGTTTAGTAATGTAAAGGTGAAGTACGTTCATCTTGGACCGCTTCAGAAAATCTGGCATTTCTACCACGCCCCCATCGTTAAGTTTTACTTCTTCCTAATCACATACTTATTATTCTTGACCACCTTTGCGTATGCGCTGCTGATGGAGCATCCCATAAAGTCCCGGACATCAAACTCAGAGCTCTGTGTTTACACCTGGGTCCTCTCTACTATACCCCTAGAGATCAGACAGGTAAATTCTCACTCAATATTTTACACGAACTATAATATATTCTCTCGGCTTGCCTTGCTCGTCAACTGAGCTGTGTCTCATGGTGCCGCTAGATCCCGTGTGACCGTCAGACAGATTAGAACCATCTCTTGTTTCAGATTTACAAAACATGTCCGAGTAGATTTTACAGCAAGTTAAAATGCTACTTCAAGAATTCATACAACCGGTATGATGTTTTGTGCCTGCTATTCGTTCTACTCTCCATCGCCTGCCGTTACTTTATTCCATACCTCAGGTGGGTTGCCCGTTATAGTAACCATAGTAACCATAGTAACCATAGTAACCATAGTAACCATAGTAACCATAGTAATCATAGTAACCATAGTAACCATAGTAATCATAGTAACCAAAGGTGGGTGTAATAGTAACTATAGGTACAACATCACATCAGTCAAGTTGATATTTTCAGTGGTAAAATCTTGTTCTCTCAGTAACAATAAGTTCTTCTGTTTTAGGACCGGTATCAATATGATTGATATTTTACATCCAAGAGACCTCCCACCACCCCCCGTTGAAGAGGCATTCTACAGAATATTCTTTTCCATTGCTTTTGCTCTATCTTGTGTCAGACTCCTGCAAAACATGCAAATTCATAGCAATGTTGGACCAAAGGTTTGAACTGTGGCAGCTTCTCTGCTGCAATATTTCTCATATAATATGTCTCACTCATTTTTGCCAAATTTCGACCCCCTCCCCCCGATTCCACTGGATGTCTGTATTAATTACTCCCCCTTTCAGGTTGTAATGGCAGCCTCCATGGTAGTGGATTTGTTGTTCTTCATGGGATTCCTTATCATGTCCATAATCTGCTATGGGGTGTCAACTGAGAGTCTCATAAACCCGACAAAGGAAAACAAGTCGGGTGCTTTCAATTCGGTCAGTTTTAATTCGGGTACTTTCAATTCGGTCAGTTTCAATTCGGGTACTTTCAATTCGGTCAGTTTCAATTCGGGTACTTTCAATTCGGGTACTTTAAATTCGGGTACTTTCAATTCGGTCAGTTTCAATTCGGTTGGTTTCAATTCGGGTACTTTCAATTCGGTCAGTTTCAATTCGGGTACTTTCAATTCGGTCAGTTTCAATTCGGTTGATTTAAAAAAACGTGTTGGAATAGTATCTAATGCATGGATTGGGAACACAAAACAGATCAGCTATTTTCTAGAGATACCAATTCAGTTATTGATTCGTTTGTTTCCGCAGATATTCGATATATTCTGGAGACCCTATATTAACATCTTGGGAGAGCTAAATCTGGATAGTTTACAAGGAAAACTAAACATTGGTTATTGCAAGCTAGCCATGATCTACAATACAACACTGGACTGTACGGACGCAAGAGAGAACTATCACTGCACCAAGGATCCTTACTGCAACTACAACAGGTTCGAGTTCAGTCATGAAACTTCGACTGAGATAAATTAGACACGACAGTTTGAGTTTGACTATTATATTCTTCTTGTGGTCAGTATATGTACACTTCAAATTCTGATCTCTTACTACTGCAGGTATGTGATATACATAGCGATGGCAGTTTATATGATGCTGGTAGCTGTGATGATGATAAACCTTTTAGTGGCCGTCTTCACCTACACATACGATCAGATTAACTCAATATCTGCACGGGTAACATTCCTGTCTGTCTGTCTGTCTGTCTGTCTGTCTGTTTGTAGCTCTAGATCTCTGTCTGTCCTTCTTGCTTTCTGTCTGTCTCTCAATATATCTGTATCTCATATATAGGTTTGGAAGTGGCAGAGATATGAGTTGATCACAGAATTTAAAGACAGAAGCGCCATCCCAATGCCGCTCAACTGTATCTACCTGTGTATTCTAGCCGTGATATGGGTCTTTCGAAAATGTAAACCCAAACAAAAGCAAGGTATGATAACAGCATCAGTTACTGTTATTATTATGACAGTTATTAGTATATTATGACATGACAGTTATTAGTATATTATGAAAGTTATTGTAACGAATTTATCATAGTTCTTCTAGAACAAGTAACCATGCTAAGTTGATAATAAGTTATTTAAATCATGTTCTCCTGCAGTGAGTAGAGCAGTTGGCGTTGAAGAGGAACTAACGATAATAGAGACGGAGTGCCGGAGAAATCTGCTCACTAAAACTGACTGCTACGAACAGTGTTCGGAATACTGGGGAGGGGATACATCGGATGCAAGCACAGTTAACAGAGTGTGTGAAGGCTGTAGAGAGGTTAACAGAGAAGGTGGAAGGGTTAGTGGTGGCGGCTAACAATGCTAACAGATCCCCAACTCCCATTCACGATTCTCTGCTTCGATTAAGGAACCGAAAGGCTTCAGTGTAAGGAACAATGACGGATCATACAACTGACCAATGAACGACAGACTTGATTTTGACTGAATATTATATTGACTACACACTATAATCACTTCGTTTGACCGTGGGAGTACAGTAATTTTATTATATCGAATGAACGACTGATGATTTGCCTAAACTATGACAATCGTTAAACTCATTCGCATAAAACGTTTCTAATACAAGTAACCGACCTTCTTTGTTTCCAACTGCATTTTCATCTTGTTTCAACCCTCTCCCCTTTTTATTTACTTGCACTTGCAGTTGTAAACGTGTGTGTTTGTGTGTGTCTAAGGTCCTATATTGATGACGTGCAGCCCACTGTATGATATACATTTAGAAGAGGGAATTATCTTCTCTCTCTCTCTCTCTCTCTCTCTCTCTCTCTTCTCTCTCTCTCCTCTCTCTCTCTCTCTCTCTCTCTCTCTCTCTCTCTCTCTCTCTCTCTCTCTCTCTCTCTCTCTCTCTCTCTCTCTCTCTCTCTCTCTCTCTCTCTCTCTCTCTCTCTCTCTCTCTCTCTCTCTCTCTCTCTCTCTCTCTCTCTCTCTCTCTCTCTCTCTCTCTCTCTCTCTCCTCCTCGCAAACTTGGTCCATGGGACTACACTTCCGGCTATAATACTCATTACCGTATTACCCATCCAATCCTGGGAAGGCAAGATCTAGAGAGGAGGAGAAGGAGGAGAGACTCTCTTTATTATACGTACCCATAGTACCCTCGAGAGAGAAAGATTTAGCAAGAGTTCGTTTTTCTAGGAACATCCAGTCACTGTGTTTACACACTTGATCAGCTTGCTGCCAGATCAGCCTTGGTTACTCGTAACCTCTCTCAGGCTGGCTCCCCTGATCAGTCTGATTAGATCTAATTGATTATTATCAAGATGTGACTGACCGCAGAACTGCTGATGAGTTTTGTGTCTTGAGTGCTACTCAGTTTGCTTGTTTATTGACACTTTCATTAGTACTTGTTGAGAGAGAGAGAAGAGGAGAGAGGGAGAGAGAAGAGAGAGGGAGAGAAAGAGAAAGAGAAAGAGAGAAGAGAGAGAGAGAGAGAGAGAGAGAGAGAGAGAGAGAGAGAGGGAGAGAGAGAGAGAGAGAGAGAGAGAGAGAGAGAGAGAGAGAGAGAGAGAGAGAGAGAGAGAAAGAGAGAGAGATAGCTGTTTATCACACGAGCAGTGGGACTCAATCATCATGCTCTAGCGGGTCTATCGTGAAGCTAGATCAGCGTGTGTTTCTTCTGGATTTGAGGAATCCGCATTCCGCACTGGAGATGAGCCACGTTCTTGCTCCTCATTTGTGGTCTGCGGTGGACACAGAATCTCTCTCTCTCTCTCTCTCTCTCTCTCTCTCTCTCTCTCTCTCTCTCTCTCTCTCTCTCTCTCTCTCTCTCTCTCTCTCTCTCTCTCACTCTCTCTTTCTCCCTCTCTCCTTTGATAATCTAGTATTCATCATGGGTCATCAAATGAAGCTCATTGCACTTCTCTGACCATCTTTCTCTCAAGTTTCGACCATTCGCTCATTCTAAGCTCTGTTATATTAGCTCCTATTCACGTAGCTTGCTTAACAACTGCACGTGCTGCTATTACAGAGCTGCCATGTCTTGTAAACAAATCTTAGGAGACGATCTTTAACTCTTAGTGTTGAGAGAGCTGCAGCTGCAGGGGGTGTTGTTACTGTGAATATTCTGGGTTATGGAGCGGTAATATTATTCAGTGGAGGCACTTTCGGTTCCTACATCCATGGAACTCTATCTACCCTGCTGCACCGACACGTCCTACTGACCTTCCACCTTTCGGTGATGTTTTCTTCGTTTCATGGACTTGTAGCCGCGACTAGTCTGTTTTTGTGATAAATACCGATAATCAATGTGATTATGCGAGAAAGAAATTTAATATGTGTTTATAAAAATCGGTACTGAGGCCTGATAATTAATGGTAGAGATAACGAGAAGAGAGACTCGGTAGTAGTGCAAGTATGCAGAGCTCAAAAGTCGTATGACTCTGCTATGCTTCAAGAGATCTCAGAAAATGTGATTTTGTTCTAAGAGGGCGGGAGTTTCGATGCGTAGCAAATGCTCTTTGTCACATAATCTAGCTACCCGAGTTACACACCCCCCCCCCCCCCACTGGCCCCTCCACACTCCAGTTCTCCACAGTTGAATTAACGCAGTCGACATCTCCTACTTATACAGGGTGTCCCACTGTCTTTGCATCACCTGCGATTTTGGGTCATGACCGGGCTCTATTAAACTAACCAAAACTGATCGAAAAATTGGTCAAAATGGTTCTAACATTCTAACAAAAACCAGTGTTCTAGAGAAATGTCTGGCGAACATTTTGGTTGCAAGATTGACTTTCCAAGTCTTACCAATCGTCAGATATATCGTCGTAAAGTCAAAATTACGTGTTTATGAAATCCGACCGGGGTTCACGTTTTGAAAAATTCACAAGTGCAAAGTTGCTCGGATCATATTGCATCCCTCATAAGAGTTGTAGGAAATTGTCTGGCGGTCATTTTGGTACCCGGGTTTTTATCCTAGCTCAATGTTTAGAATGTCTTATGACTGTCAGAACTGGAATTTTCCCAAAAGTGGTCTCAGGTAACGCATTGCATTTTGCCCTGTTATGAAGCTCATAGCTGCTTGAATACATCTTAGTGCATGATAGGGTTGAGATAGACCACTTGCGTATCCTACACATTAACATGGGCCTTGCCAAATCGTCATAACAACCCTGTCAAGTGTCTAGATGAAATTGAGACGATATGTGCTGATTATCATGGGATTACACACGACACCGAGCCACCTAATTAGGGGCTGTGAGCCGATACCAACTAAGACTCAGCATAGAAAAATCTTCATGTTCCTACAGTCATAACGCAACTTAAACGTAGAGCTATGGAAAAAACCATGGTATCAAGATGAACCTTAGACGATTCCAATGAAGCTCTTGTAAATTTCAAATCATTTTACCCATTTGTTGATAACACGTGATCCCCTCAAAAATGCTGGTTGAATTTCGTCTTTAGACAGCCATAAGACACTCTGAACATTGAGTTAGGATAAAAACCCGGGTACCAAAATGACCGCCAGACAATTTCCTACAACTCTTATGAGGGATGCAATGTGATCCGAGCAACTTTGCACTTGTGAATTTTTCAAAACGTGAACCCTGGTCGGATTTCATGAACACGTAATTTTGACTTTACGACGATATATCTGACGATTGGTAAGACTTGGAAAGTCAATCTTGCAACCAAAATGTTCGCCAGACAATTCTCTAGAACACTGGTTTTTGTTAGGACCATTTTGACCAATTTTTCGATCAGTTTTGGTTAGTTTAATGGAGCCCGGTCATGACCCAAAATCGCAGGTGATGCAAAGACAGTGGGACACCCTGTAGAGAAATGCTGCAGGTCCTGCAGCTTTCTCTCTTTTAGTCTTTATTAGCCCTCTCCTCTGTCAGGCCAATGTTTTGACCACAGTTCTCGCGCGAGACTAGGGTGCAATGCTCTGACATGACAGCCTCTTCTAAAGTGTTACATGATCAGTTCATAATCAGTTCATACCATGATCAGTTCATTATTTAGTTTAACGAAGAAGACATGTGGTGTTGTTGTTGTTTTATTTGGCAGGATGCCCAGTTAGTTCTACCGGTGTTATACCCCGTGTTTCCGTTTGGGTTTTAACGGCTGGTACTACCGTGCAACCCTGTCATTGGTACTACCGTGCCGGATATATCAGTCATCGTTGGCACTATTCCTCACTACACGATCCGTTGTACATTTGTTAGTTTTGTGATTGTCCTTCACAACTTTATTACTTATTACTGATTGTTTTTTTTCCCAGGTGTCACTCTTTCCTTTGTCCTCTCCCCTTGTGGTATATTGCATAGTATGGGGACTGTATATGACATAATGGGAGAAAGAAGGTTTTCTTTGACAATTCATTTTGATTGGTATCTGTTGAGCGTACCTAATCATTCATGTTTCTACCCTGTACACTACGAAAGTATCCTACCTTGAGGGTCAGAGAGATTCAGAGGGAGAAAGACATCTGAGAAAGAAGGAGAGGGAGGGAGCTGGAGGAATTTGGCCAAGCAGGGTGTACCTTGACAATTTATTCCAATCGTCCCCTTTCCATATTATTACTTGTCGCCATAATTATGTCGCGTAGTCTCTATGTCTCTACTCACATCGTCCCCACATCTCTTCTCAGGACCACCCTGATCTTCTGCCGGTTGTCTTATGGTTTGGTCTGTTCGTCATCCTCTCCCCGTCCCGGACGTGGACTTTTGCGGCTCTGTGCAGGAGGGTCATCTCAGAATCTCATCATTAGTGATACCCTCGAGTCAACAACCTGTTTCATTTTGACGGGCTGTTCTGCTTGTGAGACATGCATAGATCACATTTTCCCTCTCCCTTCTATGTCTATGCTCTCCCTCTTCTCTCTCTCTCTCGGGTGGGGTATTGGGGAAGACACTTCTTCCCCTCGTGATGCTCCTTCTTATTGTGGTTCTTCTCTCTCTCTCTTCTCTCGTACGGTCCGACGGATCATTCTCTCTCTCTCTCTCTCACGCGGTCTTTCCGTCTCATGTCGATTCTGTTTCGTCCTCGTCTCTTTCATCATCTTCCCTTTCTCCTTTTCTTCCTCTCCTCTCCTCTTTCTCGTCTCTTCTTTGATCATATTTCGTCTTGCCTCTCTCTCTGCTCTCTACTCTCACCACGTCTCTCTTTCTTTTACCTCTTCGTCTTTTCTCTCTCTCTCGTCTCTCTCTCTCTGTTCTTCTCCCTCTCTCTCTCTCTCCGTCTCTCTTCGGTCCTCTCTCTCTCCTCTCCTCCTCCTTCCTCCTCTCCTCTCTCGTCTCTCGTCCTCTCTATCTCTCACTTCTTATGGGGATCTCACTTCTCACGTCTCTCTTTGTTTTCTCTCTACCCTGCCTCTCTCTCTTCTCCCGTCTCTCTCTCCCGTTTCTCCTCTCTTCTCTCTCTCTCTCTTCCATTGTTTTCTTGTCACCAGAGTGGTCACTGGAGTCACGGAGACCCAAATCTATCGCTCGGTTTACTCGTTAGGAGACAATGAGGCTGTCTGTTGATTGTGCACGTTAGCCTTTAGGTTGTAGATCGTCCTAATAAACACGCAATGCTTGCCTGAGACTGAGAGAGAGAGAGAGAGAGTAGAGAGAGGATTGCAGGAGAGGAGCGAGAGGAGAGTAGAGAGGAAGAAGGAGAAGAGAGAGAGGATAGAGAGAGAGAGGAGAGAGAGAGTAGAGAGAGGTAACCAGTTAGAGGAAGAGGGAAAAGGATGAGGACGGTGCGTGGAGATAGAGAACACCGGGTAAAACAGCACCACTCTCCAGAATCTTTATTGAATGCAAGATCTTGTTGTGACCTATGATCATCTCTAGTCAGCGGAAAGCCTAAAATGTATTACCTTCATGAGTAGAAGAGATGCACAAATAAGGGAATATTTTCCAATCGAGAGAGGGGGGGGGGCATATAAGGTAGAGAGGTTCAGGAGGGAGAGAGAGTAGGGGAGGATGTATTATGGTGGTGCTGGTATTGTTTGCGATGCAGTTATATTTTGGTATTGTTGGTTCTTACTTGTGGCTGTTTCACCCCCATCTTCCCCCCGCCGTCCCCTGGGTAGTCTTACAAGAGATGAGAGGAGGGGAGCTGGCCGCTCTTTGAAAAATATGTATGCCTGCTTTTGCTTTAAACCACACAACTACTGCATATTTAAAAGCTCCCCCTGCGAATTCCGCTCCTGTCTAGTCTCTCTTCCTCTTCGGTGGGGAATTTATATGTTAGAGAATAAGAAACCTCATTTATAATGGGGATATGGGGACTCGGGATCCAGGGAGGGAAGTCTTGTTACGAGGGAGAAAAGATAAGAGTCGTCGCTCCCTCTCTCTCTCTGACACTCTCTCTCCCTTCTTTTTAGATATTTTCCTGATTCTTTTTTTAGCACTTGTATATTACGATTTCACTGCTGATAAACTCCGATTAGAACGTCAGAAGAGCGATCTTTCCCACAAGCTTCATGCTCTACAGGTAATACCTATAGCAGTGCAGCTGGGCCTCCTCCAGGTATTCTGGGCGTCCTGGGATTCTGAAAATCTATTTAGTTTGTTTGTGCTAATAATTAATTATTGACCCCCACTTGGCAGAACCGGCTAGAGCAATGTGAAAGGGAGAAGGGACAGGTGGCTGAGGAGAGTGGGTACAAGATAAAACAAGCTTTGTCATTACTAGACAATGCTAGACAGGTATTGTTAGTCATGGCTCCCTTCTCTTACATTGAATTGTGTCAGGCGACTAGACTCAACTGTAACAATGTTATTAGACAAGGGAGCCATGAAAACCATGTTACTGTCACTGTTATTGTTTTCTATTGTTGCAACTTGCACGCATATCGCATCGTGAGTTGTTTATTTTTTCTCTTCCTCTCGACTTTATATGAAATTGACGTCTTTCCAGTAAAAAGACGGTCCTATTGTTAAACCGGGCCGCAGTTTTAAAGGTCCAGCACAACAATAGATTGCATGTTCGTTCTGATATAATTTGTTCCAGAAGTTTCTAGATCAAGTGCTCTTATTGCCGAATTTGGACCGTTTAAGATTCTCAAGCTGATCCCTGTGTATGTCACACCAGGATACTGCTTTCCACAATTATTTGTCACATAATATCGCTTTTTCTCAGCTCCTTTATATTTTATCTCTCAGCCGCATCTCACCACCCCTTTAATATATTCGCATATATTTAGGAGATTGACAAGTTAAGATCGGATAATGATCTGCTGAGAGGAGAAGTTACTAAACTCAAAGAAGAGAACGGCAGATTGAGAAGTCAACAAACTCCTCTTACTAATCAGCCACTTTCTAACGGTCAGCCTCTTCATAACGGGGACGTCCCTGAACGGTGAGTGTCAAATGGGGCAGTCCTTCCTGTTTGTTATAAGTGACCCATTTCCCCTGGGCTACACCTTCAGCATTGTATATTATATCTCTCTCTTACTATTTTACTCGGCTATCTAACTCAGCTTCTATTCTCTCAGGTCTGAACTAGATCCCAGCTCTTCAGAGACACTCAGTGCATTACCAGCCGCTGCACCAGCAACAACACCGCCTCCAACACGAAAAACTAGCGCCTTAAAAACTTTCCCCTAAGACCTCAACATGGGGATACGTCTGATGATAAAAGGATGTCAACTGAATATGGGAATTTTCGCTCAGATTATAAAAATTTAAATAGGCTTTCATTTTCCCTTTAATTTAAAATCATTGGATTTTCAAAAACAATGTGCATCTTGAGGGTTTCAAAATTTTAGTGTAGCTGCTCAAGGTGTATCTGGGAAAAGGGGGGGAAAAAAGAGATGCTATAGAAATGTAGTCAGATTTTGTAGCTTGATTTTCAGCCAAACTAGTAGAGAATTAGAGACGAAGGAGAGATATGAAAAAAATAGGAATTGAGTTTATTGGCATGGCTCAGCTATATTGTACAGGTCATATAGATCTGTAGTGATCAATAATTGATGCAAACCAAATTGTGACACGGATCGTCAGCAGATCTTGAGAGATGAGGGGGAGAGAGAAGAGGGAGAGATGAGGGAGATAGAGAGAGGGAGATAGAGAGAATTCATGTTTATTTGACCTCCATCCTTTCTCACTTCCTCAGCCGCCCCATCATGTACGTGATCGGTGATACCATTTTCTATCTTAGTAGGACCAACTCCATTTCTTCCCATTCTTGTCAGTTTGGCCCATCATCAAGTTTTACGAATTCCTTAAACGCAAATACCTTGTCGTTGCTGCATTAGTTTTCACTCCAATTAAAGGGGTTTTCTTTTTTAAGTTTCCCCCCGTCTTTTTCATCCCTCCCTTTTGTAAAGTCATACCAAGCTCCCCGGAGGAGAGAGAGAAAGGGGAAGAGGAAGAGAGAGAGAGAGAGAAGAAGAGGGAGAGAGAGGGAAGGAGAAAGAGAGAGGAGAAGAGAAAGGAAGGGAAGGGAAAGAGGAGAGAGGAAAGAGGAAAAATGAGAGGAAAAAGAAAAAGGAGGGAGAGAGAGAAGAAGAGAGGGGGGCCCCCCGGGGTTTTTAAAAAAAAAAAGGGAACTTTTTTTTTTTTTTTGGGGGTTTTAAAAAAATTTTTTAAAAAAATTTTTTTTTTCCCCCTTTTTTTTCCCCAAAAAAATTTTTTTTAAAAGGAAAAATTTTTTTTTTAAAAAAGGAAAAGAGGGCCCGGGGGAAGAGGGGGAAAAAAAAGGGGGTTTTTAAAAAAGGGGGTTTTTTGGGGCCCTTTGGGTTGTTTAAAAAAAAAACCAAAGGGACGGGGGGAAAAAGAGGGGGGGGGAAAAAAAAGGGGAGAAAAAAGGGGAGAAGGGGGGAAAAAGAAAAAAGGGGGGGTTTTCCCCCCCCCCCCCCCCCGGGACGGGAAAAAAAAGGGCCCAACCCCCCAAGGGGAAAAAAACCCCCCCCCAAAAAAAAATTTTGGGTTCCCAATTTCCCCCCCAAAAAAAAGGGGGGGGGGTTTTGTTTTTTAAAACCCCCCCCCCCCCGGGGGGGGCCCCCCCCCCAAAAGGAAAAGGGGGAAAAAAAAGGGGGGGAAAAAGAGGGAAAGGAGAGGGAAAAAAAAAGGGGGGGAGAGGGGGGGGGGGGGGGAGAGAGGGGGGGGGGGAGGGGAAAAAAGGGGGGAGAGAGAGAGGGGGAAAGAAAAGGGGAGAGAGAGAGAGAGAGAGGGGGGGTTTTTGGGGCCCCCCCCTTTTCCCTTCCTTTTTTCCCCGGGTTCTCTCTATCCTCCCTTTTTTTGGGGTTTTTATAAACCCTTTTTATTTTTTTCCCCCTTTTTTAAAAAAGGGGAAAAAAGGTGAGATATGAACCGGAAATGGCTTCCATATTTTCACCCATTTTAGATATTTTTACATTAAAAACCCGGGTTTTTAGAAAAAATAAAATCTAGCTCCCTAAATGGAAAACCAGGAATATTTAGGCCTTTTTACTTTTTCACCCGAAAGGGGGCAAGACGTACCCATTTAATTTACAAAAAATTTGGGCCCCTAAATCTACATAAAAACGTACAGAAGGGAAATTATTATAACCGGAATCGATAATATGTTTCATTTATTCAAAATATCCAGTCCTCTGTGACGCATGTTCAATGAACATTGTTCATACATGATAATTGCAAAATCGTGACTTCATTTTCGGCAGAAGCTTGCGTACATATGTCCCGGCTTTTCTAGTCGGGCTATTTTTATTTAATTTTTTCATATAATCTCTCCTCTTAGAGGGGCAAGGTGGTAGTGTAATTTTAGCTTGCGACGACGCCACAAACTCTCAGCTTCTTACCGTTTTGTTTCCAATTAATTTCGGTGTCAGTTTTAGCAATTCAATCTCTCTGAGATGTCCTAAAATGTGCCGTTTTTTTCTTGATCTCACGACAATATATTGCAAATTAGGATGTCTTTTGTCACTTCCGGCTGTTTTCTTGATGATATCATAATTATAAACTTCTCGAGCCACTTTTTCTCTCTTTTTTCTCACTATATTCCGTTGTAATATACGCATTTTCTCTGATCTGACTCTCGTGTGGTTTCAATTAACACTGCAGTTGATATTTCTCTCTCTCTTCCATTCAACTTCTCCCTGTTCTACGTGCCTCTCCGTGCTTGTGGCCTACTTGACCCTTCACTATCCAGTCATTTTGTGTCTACTGTACATTTCTCTAATCTCTCTCTCTTTCTCTATTTTTTTCTATGTCTCCCTATAATAGGTCTCTCTGTTTCTCTCTCTCTCTCTCTCTCTCTCTCTCTCTCTCTCTCTCTCTCTCTCTCTCTCTCTCTCTCTCTCTCTCTCTCTTTCTCTCCTAGCAGCCTGTAAACTACATTTAATCATTATAACAGTCGATATATTTTTCAAGCCACCCAGTACATATTATCACTGATGTAATCAGTTTCTCTATTTGAAAAAAAGTTTTTAATTTATTAGTATTATCCGTGGTTTCCTTGTTAATACTATTTTTATTTCCTTTTTTGTTCATGGATTTGTATTTTGAGTTCCCGATTATTTAGTAAACTGTTTCAAAGGCTCAGTGTTATCACATTTTAGTACAGCCCCTGATATTCCTTGATAATGGCGGATGGTAATTAAGTGTGTAAAGCATGATATGTGAGCCCTGGGTTTTCAAGCACGATAAATGCCAATTGCGATGTTTGGTTTAGGATTTTACAGCATGCAATCAGTCCAATCACAGATATAGCTGCAATAGTGGAGAGGCCTGAGGCATGGGCCATGACCTCCCCTCTTCCATTTTCTGCCCATTATATCAGGATATGTCCCATAGAATATCTCGTTAGCCGAACTTTTCTATCCAGCTTCCTGATATTGCCAATTACATTATCATATCCACAGCATATAGAAGCTAACCGAGTCTATTACACACCTCTCCGCTTGTAATGCTGTTAGTAGCATTCTGGTTTGTTCTGGCTGTGTTCCGTTGAGCCGTCGTATAACTTAGTGTGAGTTTAGATGTCCTTATTATAGCTCTGAAGGGAATCAGAAAGTAACGGAAAAGTATAAAAAATAGTTAACATATTATGACACATATGTTGCTAAAACCGTGTGTATTCAGAGTGCCCAACAATAATCTAACACCATGCTGCATCACACATTGTTTAATTCATTGTTTAATTCCTGTTCAACATTGCAGTACAGTTACGGAGGAGGAATCAGGACCAAGAAGAGAAGCCTATGAGTATGGCGGAGAGGATGAGTATGTTTGAAGGTGCCAAGTCGAATGGAGGTGGTGGTGGAGGTGGTGATGGGGCCAGGAAATCGTGGAGATCAGCCGCACCACCCATGGTAATTTGTGATTATTGATGTTGTACGTTTCTTGAGGACCTGGGTTTAGAAGTTCAGGCAAGAGTTTCAAAATCCGAGGCAGTTATATACCCTGATTAGTAGGGAGTTGATTTGTTGCCCTAGATTCTCAATTCTGTAATCTGTTTACTGTTTAGAAAACTGCAAACATGCGTACCAGTTTTGTGTGTGTGTGTGCTAATATAAAGAGATAGAGCTGTCAGCATACAATTAACAGTTCCAATTCTGAGTCAAAAATCCGGCCCTTGAGTGCAGCACACACAGAAGATACTGAATTTTAGTGTAAATTCCTCCTTTGTAGAGAGGGAGAGAGAGAGAGAGAAAATTTTAAATTCGTCTGTACCAAGAGTTGCCTTGAGTAGGGAGAAGTGCGAAACTAGACAAGTTAAAATGTTCATGTCGTCCAACAGCTCACACTTCTCTAGGTAAAACTAAGCAACGATGATGAGGGTGACAAGAACGAAGGGGAGAAGCAATCCTTCAGGAAAACTGTTCCACCCAACATGTATTCTCAACAGCAGATCTCGTCAGCCGGGGCTCCCACTACAAACGGCAATAAGAGCACCTACAGCGGTATTTCCAAACTGAAGACTGCTGTTAGTGGAATGACAGCTGCTATGGAAACGGAGCGATCACATCGAGGACTGTAAGTACCCTTTTTAGATATCAGATCTTTTGTTAGACAACCAAATTTCTATTTATTATGGGGGATATTGTACTCTGAGAGGTCTAGGTGATCAGTTATATTTCCATCGCCTGGCGGTTCCATCGCTCCGTGCCATATGTTACGAGCCCTATTAGGTCATATGAAACTGGTGTAGAACATAGGCCACACACATATAATTATAGAGAGATAGGTACCAGTGTCATTATGTGCGGTTATGTTAAATTCCGCTGTTTCTGCCAAGTATAGCAGTATTTACCAGTATAGTACCGCGAGAGAGAGACTGAGGGGTGAGGAAGAGAGAGATAAAGAGTGAGAGAGACTGAGAAACGAAGAGAGAGAGAATCTATCCATTAAAAAGAGACGCATTGATGCTATTCTTGGAAAGACAGACAAAGTTAATTGACATATTTACTGGTATAAATTCAGTCATTTTCTAAAAAATTGAAACATGGTACATAATATGTGGAAAGACGTTGCCTTGTTCGACTCTATCTCACCGCACCCCGGTTAGAAGGGTTAGAACATAGAACCAGAACTGAGAACCACACCTCTCTTTCCTAGCATTGACCCGGGCCAGTGGACCCTCTCTGTGCTGGACATGCCAGGCAATGACATTGGTCAGCTAGCGGATACTCTCCGGCCCTTACCCAGACCCCACTCACGACCACCCAAAACAGACACAATACACCTCCCATCACGGCCTGACTCAAGGTGCCATTCCCGCTCTGATTCACGGTGTCAGTCCCGCTCTGATTCACGGTGTCAGTCTAGAGGTGCAGATTTGTTGCATCCCCCATCCAGGGAAACACGACCACCATCACCCTACGAAACATATCACTCCACGTCTGGTCCAACCCGGGTGATACCACCACGAACGATAACACCACTGAGCACCAGCCGACTCACCTACAGCCCCTCCTCACCTCCCCTGGGGGATCTAATCTACATCCCCAGCAGGACACCATCACCTCAACACCGTGTAGCAGATCAATCACCCTGCCCCTCCCCTTGGCCCAATGAAGAGAGGTCCCAGGAGCTCGGGAAACCATCATCCTATCTCTTTGCAAACACTCCCACCCCTGATATATTCGAGATACCGCCCACACCAGAGAAAACTCCCTCTCCCACGATTTACAGGAAGACTCGACCACCGGGACGAAGATCTCCTGCGAAGTACCGGCTGTTGGCAGATCGGTCCCCTCTTCAGGATATGACATACCAGGGTAACCATGGTAACCAAGGCAACCATGGCAACCAGGATAACCATGGTAACCATGGTAACCATCAGACTGGTATAAAGAGGGCCGGAGAGGACGTTAGAGAAGAGTGGATGCCCCGGCAGGTACCGACCCCTTGTGCGGATGAGCAATGGACTGAGTTTGATAGTGATGGTGAGGGTTTCAGGACAGCAATGACCACTCCTGAAGAGGGTGCTTGGTGGGGTCCGGGATCCTTGTAGAGGGTGCTTGGTGGGGCCTGGGATCCTTGTAGAGGGTGCCTGGCAACAATATGTATTTATTCAGTCACACATACAGTCTTACATTCACACAAACTCACACAGCTACACACACTCACACACTCACACAAACTCACACACAAACTCATGGACATGCAGTGCTATTTAGACATGATATATCTTTGGTAGTCGGTTTAAGCAATTCCATAGTAACCGAGCTAGTACTGTACAAAGAGAGCTGAACGTTCAGCCTTTAATGATGTAATTATAGCTCTTTTCTCTCTCTCTCTCTCTCTCTCTCTCTCTCTCTCTCTCTCTATCTCTATCTCTCTCTCTCTCTCTCTCTCTCTCTCTCTCTCTCTTTCCTTGCTTTATTGTACCCCCTTTACATCGCACTTCCTTGTTTCTCTGTCCTAGTCCTCCTCGTATAAGTATAGTGTAGATGGATTGGCAAGGATTGCTCTGCCTTGTTCTTGCAGCATTGATTACCATCATGACCTTTGCCGAAAGGTATTGGAACGCCAGACGACGGGGCGGTGGAGGTGGAGGTGATAAGATAGACGAGTTATTGGTGCAGAATTTGGAGACATTTGACCAGACATCCCGTCACAACTCACAACAACACACAACCACTAATCATGATCAAGTAATGAGAGATGAGTTCGCTGTGGAATCTGAGAGGATATTGGACAATGTGGGTAGAATGTTCGATCAACAACTCAAACAATCAGAGGATTTATTTGCTGCTCGATCGAAAGATATTTGTACTGCACTTGATAGGATTGATTCTCTCAACATTAAAGATGAAAACAAGGAGTTTTTAGCGCAGGAGATTGTCAATCGTGATCACTATGAGAACCCTCTGGAGCCCAAAAAGTATTCGTGTCAGCCGAATAAGCTGGATATAAACACTGAAAAACACTCGGCACTCAGGGGTCTAATGAAGAAACGGCACGAGTTTTCTAAAGCAACGCCAGCCATTACGAACCAAAGCGAACACAGACCAACTCGATTCTTCCCGAAAAAGAACATCCCTCCCCGGGATGTTGTGAAGGGTGAGACTGTTGACCGTTACGCCACCTTTAAACGGGGTTCTATGTCTCCCCAGGAGAAGATAATGGCTAATATTAGGAACCTCAGGGAGGGTGGGGGGTGATAGGGGTGATGAGGACAACACCTTGGTCCTTCCCTCCCAAGCTAAACTAGCCATGTATGCCCCAGAGGAGAGGGAGGAGCCACTAAATCGTCCCCGGGGCATCTTCACCCCGAAACTCCTCCGCAACCCTGTTAAGGAGGCACCGAGGCCCATGTTGCTACAGGAAAACAGCAAACCAGCTCCTTTCACCTACATGAACCCTGGGGCACCATTAGCAGAACTGGGGGATATCAAGGCTCACAAAAAGCTGGCTAGTATCTCCGAGAAAACGGCCCAAAAAGAACCAAAGATGCAGAGAGGCTCAGTGAAGGACTTGGCAGCACTGTTTAGTAACAGCGCTAGTAGTTCCCCGAGTGAGGGTGACAGAGTGAGGTATGAGGCTGTGAGGCACACCCTGGATCTCAACAGATCGGATCTGACCTGCACAACCCGGTATACAGACAACACTGACAGGGATATAGACACCTCTATTATGGATGATACCGCTGATGGGGATATGTTAAATGGAGGGTTCCGATCCCCACCTCCACCCTCCACCCTTCTCAGCCACCACCACACTGTAATTCACAGCGAGGATGAAGAAGAGGAATGTGATTCTTCTAGTGCTAGTCTTTCCCGGGCTGTATCCCCAGTCAGAAAGACTAGCAGAATGAAATTGTACAAGTCCAGCAAACGTAGTGCTGGGAAACCTTTTAACAGTAGACCTAGTGAGTATCTGGCGCAGCAGCAAGAGGAGGAGGAGGAATCAGAGGCTATGACAGGAGCTTACAGGAAAGATCAGGGCTCAACACCAAGAAAAGAAGATATATCCCCTGTACGGAGAGATATATCGCCTGTTAGGAGAGTCCTATCACCTGTTAAACAAACTAGAGATTCCTGGCAACCTAGGAACCAGGATAATTCACCAGGTAGAGAAGATTGTTCATTACCTAGAACCCAACAAAGAAAGGATGTGTCACCGGTGAGAACAGTACTACGAGATAGATCTCCCTTGAAAAACCAGACAAGACAGATCTCTCCCCCTCGACAGCAGCACCGCTCATCACTAGGCAACAAGGAACTCTCGTCACTAGGCAACAAGGAACTCTCGTCACTAGGCAACAAGGAACTCTCGTCACTAGGCAACAAGGAACTCTCGTCACTAGGCAACAAGGAACTCTCGTCACTAGGCAACAAGGAACTCTCATCACTAGGCAACAAGGAACTCTCGTCACTAGGCAACAAGGAACTCTCATCACCACCCCGGTATTTGAAGGATCAGGGTGAGCCTAATCTCAGCTCTCCACCCCGTTATAAGGGGACCCAGAACTCTCATCCACGGTACGGTGACTCAGAGATCAAGGATGATATATCTCAGGATCAGGAACTCAGGGCAAGTTCCAGTACGTCTCTCAAAGAGAATGACAACTCTCAGCTACCTCTCAGTATTACCGAGTATCAGAAACTGTTTACAGAGAAACAGAAACAGAAACAGGGACAGGATAAACCGGTTGTTCGGAGGTTTGGTACGGCTCGGTCACAGTTTCACACCTCCACCACCACACCATCATCCAATGACACCTCGGGGTCTGGTCAAATGTACATCCCTGGCGAATAGAGGGTGAGCAGCTATTATACTGCTACACTGCTACACTGCTACACTGCTACACTGCTATATGATGATTACTGATACTATGAAATGGCATAAAAGGCTCAGTGTACATTACAGCTCAGCTACTGCTACTTATTTAGCTACCCGCCTTATTTCAGTTACACAGCTCATTTTCTACAAAACTATAATTGGCTACAGCTTTCTCTCCTTGAACTTCAACATTTCTTCACGTAGCCCATAATACACCCATATAACTAACTATATTACCTCTATTTCTAATCTATATCCCCTCATTTCAGGGCCCCAAAACCGCCTGGTGGTGGCGCCTTTGTAGGGTTGGTCAACCAGATAGCCCCCAAGAACCCAGTGGGAAGGGCCAAGTCTGCACCCGCTAAAAATAGTGCTGCCTCCAAGAAAGCCGCCCTACTTCACTGGTGCCAGCGTATGGTCAGCGATAAAGAGGTAACTGTTATTGAGCATTAGACTCTTCGAATGATACATCTTGGTCTATAATATTATGGGCCTGCTTATAAATATTTTCTGTATCTGTTGTCGCTGAGGGAGGTGGACACTGGGAGGTGGACACTGGGAGGTGTGCTGAGAAGTGAGTTGGGAGGGTCTGACTAGACAGATGGGTGTGCTGACAGCTCTACTCAGATGTGTTAGAAAACACTTGTCTGGGCTTAATTCCTGCATCCCTTCACACTATATTTCCCTTCTTGTTTATCCCTTGTTCAGGATTCCCTTGTCCAGGATTCGAGTATCCTCTCTCCCAAATGGGTTTAACCCTTTGGAGACGATTGGGTCACAGGTGACCCAATACTTTGAACCCATTTAGCGTCTTTCTAGACCACGTTTGAAAGTTTTAAATTGTTTCCAGGGTTGAAACATACATTTTTCTACCATTTTGAGGTCGTTTTGAGCCTCTGAAGTCGTCGACTTCGGAAAACAGGGCTAAAACAGTGCATTTGGTAGGCAAAATGGGTAGTTTAATGGCCATATCTCAAAATTGGTACGAGTATGCTTAAAATGGACTTGGAAAATGCAAGAAAAGTGTACATTTTACTCCGGGGTAAAGTTTCAGGGTGATATTGCAAATTTTGTGCCTCTCAGAGGCCTTCAAAGTGCTGGGTCACCTGTGACCCAATCGTCCCCTAACGCTAAAACAGAAATTTGCATTTTACGAGCATTTCTAAAGGAATGGCCGCCGATAAAAGTCCAAAACGGCATTTTTTAAACAGGTGCTAGCGACTAACCGACTCCATCATTGTTATATCAACATCCAAGGGAGTCGATAAAAATTTTTTTGAGATCCGTGCTCCTTCAGAAAATTTTTCATCTCGGCCAATTTTGAAATTCTAAAATCGGCTACAGATGAGATAGAGAGGTCCATAGGGTGTGCAAAATGTGCAGAACGGCCGGGTTTATATAAGTGTTATGAAGAAACATAGGGCCTAAAATGAACGGTTTTCGAGTTATGGGGCAAAATAGCTGCGAAATCTCAATTCCTGTTTTAGCGTTAGGGGACGATTGGGTCACAGGTGACCCAATAGAAATACAGGTGGTAGAACCAAAATTCCTTTTCCTACGTTTAAGTAGGTTCAAAGTAAGTGTCTCCAGAAAGTTTTAGAGAATTCTGTCGACAGGGGGCTTATCGTCCCCAAAGGGTTAAACAAAACAAGGTGATTCCCCTGGCTAATATATCTCTATTTCAGAATGTTAGCATAACGAACTTCAGCTCAAGCTGGAACGATGGCATGGCATTCTGTGCACTGTTTCACCACTTCGTACCCAACCAGATCCCATTCAGTACTCTTGATCCTAAAAACAGGGTATGTCTACTAAAAATGTACTATCGTTATCAATACAATCACAATGTCATTTGACAGCTCTCAATTACCCCCCTTGAATTTTAACATTCTCAAGCAAGTCCAATTTATCCCGATTATTCCGGTAAGCGGTAAAGGTTGACCGTCTCCTGAGAATTTTAATTTCATTCCAGGAGTACAATTTCCGGCTTGCATTTACCGAGGGTGAGAAGGCTGGTGTAACGGCCCTCCTCGACGTTGAGGACATGGTCGAGATGAAGAATCCCTGCTGGATGAGCGTGATGACGTACGTGTCCCTGATTTACAATCACTTTAATGGCATTCGAGTCGGAGGACCTCGACTCCCTGAAATGCCCTCCGAGTGATGCGTGTTGCGGCTAATGATGAGTGTGTGTGACGAGAACTATTGAGTGAGAGTGAGAGTAGATATTGATTCAGATACTGTCAAAATATGACCCGATTTCTGGGCGTTAATAGATGCTGTCATGTTGTGCATCAAGAGATTTCTTAAAGTATAGCTACAAAAATTGTGAATATGTAATTTATTAAATAAGTTTTAGACTTATTCAATAATAAGTTTGGCATGTGCATCAAATTTATTATTTATTTGCTGCATCTCATGCTTTTACAGCTGCTGTAGCTTAGCAAGCGTCAAACTCAAGAATTATATTAGTTCCCTGGTCCTACAAAAATGATATTAACTTGTAAATTGAGTTAATTGAAAGAGCTATTTGTAAATTGTTGACTGAAGTTTTCTAAGGTGAAACCGATGTGTTTGATTTATTTTATTTAATTGTTTACACACAGCTGTCACACGCTTTTTAGCTCCAAATTTTGACGTTTTTGGTCATACCCCTATTTCTTGACCAAATCGTGTTATGTTTTAAATCTTAAAAACGTCAAAATTTGACGCTAAAAAGTGTGTGAACTTTCCAGCGCTGAAATTAGCTGCGCGCAAATATTTCTCGCGCAACAAAAACGAATCGACCGCGGCCGCGCCGCGCTGTAGAAAACAAATTTTGCGGAATAAAATCCGATCCAAAAATCTTTGGAATTTTGGAACTTCTTTTTCGCAAAGTCGTTTTCCGAGTTTAAGGAATACTGTTTCAAAGTTGTTGACTGTTGCTGAGTAACCTTAGCAGTCAAACAAATTAAGAATTGATACACCATCATCCTATTGGTCTGATCCTAGAATTTAGCAGTTATCAGAACAATGCGACTTGCGAGCGGCTAAGGCCTAACCGTCTGGCGTCTGGCGCTCACTATCCGCTCACTATCCCGGAGTCCGGACAGTAATCATCAGACAGTAGACGCTAGATAGTAAAAAGTCACAAATGAATCTTGAATCGTTTCAGTTCACAAATCTTGATCTTAGTCAGACATGATTTGTCGTCCGATTGCTCGATATTTGCTTTTTTTGCTAATTCTCACACATGACTTATAGTTGTTTATAGTAGTCTGATGGATCATGTTGATCAAAGAATACCGGATACCACTTCCCATGTCCGTAGAGGAATACAGGATCGCACAACTGTACATGATTCAGGTCTGTGACACTCATTTCATGTTGTTTGTTGCACAACTGTACATGATTCAGGTGATACCGCACACTAGTAGAGTAGATTCACCCCACAAATCACCTAGTTATTTCTTTATCGCGTCCTGTCATGCCTGGATTTTATTTGTTATATCGTGTTGGCCTGTTTCTATAATTCTTTCAAATTAATATTTGCCAATATATCTGCTACAGCGTAAGAGTAGAGAGGAATCGCAGGGAAAGCAGAGTGGAATTGAGATTGTAGAGAATCGACCCTACTCCGACGGACCTGGGGGATCTGGACAATACACAAAGAAGATTTACCATATAGCGGGTCATGTGCCGCAGTATATTAAAAGTAGGTGTTGATGTGTGTCAGTGACGTAGTATAACAGTGTGTATTATTATCGGTAGGCAATGTGTTAGTCACATTTCCATTTCTCTCTACATCACTCTACACTCTCTTTTTTTCTATACACATACTTCTCTCTCTCTCTCTCTCCCTCGCTAGGCTCTCTTTCTCCCTATTCCCTTTGTGGTATACAGTATACTGGTTTACCGCCGTACAATAACATAACGCAGCCTCTCTTTTCTTCACACTCCCGATCGAAAACTCGCATAACGGCGAAAAAAATGTAAAGAAAAAAAAGCTTCCTTTGTGTAAAAATGCTGTTCTTCATTTCTCACTCTTCTTCACCGTCTGCTGACCCCCAGACATAACTAGACAATTAACAAATGAAAACAAATGATAACTCACCCAGATCTGATACCGAAAAGTGCTCGATCACTTCACGAAGAGGCCTGGAACGCTTACCCTTATGCCCGGACTAAGTTCTCCTGCGAATTTGTCCCTAAATTCAGTTTGGATATTGAGAGTCGATATAAACCTGATGCTGGCACTCAGGTATGTAACACATTAGATATTTGTGAAAACGGTAATGTTATAATTGGGAGATGATTATAACACATGTGTGTCGCCCATGACTTATTCATCTAAACTTGTGTTACTTTCTGCATTTTCTCCCTCGCTGTATTTTAAACAGCGAGAGGAAGGAGAGAAGAGTTGCTTTTTCATCTAAAGTCCATTTGATGGATTGCCTTTTCCTTTCACTCTCCCTCCCTCTATCTTTTGTCTCTTTTGCTCATTCTCCTCTTCATTCCTCTCTGTGCAACCTTCCTCTCTCCCTCCCTCCCTCTCTCTGCAACCCATTTCTTGCGTTTGACGTCACAACTCTGTCAGGTGACACTCTCACATGACCCCGTAACACCCTACTATTATACTACACACTTGTTGCTTGGGTGTGAGAGGGAGAAAGAGGATTTGAGATTTGAAAATTACGGGGTAGACTACTGCAGGGGGCCGTAGAGTAAACTGCGGATATAGACCACTGGAGAGTTGTAGTTGTGGCCGTACAAGTAATGATATTATATCAGCGGTATGGAGATAGAGGGGGAGAAAGAAAGATAGAGGGAGAGAGGGAGAGGGGAGAATGAAAGAGCGAGATAGAGAGAGGGGAGAGTGGATAGTTGCGGATTGGAAATGAAGTGAAAGCCCGGAATCGAGGGGAGAGACAGAAACTGGGAGAGAGACAAAGAGGGAGGTAAAGTGTGTTGATTAATCAAGTCCAATATATTACAAACATACCGACCAATGTACTCATACTTGATCAACATTTTGTAGACAGCTCTGTAAACTTGTAAAAGAAGAAGATCAATATAACACTGTGCCTTGACAATCCAAAAACTTAAGTCATCCGAAACAAGAGGAACTCCGAACTTTTCAATATCTCCTGGGTAGACCTATAATACCTCCATTATAAACCAACCCTTGTTTTTTGTTTATCACCGCGTGTTCCTGAATTGATGGTAATTCTACTCAAATAACATGTTTCTTTTTGTACACATTGTGTAGTGTGTACATGATATAAATTATGTATTTCGTGTACTTTTAATACAGTGTACTGTGTGAAAAAGAAAACAAAACAAGAATTATTTGCATTATGTATCCATAATGCTACGTTTCCCTGCCCTCTTCGATTTGCCATTCAGCTCGCCCAACGAGTAAGCTGTCCGCAAAATGGGGATTTGTGTTTTTCGAATTTTTGAACAAAACGCAGAACAGATTTTTCAATTTCTCCATTTTCCCCGATCAAAACGCGCGGCCGATATAAAACAAATTTTGCCGCGCGTTACAGTTTATAGCCGCACACACCTCATAAAATTTCAATTGTTTGCGCGTGCGCATTTTACTCCGCAAGTGTCAGATCGCGTGCGCCGCGAGGTTGCCCTTCGCAACGAAAGTGTGACCAAAATGGTCCCTCTACCGATTAGTTAGTATACCAAAATGTCGTTTTCGAATTCTAACCCTGCTATGCCTTTTTACAAAGTAAAAAGGCATCCGGGTGAATGCCTTCGGCATTCACCCGGGCAGGGAAAAAATGGAAGATTTAGAGATTATAGGCCAGGAAAATTTTCTCAGACCAGCGAAATTGTATACAACACTTGTACACACATTAGCTCTCCAAATGCACTCACACAGCACCATTCCCCTGCCCCCCTCCCCCCGTACAACTGCTGCAGTAGCAACCCACACAACCTTTCATCCCAAACTGTATATACTATTCTGTTTACGGCACAGATAATTTGACAAATATGCTATTGACTTCCGGTAGTTATTAATTGGCCTAATTGCAGCTTCAATCATTCCGTTCCAGTGTATAGACCACAGTCACATACACAGCGAGATTGAAATAATGAAAAAGAAAAACAGCGATTTAGAAGCTTTTGGCTGAATCGGAAGAAAACTTGCCTTCGAATTAGAACGCCATTGGCTTTATTACGAGGTGCCTCTCCCATCCTTTTATTTCTCAATGAAGACTCAAGTCCCAATGAAGTATATCGTACTACACAAAGGGTTCCTTCGTATTGTATAGGTCTACATAGGTCTACATATTATGTAAGAGTGAAAGTTATCGACAGCTCGTGCCAAGCCGTGACTTTGACATGTGATTATCTCCTTAGGAGTTATGTAATGTCGATTATAATATCAATTATAATTTATATGCTAGTAATGGTGAACATCTCTCTCATTCTCTCTCTCTCTCTCTCTCTCTCTCTCTCTCTCTGTGTCTCTCTTTCTCTCTGTCTCTCTCTGTCTCTCTCTCTCTCTCTCTCTCTCTCTCTCTCTCTCTCTCTCTCTCTCTCTCTCTCTCTCTCTCTCTCTCTCTCTCTCTCTCTCTCTCTCTCTCACCCCAGTCAGCAGTCTATACTACTTATTAGTAATATCACAAAGCGTAATATCTGTCATATATGGAGTTTTATACGTACTGGGCGATTGTCTGCTTGTATGTTTGTCTACACGTCTGTACACATGTCTGTGTGCGTGTGTTGCCAATGTACTGCTATTCTACATGTGTCTGTTGTGCTAATGCATTTCAATTAAACGTCATGACACGTGGAGAAAGTCTTTGTGCCATATGATAATACTCTCACTGTCGAATCGAACCACTAAAACAGTTAAAGAAATCTAAAAAACGTCACTTTAATGGATTCGAATGACTTTTTAGACTTTTCAATCTCTTCATTTGACTATTTCTTTGTAATGCGCCGAGAGTTAAATTAGAGCAAAAGAATTGTGATGAAAGAAAGAAAAAACCGTCGTGATGGTGTGATAGAGAGGGGGGAAAGAGAGGAATAAAGAAAGAAAGAAAAGGGGGGGGGGGGAAGAAAGAGAGAGAGAGATAGTAAAAAGAAAGAGATATGTGATTGAACTGTGAAGACATTTGGTTTACTGAGCTCTACTAAGTAAAACGAGCTGTATTTTCTCACGACAAATGTGTGGTGATAGACATATAGCAGCTCTCTTCCAGCGAAAAAAACACAGAAGAAGAAAAGACGATTAGGAACACCAAACGACACACTAACAAACAAACTAAAACGTCCTCATTTATTCCTTTTCTCTCTCATCTATCACGTCCCCATATAACACATAGTACATAGTAACATGACTCTTGCTTCTTTTTTTCCTTGCATTTAAAGGGTTTCCTCATGTTATCTATAAACGCCATACAATCCATAATTGCCGCGTGATATATATATAATGTATCGTTGTAATAAATTAGCTATTGGCCTACAATAATAAGTTATTTGACCTACAAATTCAGTCTAGCTCTGTCCTCGTTTCTTCGTATCACTCGAGACCACACCAATTTAGAACCAAGATTCACAATGTATCTTCTATGGTTGGTCCCTTATTTCTTGCCTCCCTTTTTCTTGCCTCCAGCACCCTTCTTGGCCCCTCCCTTCGCTCCGCCCTTTCCAGAACCACCGCTAGGTGCGACAGCAGCCCCCTTTTTCTTCCTACTCTTCTTCTCAGTTAGACCCCGGGGGAAAGTAGCATCCTCGGCTGGTTCGGGCTCCGGCTCAGGAACGGGCTCGGGCTCCGGTGTTGGCTCTTTGGGTGGCTCTGGGGTCGGTTCTGGCTCATCCTCGGGTGCTATCTCTATCTCACCCCTGAAACTAACACTTTTCTTAAGGGACCTGGAGTACATTGACTCCAAATCATCCACTGTATAGGGGGAATCCTTGTGGACCTTATTCTTCAGATACAGACATATCCCAACAAAACCAGCTACGAAGCACAGGGCGACCATGGAGATAGCAATGGAGAGGATGACTGTGGTAGAGCGGCGAATACAACACCCCTCGTCACAGCACTTTTGAAGGGCAGGGCACTCGTAATCATTACACGTGCTCCCATCCTCTGCTATACACAGGAGGAGTAACGCTGGCAGGAGCACAACGAGCCGTAACATGCTACAGAGATGGAAAAGTGTTAGATTGGGGCGTGAAGTGGGATATGGGCCGAACAAGTCTGGATGTACAGTCGGACCACGATTTACCAGAATGTTCAGGGAAAATATTTTGCCTGGTATATCGGGGGTTAGTAAATCAGGGTCCGACTGTATAGTACCGTCAAACCATTACCGATATAATGTTAATATGGAAATGCAAGGGTTACAAACTGAAAAGGGAATAAAAGACTAAAATAGCCCATTTGGCATCGTGCTTAGAGGGTACAACAGTAACCCATCTGGAAGCTTGCCAGAAATTGTTCTCTCTTTCTCTCTCCCTCTCCCTCTCTCCCTCTCTCTCATTAAACTGAGCACCATGGTTTCTCTGCAAAGAAGACCAGCACACAGAAAGACACTGCGAGGATAGTAACAAGTACTATCGCCCCATACACACATCGCCAGAGAGAGATAGAGAGATAGGAGGAGAGAGAGAGGTCATTAAGTTTAAAATCAGCTGCTTGCCGATTTTCTAGAGTCAAATCTCACTTGTTGGAGGGAGGGAGGAAAAACGGAAATAGAGATAGTAAGGAAGGAATAGGAGAGAGATAGAGAGGGAGAGAGAGAGAGAAAGAGAGCGATAGAGAAAGAAAGAGAGAAAGAGAGCGATAGAGAAAGAAAGAAAGAGAGAAAGAAAGAGCGAAAGAGAGAGAGATGGGGAGAGTTGGACGAGTTGCACAGTTTTACGATTGCCGTTCATTTGCACGCGTGAGAAGTCGGCAGAATAAGAAAAGATGAAATTGATGGAATATGCATGAAGAAATGTTACAATCAGGAATATGCGACAGATCATGTAATTATACTTATTGTTGTCTTTCTCGCCTTCCTCCTCGCTTTTGGGATACATATCTTGTACTTTCTCTCTCCCTTCCTGTCAAGCTGCACACCAAAAGAATTAAACTGAGTAATGGTTGAGCACCACTCTCTTTCTCCCATACTTCTCTAGTTACCTTCTCCCTATCTCCTGATTCTCATGTGTTATCTCAGCGTGGCAAGGAAGTTATGGCAAGTATGATATATAATCCAGTCTGAGATTAAAAAGTTAGCGGGATTAATTTCCTCCTGCATATGTTATGTTAAAATTTAGCCGTACCAGAGAAATTATGTCTGTAATATCACTGCATATTATATCTGCATTTAATATACAGTAAGATTATATCAAGATGCTGTAAAGCCCATCACATCGAGAGCTATTATTATACGGAGCCATGCCGGGGAGGTACGTAGATCTGGCTAAAATCCAAAACCACTATATAGATTCATCATCAGACGACCAAATCTTTTCCTTTATCTTTATTTTATTGATGTTTTAGTTTCTTTTATTAATGTTTTACTTTATTTCCTATTTCGCCAAAGCGTATTATATTGACCACTCTCTACAGAGTTGTTTTATTTTCTTTCTTCCTAGATTAGATTAAAAACTCTGGCATATATTTCTCTCTCTTTGCATAACTATATTTTCTCGGAATATACGAAGTTAGCATCTTCAGGAATAATATGAGCCACAACACGTTATATACAACCTCTATTAAAGGAATGCTAGGCCAGGGCTATTTATAGATTGAAAATATATTACATAGAAGGTCGGGTTGGAAAAATGAGTGGCTAGGGTTATAGGAGGTGTGGGTACCAGGCAGAAAGAGAGGGGGAGAGAGAGGGGGAGAGAAAGAAAGAGAGAGAGAACGAGGGGAAGATAGGTCGAGGGAAAGGTAGAAAGAAAAAGGGAGATAGTAATGTACCTACCTCTAAAGTGCTAGACACTCGTTGCTATGGCTATTACACCTGTCAGCTGCCCCCTCTATTTCTCTGTCTCTCCCATTTCTCTCCCTCCTCTATACATGCAAATGTGGTTATTCAGATTAGATCCATGTTCTTATTCCAGATTCGTCCTACTTCGTCCTGCTCTTATACCCTTCCTTTTCATAAAATACCATCCTCTTTTTCGTGAAATTCTTCGAGGGAACATCATATCATGAGATGATTTGTCATGATGATATATATCATCTGTCATCTTTCGTAACTCCTTACCAACCCCCTAGCTGTAATCTAACTCAATAACTGCTGACTAATCTGTCTATCTCTGCCCCATGACCTCCTGGTTCCTATCAATATCATATCAATCTCTCTACCTACCGAGTATCCCTCCCTACTGATCTCATACCAATCTCCCTCTCTCTCTCGCAGGACAACATATTCAACCTGAAGCCAGAAGAGTTAGCAGTCCGTGAAGTTGGTAAGTCCTCTATTATAGGGGAGGGTAATTTACTAATTGCCTAGTAGGTGTTTTTGTTTCTACCAAAAACAACAATGCGGCGTCCATCTCATTACACTATTTTACTACTAACCATACTAGAGTACCCGAGCTATGACAATGCGCAAAAAGGGGTGGCACGCGACTTTAACCACGTGGTAATCTAACCACTCCTACTATCATACACATTGGGTTTTTGAAAAACGGCGAGGCGGGTAAATCATTTACTGTAACGCACGAATTTTCCCAAAAAGCGCTGCTTTTTTACGCCGCGCAGAACCTAAAATTACGCGCGCAGTGTAAAATTTTAAAATTCATTGAAAATTTCCTCGCGTTTTATGTCGCAAAAAAAAGTCGACGAAAAATTCCAAATTCGTGAATTATAAGAACTCCCAACTCCGGTCAGTTCTCATCTTGCCAATCCGTTTTCCGGGAACCCCTGGCCAAAGGACATTAAAGTTCACATAACGACCAAGTTTCATATCGATTGGATAAGATTTTGGGTGGCTACGGTGAAAAATATCGTATTTTTGGCATTTTTAACTTTCCCGACGCGATTTACGACCCTTAAACATTGAGTTACGGGAAATCGCGAACATGTAAAATGAAGTTCAAACGATTCTCTTTCCCCACTATTGCGTTAGTTTTTTGATTTAGAGCCGTTTTCAGGGTCTTAGAAGCGTTTGAAAAATGTAAGTCTTTTTGTCGCAATGACGTCACCCCGTGACGTCACTGCTGTAAAGATCGGATCAAAAATCTGAGCCCGTACTTACACCCGCCTTGGTCCAAAGTACCAGTGTACAAATTTTCAGGGGTCTAGCTCAAAAACTGTAGGAGGAGTAGGGAGAAAACAATTATCGGACTAACATTTTGGAAATTATTATATGGATTGATACTGAATTTGTAGTGAATTGCGACAAATTGAGTGTCCTAATACTGCAGTACTTGCAGTAACGCGCGGTGTATTTGATATGATAGAGTTGGCGCGCGACACTACAACTCTAGCTTCTCGGTGTACGGGGGGCTCTGAGGTCATGTGTTGGAAGTAAAATAGTAAAATACCACTGTCCTCTAGTGTTTATTGATGTTGCCACGGACCGTGTAGATGGAGAACCACTTGACGAAGAGAATCCTCTTATCTACAAGTCTGATAAGACTGGCAGGGGACCCTTAAAAGGTATCCGCTAAGTATCCTACTGCTGCAGCACACTCCTATGAGGGGTCAGGGGACACCTGGTCCATGACAACATGACAACATGACAGGATGTATATATTATTAGTACTCAATCTCATTTCAGAAACTTGGATTGAAGACCAGGAATGGGATACGGTGTTTTGTGCTTACAAGTTGTGTCGAGTTGAGTTCCCTTTTTGGGGCTTTCAAACACGAGTTGAACGGTAAGAAATATAACATTATTAACCAATCTGTAACTGGTGCCTAGATTTTACCACAGAGTCTGTCATAATAAAGGCTGTATCCCTCCTATGTTAGGACACATGAGGGATGATTATATTTAGGGACCTAAGTCCTAAGCCCTTATTATGTCATATATGACCTACCCCAGTAATGTATATAATTACTGTAGCAGGTAGCTCCCTCCCCTCTCCTGTCTTAGCCATCGTTTCTTGGCACGCTCTCCGTGTATAATTCTACTGCGCTGTTAATTAAAAGAGAGAGGACATATATAATAGTCATGATTAGAGAGTTATGACAACTGTGTCTAAAATATGTCTTTCTGTGTGTGTCTCTTTATCTCTCTTTTCTCTATCTCTCTTTTCTCTCTATCTCTCTCTCTCTCTCTCTCTCTCTCTCTCTCTCTCTCTCTCTCTCTCTCTCTCTCTCTCCCCTTCATTCTCACTATTACGACGCATATTAGTACCAAAATGTAAAAGCATATGTACATTGAATTGACGCTGCACCCAATGCATCAGTATTTGTCCTGAATGGTGTACTTTCTTCAAGCAATTTCCCTAAATTTGCTCTTTTAGATTTGTTGTGATAGCGTTCCCTCACATTTTCTCATATCCTACTTTTCCAGCCCCCTCTCCCTCCCCTCCATTCAACAAGCAATGTTGTGTGTGTGAGTTCATCCCACACACGTTCCATGAGCTGGATGATCATGAGGCGCTTGCGGGGCTTGTCGTTATATAGAGGATCTTAGTTTTCATTCGCTCATTATCATCGAGAGTTTGATCTATATTGTTATTATATCACTCTATGTATATTTCATTTCGTTTCATAATTTCTTACACCGTGCATATAATATCTTCACTCAGTTCTTCATTCAATATGTTTTACTGCACTGTTGACTCTTGACTCTTGAAAAGCTCTTGAAAAGCTATCTCGTAAATTAAACATACCGTTGACCCTTGTGTGGCTCACACCGCGCTCTGTGAGGGTTCAGTAAATCAATTTGTCCCCAGCTCAGTTCTTTATCAGGGTCTGTTCCAGGAACCGACCGAATTAGGAAATACTGGTCCCTGATTGGTTGATAACCAGTCACGTGACCTAAATAACGAGTTCTGATTGGTTGTTTACTTGTTTCGGTCGGTTCCTGGTCTGTTCTGCATGTCAGTTAGAGCTTTACATCTGCCACTCTCTCGCAGGTATGCCCATGATTATGGTATCCGAAAACTTCTAGTAAAGGCCCATCGTCAAGCTTGGGTTTGGCAGGACAGTTACCATGGGTTAACTATCGAGGATATCAGAGAGTTGGAGTTGGAAACCCAGCGAATGCTACAAGAGTTATACGCCCAGGTGAGAGAATCATGTCACGTGATGCCCATATATGGTGCTGTGTGTCACGTGATGCCCATATATGGTGTCATGTAATGTTTTGTTTGAGACCCAGCAAATGTTATGCGGACATGCAAGGATAGAAATTGCTGTTGAGCAGCTCATAATATTATTGTGTCCTATCTCTAGAAGAATTATTTGCACCGTTATGTTGTTGCATATGTTATCATTTGAATCGCCTAAAACTTTATCTGCACTTTTATTAGGTCGTTATTAGGACGTTATTAGGTCGTAATACGAAAAAGGATGACCAATTCAAATGATCATACAAATGTAATTCCACCATTTCATGGAATCCAATCTTGTTTGTAGGGGATCGATGTTACCGTATCAGAGAGACATCGATCTGCATTTGATGGAACCCTCATTAGATTGCTTCCCCCCCTCCCTCTCTCCTGGTAGCCTGTCTGCTATTATCGTCATTCACTGTTATTATATACTCTCCCCGAACTCCTCAATGTCATATTGAAGTAGTAACCCCGGCCTCCGTGTCATATAGTAGTAGTACCCTCCCCCTCCTCAATGGTGTACAAAGGTGTAGCTCTTACTGTCTGTATGGGCGTGCAGTTGCGCAATGTTATATTCTGGCCCAGCAACTCAAGATTAGTTGATCGGAACGATATTGGCCCAATTCCTCCTAGTTGTTATGAGGGATAGAGTGAGAGAGAGAGAGAGAGAGAGAGAGAGAGAGAGAGAGAGAGAGAGAGAGAGAGGAGAGAGAGAGAGAGAGAGAGAAGGAGAGAAGAGAGAGATAGAGGGTAGCGAGAAGAGAGAGAGAGAGAGAGAGAGAGAGAGAGAGAGAGAGAGAGATCCCGCCCCCACCGTTATAGGTAGTAGTACGTGTCGAATAGATCGGCAATCTTCGTCATCATAACAGTTTCAATTTGACCATAAAAGACGAAATGTCGAAAACCTCGATCATTTGTCATTGTTTTTTATTTAGTTGTCTTCTTTGCTTGAAATACTCGGGGGTGTCAATTGTTTGAATGTTGTATGTCAGAAAACAGCTCCATACATTAATTTGTTGTGATTTAAATCCCATGCTTCTAACTTGTCACTCTCTCACTCTTGCATTCATTCTCTCTCTCTCTCTCTCTCTCTCTCTCTCTCTCTCTCTCTCTCTCTCTCTCTCTCTCTCTCTCTCTCTCTCTCTCTCTCTCTCTCTCTCTCTCTCTCTCACTCTCTCTCTCTCTCTCTCTCTCTCTCCTAGTAAAAATAACAATCTCTCTCTCAGCAGGAAGGCGGTTCTAGTCCATCGTCGGCAGGTATCTCCATTCCACCACCCCAGCTTCAAAACGTCGTTAAGATGGATAGTTGTCTCTCTCGTCTCTCCCTTACCATATCTGATACAGAGTCCGAGTATTTCGATGCAGGTACAATTTACTAATCCACTTTGTGAAAATATGTGACCAGTTCTATAAAGATGATATGATAGTAGTTTAGCAACTACTCAAACTCATGATTAATTCCCAATTTCAGATTTTGAACCAGATTTTGAGCAAAGAAATGTGAGTATTAATCCGCCACCGCCTGTTCGTACACGCCGTAGCTGGCGATCTTGGTGTTTTCTGATATGAACTGTGTGTAATAATGGTAACCATGGTAACCATGGTAACCACGTGGCTTGTTACCATTGTTGCCATGTGATGAGTTCTTGTATAAAAAGTTTATGTGTGATGTCTAGTAATCGTGATATACGTGAAATCCTTTTAGCACCCTTTATGTTCAGATGTGTTTAATATTGTTACTAATTATTTCATTAATCCAATGATTACTAAATTAAACCAATATGTTTATCAATGTTTACCCGCTGAAATGTGATCTACTTTTGCTTCCTTCCTTAGACAGCTGCCATATAATGTAGAGCTGTCCAAGTGGGGTCACTGTTTGTTGAATAAGGGGTGGACTTTACCAGTCACTTTCGGGTAGGAATATAACTGAATGTGCCTGATATGGACTAATGAAAATATCGATTTCAGTGTTTCTTTGAGGGTCACCAGAAGTTAATGGCTACAAACAGTGCAGACAGTAGCAAATCAGATGATTCCTATCCAGGAGGTAATAAGAATAACGTGATGCCCTTAAATGGTGTTATGTGTCACGTGATGCCCTTATATGGTGTTATGTGTCACGTGATGCCAGGGACAATTGTAGCATACGACGCTGTTTAGCTGTTCCAAGTTCAATTCCAATTTTATACAGATCTATAGATTATTTTGAGGGCTGGTAAATTAACCCACTATCAACTAATACCCCGCCCCTCAGTTGGTAAGATAGAGCCGAGTCAGAAGTTGCTCTTTATTGTGTTTCACGGTGGGACCCTCCTTGATGTTGGTACTGATACCACCAAGATGGCTGACTGCCAGCTACTTCAACAAAGTCTCAGTAACGTGGTCAATACCATCTGTCCTACATACAAGAACAGGTATGTTTAATCACTTCGTCCTGCAGAGTTTATGTGTGCAACCTTTTTAACTAGTCAGAGTCTGAGGAAGTGACTGAAAATCAGTCAAACAAATTTTAAATAACAACACATAAAGATAGAAATTTTTTAACAACAAAAAAAGGATCAGCAACAACAATTTGTTCAATAACAACAAACAGCAACAGCCCAGCTGTTAATATAATACACACACTTTTCCACACTTCTCTCAGCTCCCTTCCATTCTGGTAGAATTCGAATCAGAGTTCAGAGACTTCTGTAGTCGGGAATGACCGGCGACCCCTAAGTACCACACAGTTAAGCAGCAACGTTTCGAATATATATTGTCTCTCAGCCTGTACAGCTCAACTCTGATATCAAGTTGGTATCGAAGACACCTCACACTCTGTTCAGGTCGCCGGGCGACCTTCGCGCGCGCAAGGGGTAACTTCGTAACCAAGATATCAAGCTTCCCCATTTTGCGGCTCACTAATCCGTAAGGATGCTTCGAAGTTTGATTTAGGGTTGAGCGGTTTGATCATCCGAATGACATGGAACGTCACCACATACACAATAGGGTCCACCAAACAGTTGACATAAGTTAAACACTCCATAGCGTATACAAGCTGGGGTCGGGCCTCAGGGAATGCGACCCTGGTAACCAGGTTAGGTAGCCAGGTTGCCATGGTGAAAACACTCACTGCAATGGTCCTGATAGTGGCCTTGGTGCATAGATCATGCTCCTGACAGATCCCTCTAGTGTAGAGGCGGCGTATCATGAGGGAGTAGGCGATGATGGAGAGGAAGAAAGAACATCCCATTGTAACAACCTGCAATGGTATCAGGTCACGTTCAAGAAACAGATTTTGGAAATAAACATGGAGGGCTAGGAGAGTGCTTCATTTACTACTTTAGTACTGCCCTCTAACATCACGATTTGAAATGTGTCCTACAGCTACCCCTCTCTCTATCCCTACGTAAAATGTACCTTGCATATGATGTGGTGTGTCATGGAATTGCTCCAAAGTTGCTGAGACAACACACAGACACGTGATCTGTTTCCCTCAGACAAGTTATCTCCAATCTCCGTTCCCTCAAGGGGTATCACAATCAGGGTGACAGTAGGTATCAGAACTGCCACAAAGTTTCCTATACCTGCCCATATCAGGTGGAGTTGCTGCTTGTACCTGGGGAGAGAGAACTTTTAGAAAATATCAAGCAGACACTTTCTAATTTGGAAGAGCCACACCGGGAGTTAACACTTTTACAAAAGAAGGGAACTGTTGTCTCACAAAAGACTGCACTCTCGGAACCAGGCAACTGCAGTACCCCCCCCCCCCCCCCCCCCCCCCCCGTAGTACTCACTGATGCGGGTAGAATACGCCAATAATCCTATCGACAATCAGAGGAAGAACGCTCAGAAGATTATAACTACTGAGCCAAAGGAATGCTGTTGACATCCCATCACATAGCTGATCAGAGTCAATTGTCATAGCTGAAAAGGAAAGTAGATGAAGATTAGGGACTTTTAGCAAGGTTTAGAGAAGGACTGCATGGACTTTTTAACTTGGACAATGAAAACCCTCAATGGGGGTCCCCCATGTCCCTCAACGTATTAGATCGCACTCAATATATCTCACTTACAGATGGGTCGAAGAACAAGCCCATGAATGCTTAGTAGAAAACAGGAGAGAACCAGCGTACTGTAGGATCGGTAGTGAACCTCTAGGGTATCGAGGTTTCGTACCTGAGCCAGCCTTTTCAACAAAATTCCTGTTGAGGTGTAGAATTGTTACCCGTAGCGCAAGGAACCAAGTAATCTACCAGAATCAGGAAATTCAACAGCACTGCACGGGAAGTTCTAACATAACTTCAACAAATTTCTTGTTTTGTACAAACAGTCTAACTTAGCAACAAATTTCAAAAATTGTTTTACCTCCATTTGCACAGAATGCGGGGACCATTATTATCATCAGACAGATCGTATAGACATCCATAGCTAATTAATAATTATAATTCTAAAATGGAATTGTTTAGAAAATATTGAAATCAAATAAACATTGTGCGTTATATGTACTATTATATTAAATTGATTTATTTCACTAGTACTAAATCATATTTCTCCGGTACAGGGTAGAGATAAAGCTAGTGGCATGCCCCCAGGTGTGTGCGGATGTGGTATCAACCCTTGTGGGTGTCCTCCCCTCAGTAGGTTCCACAGGTAAACAAAACGGAGAAAAGTTAATGTTAAATTATGTTAATGTTAAGTTAATGTTAATGTTAAATTATGCGAGAAGTTTATTCCGGATTTAATTTTGGGAGGAGAAAACTAAACTCGTGACAGGTATTTAGAGACATTTCCCTTGAAGCGTCACCGTCACTCAACAGAGGAGGGAGATAAAATATTGCAGCAATTAAAAGCAAATTCTTTATCAATATTAAAAATAATTTTCTTTGAATTTGAGCGATATATTTTCGTCACTTAGCAAGTTAGGTAAAAAGATATTGATCGTACGATGTTAGATGCATAGAAGAATGAAGATATTACTCTAGAAATTAGTTCTTTTTACTTTTAGCATTAAAAAGAGCAAGATGCAGCATACCTCGCGAAAAGAGTTTAACGGCGTAATGAAGCTATTTAAATTGAGACAAGCTGGGCAACTCATCAACTCTATATAAGTTTGTTCTACAACGAAATAATACAGCTGTATTTAGGACGCAACACATGTTTCATATATAGTTTGTTCTATAAAATTAAATTATAGAAGATTTACGAAGACTTAGAGTTTTAGAATCAGCGTTGGGTTCCCAGAAACTAGTATGTAATCTAAGTTCTAACTATACAACTACAGTCGGACCCCGATTTAGTGGCCCCCGATTTAGTGGCACCCCGATTTAGTGGCAGGATTTTTTTCCCCCAAAAATTTTTTTGATTTTTTTTTGAAATTTTTTTGAAAATTTCTTGAAAATTTTTCAAAGGAATACCAGCCACGTCCGAATCGTGTTTCGAATCAGTGAATCTTATCTCATGTCCTGCTGCTAATTAGACGGTTCGGAACGAACCGATACGTGATCCCCATGGGGCCATTGAATCATAAGTTCACCAAGCGTCAAAATTTCGATTCGATGGAGATCACGTTTCGATTCGTTCCGAACCGTCTAATTAGCAGCAGGACATGCGATAAGATGCACCGATTCGAAACACGATTCGGACGTGGCTGGTATACCTTAAAAATTTTACAACTTTTTTTTTGCAAAATTTTACAGTACGATTGTCAATGCTTTGATCGGTGCTCCCCATAAATTTTTAGAGAAAAAGTTATTTTGAAATTTTGATACTTCCTCACCCGCTTAGGGTGCCCCGATTTGGCATGGTATCACGTATCAGTTCGTTTCTAACCCGCTAATTAGACAGGACATCCAGGAAGCTGCACCGATTCGATACACAAATCGGACGGGCTGGTATAACTTAGAAAATTTTTCACAATTTTTTTGAAAAATTTATTTGATAGTTTTCTATTACTAATCAGAAATGATCATGTAATCAATACATGAATATTGCATATAACAGTTAGAGGTGTCTTTAGTCTTAGTATAGCATTTTGGGCATAAAATAGGTTTTTAGGGGCCAAATATGGCTCGCCCCGATTTAGTGGCACCCCGATTTAGTGGCAGGATTTCTTTTCCCCGAGGATGCCACTAAATCGGGGTCCGACTGTATAGCTAACTAATCGTACCCTCTTGATCGCTTTTAATAACGAACATCAAGAGAAACAGGGACAGTTGACTGAACAACTGTCTGCAATGATGTCAACATGTTCTGTCCCTGTTTCTCTCATGATGGCTAAAAGGTTGAAATCGCTATTTAACTGATATTATCAGTTATCAGATAGTATCAGTTACATCATTTCAACCTTTTATCCTCCAATAACCCCACCCTACCATTTCTAGTTCAAGTTCTAATAGCCATGATTAAACTGAAATGCAATGAGAAATCTAGCAGCCACAGATTTTATCAGTCAGTCCAAAAAGCATCGCATATTTATAATCTTTATGAAGTAAGGGCCAATTTGTTCAACTCTATGCAAGCTCTAGACCACTTATAAATCTCACATATAATCTCCCCAAAACATTTCAGATCGTTGGTCAGCCCAGGATCCGGTAGACGCTGGTTATGGTCTGAACAGTGAACTGAATATTCCCTTTGAGGTGATCCCAATGCTAACAGCCCAGTCCTCCAAATACGAAGAGTCCCTCCGTGCGGTGTGCAGGGAGGCGAACACGGTGTTTGCTGGTTACAGGGAGGAGGATCCTACGTTTACACATAACCAGGTATCGAGATATTATCAACCAGGATTCAGGAACCGACCGAAACAAGTAAAAAACCAATCAGAACTCGTTATTTAGGTCACGTGACTGGTTATCAGCCAATCAGGGACCAGTATTTCCTGATTCGGTCGGTTCCTGTTATCAACCCATGCAGTTATCAACTCCCCTAGTGTTATCACTATCAATTACAGACGGGCCACGATTTACCAGGCAAAACCCTTTCTGAGAATCTGGGTCCAACTGTACTAATTGCTGGTTGCTCACATGGCTTTCTAACTCATGTACCATTTTGCCAGGTTACAGTTATTGCAGATAGTGTTGGTGGGCTACTGGCATACGATATACTAACCCACGATGAAGAAGTACCTGAAATGACGTAAGTTTTAATTGGTCAATTATACCAAGTCACCCCAAGCTAACACTCTATACGGTAATGGGAATGATTTAAACAAACTGGCACCCCTGTCGACGCCGTGCGGCTCTCGCCGCTCGGTGTCGCCAGTGGTTGACCACGGTCTTCCTGGAGCGTCTGAAGTAACATGCTCTGCATAAACTGATTGGTGGGTGGCCTTGCTACGGCGGAGTGGTGGACGTGCTGGGGCACCTAATAAGCGTGCTCGGTGCGGCCGCCGCTACTTTCGGGCAGGTCACTCGCCAGACGCAGCAAGTACAAACAAACAAACAAACTGGCACCTAATTTAGTATTTCCTGCTGCAAACTCCCCCTAATTACAGAAGGGCCGGGTCGCCTACAGCAACTACAGGTTCGCTTGGTGCGGGCACGACTGGTAAAGAAAAATACCGGTAGGCTACTTCCACTGAGTGACCTGCACTGCGATCCTCTGATTTCTATTTAGAATTTAGTATCTTACTGATCCTTCTTTTGGTAGTTAAAATCATGTCTATGGTTGTTCTACTACCCAAATATGTGCACCGAATTAAAAATAATCCAAGTGATATGTGTGATTAGGGTTGCTAGACAAACCGATACTAAACTGAGCAACCCATATACCGTTACCCTTGTTTGATTTCTCTTGATTTGTAAAGTCACTAATATGTAGAATTCAAAAAGCAGCAAACCTGAAAAGTGAGAGCTAGAAAATAGAAATAGCTATAGAGCATGTATACAGTGTATAGTGTATACTATACACTGTATAGATCAGAAGTCAGAACAAAACCATTTGCACGCTCTCCATGAGTTTACGACCGCATAGAAGAGATTTGAGAGATAGGTTTAGACACGATTCAGACGGTTCAAATGTCCACACAATGTCCACACATTGGCCAGTCATTACAATAAAAATGCAGGAATAATATTAATGGAAATGTGATTGAGAAATTAATTATGTACAAGATTGAATTGTGTTGGGTACGTTACAACTAAGTTTCTAATCTTAATTCCCTTTTCAACAGGTTGAATTTTGCCGTGGATAAATTCTTCTCGTTTGGCTCTCCTATTGGAAATCTGGCACTTTACAAGGCATTGAGTGGGAAACCAGGTGATTATATCAAACTCATCTCTATAGCTGCCAATATACAAGCAACAATGGTTCACAATTGTTCAAAACAGAGTTCCTATAGTTTTATCAGAATCACATATCAGAATCACATCAGAATCCTATCAGAATCATATCAGAATCATACAACACACTGAATCACATATATCAGAATCATACAACACACTGAATCATGAACACACACTCTAGAGAGAACAACAACAACAGTGCCCAACTTGCTAATGTTATACAGAATGATATTAGCACTGAGGAGAGTTGATCTTTTAAACCCCCCCCCCCCCCTGCTAAACCCTCACATTGTGATCCACACAAACTGAGGGTTCATCATATACAGCTCATCCCCGTTTTGTAGCGAGCTATCTGATTACATCATTCGTACACAATTGTCGAGAGGGTTTAAACATGAAAAACTAACACTACCCTTTCAGTTCACCCGAAGAAGATTCACACCCAATTCTATAACTTATTTTATGCATCATCGCCCGGGGCCATCCGAATTGAACCAATCCTGGATGCGCATCTGTCTGCCTTCCCCCCTGTCTGCATCCCTCGATTTAACAAGTAAGAGAAATCTACACAGTATTATAGGCTCCATTTGTTGTAGGACGGAGATGAAATGTAACGACAAGTGGATAGTGTACACGAAAACTTTCGTCAGCAATCAAATCCTTCGATTATTTTAGACTAAACAATATGTATGTAAACAATTATACCAAAACTAATTGAAATTAGTAGGCCGGAAAGGTTGCCCTATGATTTGAGCTACCTTTGCTACCGTAACATTCACGGGGTACAGACAGGGTATAACCGATGCTTCTTCTGTCTTCAAAAGGGAATGTACTGGTGCCAAAGGTAGCTCAAATCATAGGGCAACCTTTCCGGCCTACTAATTTCAATTAGTTTTGGTATAATTTGCATCATTTTTGGGATTTTTTATCCATTTCGATGTTGTAGAACAGGTAAGGAGATGATGGAATCGCAAATTTGCAAAATTTTCATTTTTGACGTCATTTTGACGTCATAAAATGACGTCACGTCGTTATGATGTCATAATGATGACGTCATATCATCGGGATTACCTAGATGAAGATACTGACCAAGTTTGAGATCAATTGGATGAGATTTGAGTCGGCTATGGCGAAAAACCCCATATCGTCATATCTATTTTTAAACAGTCATAACACTTTAGACGCGTTTTAAGACCCTTATACGTCTAGTTTTGAAAATTCGCGATATAGTTTCTGAAAGTTCAGACAATTCTCTTTCCATGATATAGTCTTTGATTTTCGATTAGAATCCGTCTTCAGGGTGTAAATTGAGCTCAAAGAATTTTGGTCAGAGTCTGAAAAATGACGACTTTAAGACGTTCTGTAGGACGTTCCTGGGGATGATGGAAACCCTCACCCCGCTAATAACACAATAATTGAGTAGATCTACAAGCTAGTGAAAACGAGAAGTCTCTATCTCTTTCCGTTCGTTCAGAACCGTGTTCAAAAAAAGCGTCTCTCCTATGCGCGCGCGCGCGTGTCCGTTACACTGAATCTATAGCAAATGGGACCAGTCTGTAACTTCGGACCCAGATGAGATAGAGACTTCAAATTTTTAACATGAGTCAAAGACCCCAAGCCGGGTATTCATTCCAAATTTCAAGTCAAACCGATGAAAGAGAGCCACGCTAAAGCCTTTTGAAATCCGGCTTTTTCAGCCAAATACCCATAAAACGTATAACTGCGTTTCTGGCAGCGCTTTTGGGGGGGGGGGAATGGCAACCTTTGCGCTTGCCAGCGCAGTGATTTTGACTCTGACGCACAAAGCCTCAACGGCATGACAAGAACAAACACATACAACAAAATAGATGCCCGGAAATGTATACCCTGTAGCTATTGATATGCCGAACCCTCATCTAGTGCAAATACACTGGATGTGTCTAAACTCTATACTATAACTACCCCCCCCCCCCATTTATTCAGAGTGCCGTTTGGAGCAGGTTCCAAGTATCTACTGAACTCTCTCCTAGAGGAACACAGGGACTATATGAACTCCCCAGTCCACGCCATCCACCCCACTGAAGTGGCCAGTACTGCGGGACAAGCCCGACCCATCAGCACGTCTAGTTTAGGTATGTCTAGTTAAGTTGTGAGACAATAAATATACTTGAACTAAATATACATTTTGGAAGGCGGTTTATAAAAATTCAACATGAATCAAGAGTGCAAATAAAGAATTAGTGAATAATTTACAAGTAATTATATCATTATGAGAATGAGAATGAGAATGAGAATGAGAATGAGAATGAGAATGAGAATGAGAATGAGAATGAGAATGAGAATGAGAATGAGAATGAAAATGAGAATGAGAATGATAATGGGAATGAGAATGAGAATGAGAATGAGAATGAGAATGAGAATGAGAATGAAAATGAAAATGAGAATGAGAATGAGAATGAGAATGAGAATGAGAATGGGAATGAGAATGAGAATGAGAATGAGAATGAGAATGAGAATGAGAATGAGAATGAGGAGTCTGGAGGAGTCTGGAGGAAAGAATTAGCAGATCTCTCCAATTCTATTCTGACATCCTAATTCTTAACATTATTATTAGTATTATTATTAGTATCGCCCTTATACACAGCAATGGCTAATCTCTCTCTATAATTATCTCCATCTCTCTCTCTCTCTCCCTCAAGCGATATATGCAGTACTAGTTGGGTGGGCAACAGATGTCAAATACAAATATGGGGGGGGGGGCATCCACCAGAATATTGATTCTCTCGCCCCCACGATCGAGCACTCGTGGTAATTGGTGCCCTCCCTTGCTGTGAGTAACAGGTGTAAAATAGAAATGACCTGATGGAAAGGGTTGTCAAAACAAAGATATATAGCATATTGTTCATTGGAAGCTGCAGATCTGTAGGGCGATGCAGGTGTTAAGTAATGGAGGGATAGGAGCTGCAGACGATAGAGCGAGCGAGAAACTGTTACAAAATTTCAATGGTGTGAATAACTGTAGCAAGTGTCGTTTCGTAGACAGTGATAAGTTCTAAAATGCAAGTTTCGAAATTCGAGAGTGGAGATTCTAAAATGGCAAAGATTTAGAAGCTCTGATACTAAAAATCCCCACTATCCTAGGTATGAGTGGTATATCAGAATGGTGGGGAAACAAGCGACTGGACTATGCTCTATTCTACCCTGAAGCACTCCGATCCTTCCCCTCCGTGGTCCTACCATCTCTACTACACAGCAGCTACTGGGAGAACTATGACGTGGCTGCTTTCGTAGTTCAACAGGTATTTTATTATTATCATTAGATAGTTAGACATGCTCTAACTGAACTCATCTCCCTCAAACAACTCTTTTCTCCCCCTATGAGACTCACAATGTTCCGGCAAAGCCAGTATTAGAGAGATGGTTCCCCGCCATCTCCCGTGCAACCTACTCTGATCCCCTACAACAGAACTCTCTTCTCCTCTCTCAGCTCTCGGATCGTCTCCCCTCACCCAGATCACGTGATGCACGCTCAGCCATCTCGATATAAATTATATCGAGATTATAATATCGACGATATTCCTACTCTTCTAAAAGATTGGCCCAAATTATCTTCGCCTAAAATCTCTCCATAACTATTGTAACAAATAAATTTAAATATCGATTCTCCCCCCAAAGAATCAGTAAAATGTGTATCCTTAAATATTTGTATTTTGTATCCTTCTAACCTACTCTTTATAACCATCAAACGTCCAAACGATCATCAAATACCTATCATGCCTTAGCTAACTCTCAGTCACCCATAAAGGGCGGTTTCAAACCCCTGTGACCTGGTATAGCACCAGCTCCCCAAGTCCCCTTGGGCCAAAGCAGCTTGGCAACATACCAGCCACATCACCCAGGACGGGGAACGGGAGCCTGAATGTCGTTCGAAATATAAGGACTGAGAAACTAAAACAATGATGGCAGCTATTAGAATGAAGAATGAGACGGATCACGTTATAAAATGGGGTGGCGCGTCAGGTGTTGCATCTTGTCAGTCTATTTAGTCTCAAGAGAGACAGAGAGAGAATCTCTGAGAGCTAGAGAGGGGGAAAGAGAGAATCTCTGAGAGCTAGAGAGGGAGAAAAAGAGCTTTAGCCACTCATCAGTCTACACCACGTACTATGTAGTAGTCTAGTAGTAGTGAGCCCTATTATATATTACACAGACACTTATTATAACACTCTTTATGACACTCATTAAGACCCTATTTTATCATTTCGCACCGTAACAGTGCTGCTTGCAGTCAAAATACGGTAACGCAAAATACAGTAAGGAGACGCGCACGGTGCATAACGCGCGGCAAAAAGTTCATGTGTCAGCACGTACTAGCGCCCTGATTGGTCACGGTTGCGCGTCGTCTTACTGTATCTTCGTTTTCCATTACCGTTTTCCCACTACAAGCGACCGTGTAAGATATGTATCACCTCAATTAGTCACTCTTTTCAGATTCTTGATGAGCAAATATCAAGCCAAACCAAACTCTTTCCAGGTCCTAGGATTGGATGAACTGATGCCACCCATAACCCCCTCCCACATAACACCACGATCTACGGAATCCGATCTTGGTAGTTGTTCGAATATCAACACAGAAAAGTGGCTGCGGAGACGCACTAAACTGAAAGTTAACAACCTTAATCCTAATCATAGGTAAGAAATGGAGAGATCTAATTCCCACCAATTACCGAACTCGTTTTATTGCTCTGTTTTTACATGTACTTCGCTAATTTATGCTGCATTTTGAACGGACAATTTTTCAATTTAAACTAATTACACCCTCTTAGGTGTTTCGATGGTATATTTATGGAGGGTATGGATCAGGAGATTTTCGCCAAGTTCTTCTATGGACCCCTAGATGCCCTGAGCCTAGTTGGGGAGAGGGTGGATATTAGTATCAGAGAGACTCACCCGGGGAGCGAGTGGAGATACCTTGGAACCCAGGTACACACTATACCTACCACTATAAATAGGGTACACTGGGTAGTATTTATAGTATACACTATACACACTATCTTGTACACTATAATAGCTTCACTGCTTTCGAGCCCGAACACAACACAATGCAACTACCACAATCATTTCTATAACTGCAGCTACTTCCTTCTTCTGCTTTTTGTGTGTTTGAAATTATAGCATCTTGATATTCCAAGCTATATAGTGTGCAGCTGATGCATCTCAAAAGGAAGCTGTTACTATCTAGTGTCTCAGAAGGGGGAGGTTACTATCTAGAGTCTAACAGGTTACTAATCATCACCCCCACCCTGCAGGTGACACAGCCCGGTGGCCGGGTACATTTCCGGGTACCAGAGCGCCTCAGTACAGGCATGTACCCTGTTCGCTGTGTGGTTCGTGGAGATATGAGTGCAGCAGAGGGGTTCCTGGCTGTAGTCCCCCCTGAGACAGAGTGTGTGGTGTTCTCTATTGACGGGAGTTTTACACTTAATAAGACGCTCATGGGACGAGATGCTAAAATACGACCTGGCGCTGTTGAGGTGGGTGTTCTGTCTGACTGTAATCCAGTCAACTTGTTATGTCTGACTGTAATCCAGTCAGACCAATGCTCTGACAGCGGGCCATTGCTCTGTCAGGAGTAATCCGACTTGAATTTAGAAAACAATATTTTCAATAACGCCTTCCTCCCCCATTATAGGTGGTTCGGTTATGGCAAGAGCTAGGGTTCGTTATAATATACATCACGGCCCGGCCCGACCTTCAAAAGGAAAGTGTATTGGAGTGGTTGGGTATGCACAATTTCCCACACGGCATTGTAACGTTTAGTGATGGTATATCTCCTACGGACCCCCTCAAAGATAAAACGGAGTATCTTATTCGGTTAAAAAGTGAGGTATGTGTACTATACTATCACTAAATTGTGTAGCAGATACATATCCTGGTCCATTCTCGAATATTGGATCACGAAGTTGTGTAAATACTTACTAGATGTTAATCCTGTTGACCTCATTTACTTTCCCAGTCGATCGGCTTTCACACCCCGGGTACATGGCAATCATCATTTACTAACCAACAAAACTCTCTTGCAGTGCAAGATTAACGTGTATGCGGCGTATGGCAGTGCTAAAGATATAAACGTGTACCAGTCGGCGGGCATACAACTGAGCAACATGTACATTGTAAAGCCTAAAAACCCGAAACGAAAACACCAGGTAATATTACAAAGCGTGGGAAATTGTTGAACTGAGAGAGATAATTAAAATGCGACAACAATTAGGAACATGAACAACAGCTCTAAAGACAAAACATATTTAGCTCTATTTCCGGAACCATGTTTTCTCTCTATCCTCTCTCTCTCTTCTTTCTATCTCTCTCATATTTCTCGACCACACCGAAAACAGTGGGGGATATCGCGTCCTCACCGGCTCTCCTCGCTTCCTTGGCAAATATTGCCTTTGTGTCTCATTTAGGTGTTAATTTAACTTCCAATTCCGGTATCTATTTGTCAGAAATTAAATTAATATCGCACTAATTATATCCGACTTCGGGCATTCCTATGGTTTTCGAACTAAAACAGTACACTACATTACTATTATAGTAACACATGGAACATCTCCAAACCTCGATATGGCATACGAAGCATGTATTACACGACGTGCAATACACAGGTCTTTGTTATAAAGAGGCAATTACACATAGAGGCCTCTACTGCAATTAGATCTAGAGGGCGTGCTGCAAATATAAATCCACCAAAGTTGTGATATGACTTGGTGTTCCTTTATATATATTAGATAATTGTAGCATGGCCACTGGCATCTTTTTATCTCTCTCTATCTGATCTCTCTCTCTCTCTCTCTCTTGCTCACTAGTGATTGGCAGGGGGTGATGTTGTATTATGTTAAGATCCAGGGGCGCTTGTTTTTATGTAAAAGATGGGTAATTGCAAGCCCTCATAAATTTAGATAGAGTCTAGGAATCGCGATAGTGACATGCCCTATGTCATCTTTTACATAAAAACATGTTCTAGCGCCCCTGGCAGCTGGCTCTTACAACACGACCACCGCCCCATGAATTAAACACAGTGAGAGCAACTTGTTTCCAGGGTGCACGTGTTATTATTCAGCGGGGCCCCCAATATTCAAGGAAGATCACGTGTAAATTCCCAACATGCCATTTTTCATGTCGATATATTCGTATCTTATGGTACTGTATAGTAGATAGCAGGAACCGACCGAATCAGGAAATACTGGTCCCCGATTGGCTGATAACCTGTCACGTGACCTAAATCTAATAAAGCTAATCCCGTGTGTCGTCGTTGATCCCTTACTCAACAAGTGTGTCGTGTTTTATTTCCATCCCAAAAATGATTTATTATGTTTTGGGCTTTCCACTGTGTACTAATTTGCTAATGCATGATGCATTTCGTTATCCAGCCACACGAAGCAGCATTCTTGATAGATCAAGAGAATTTCACCAGCCACCTTGCAATACTGCGCCGTCGAATGAAGCGTCGGTCTAGTGCCGCAGCCAAGCTATTCGTTCCACATCTCTCGTTTCTTGAGTACCGTGAGTCTACCCACTGCGGCATATGAAGCATTATGATTTCATGTAATTGTACATACTACCACGGCCTCTCGGGGGCTAGCTCCAAACCGGGGTCTTATGGAAGTTTGGGTTACAATATCACACCCCCGAATGATATCCCTCTTTATATGTGTATCATTTTTGTTGGGTTATGTTGTACGATGATGTATTTTATTGTAAAGTAAGTGTTTTAGGGGGAGTAAATAACCGTTATTAACATTCAAACAGATTCTATCGCCCGCTGAAAATGGCATTTTTTTCCCTTCATTTAAAATCACGAGGCATTCTTTACAGATCCCTCTTTCCGGATTAAAGATAACTCCCCCTCTTTTTCTTGTACAATTTCCCATGTCCTTCTGAGTCACTGCCTGTGATTCACGAGAAGATCACTTCCAACTATGACACCCCATCTCCACAGGTGAACTGGATCCATAATCAGACCTTTACGGACCACATGGCGGACCTGGTGAGACATGCCCCGACCAACAAATCCTGGACAAGGGTACCAATATCAGGGGACCAATTTAAATTCCCCGCCCAAAAGCGGGTTTCACGCTGTGGTACGATGAAAAGACAGTTTAGTTCAAAAAGCAGGACCTCGGAACACTTGCCTAGCACGGCGGAGGATCCTTTGAACACGTGATATTAATTAATTAATGTGATATTAATTAGTTAATATGGTCCCGGTCGGAAAGTCGGAACACTTTCGAGATATTTTAATGTCTCAAAAACTGACCAAAATCTCTAAAATTGGTTTTTAAGGTACTTCTACTTATCTCAGGTACATAAAATTTTAGGAGTAGATAAACAAATGTATGAAAACTAATATCTGATAAGAAAACAAGAATTATTGCATTATGTGTTCATAATGCTGTGTTTCCCTGCCCTACCGTTTCACGTATCACTGCCAACAGGATCAAGGCTTGGTCATAATGTAATGTGAGATGCATACGATCTAGCTGGCGCGGCAGAGCATTTCATGTTTTGTTGAGTGGCGCGCGCACACACGTCCATCGAACTGTGTCAGTGAGGTGTTTGATGAAGGAGTAGCTCGTCACTGTGCGCGCGGCTCTAGTTGCTACACCGTTGCCCCTCGCAACGAAAGTGTGACCAAAATGGTCCCTCTACCGATTAGTTAGTATACCAAAATGTCGTTTTCGAATTCTAACCCTGCTATGCCTTTTTACAAAGTAAAAAGGCATCCGGGTGAATGCCTTCGGCATTCACCCGGGCAGGGAAAAAATACATTACTCAACTGCTGTGGATCATAGGACAATATTTATAAATTTCAACCAGCTGACTTCGTGTTAGCTTTTTCTAGGAATCTTTTTCAACAATAATATAGATAATCGTCTTCGTCACCTAGTAAACATTGGTTGAGTCGCTAAATACTCAACCAATGTGGATACACAAACACTTGAACTTCAGACAACAAGTAAAGGTCAAAACAAAGTTGAAAGTTTGAAAATATAAGTCTTAGTAAGTAGGAAATTGTCCCAAGTTTTCATATTAGTTAAAACTGGAGCAAAATAAACACTCAACTCGTGTGGATAATCAATATAAAGAACCCAATTACGGTTTATTCATCAGAAAATGATCTTTTTGAGATAATATTAGGTCACAGATGGACATGTGACCTTACAAAACAGTCACACTGATTATCAGATAATTCTACTCAACTGGTGTGGATAAAACCACTACCAAAACCAGCCACACGTCACAATTCTAGCATATCCACACGAGTTGAGCGGATTTTGGGTACCAAATTGGGTAAGTTACGTGCACAAGCGTTGGGGCTATCTATTGTAGTAACTTATTTGCTACAAACAGATAACTCAACCTCTGTGGATAAGTTTTTCTGACAAAATTTGATTTTTATCCACACTAGTTGAGTCATGTTGGATCCCCTTATTGATAATTAAGACTACTGATCAAATCCACATCGGTTGAGCAACACTTTTGAGTTCTAAATTCCTATAATTATCCACAATTTGAGTCGTTAGTTGCCACCAAAAGATAGTGAAACTAATGATTTAAAGTAGTGATCACAAATATCCACACGAGTTGAGCAGATTTTGAGTATCAAATTGGGTAAGTTACGTGCACAAGCGTTGGAGCTATCAATTGTAGTAATTTAATTGGTACAAATAGTAAACTCAACCTCTGTGGATAAGTTTTTCTGGCAAAATCTGATTTTTATCCACACTGGTTGAGTCATGTTGGATCCCCTTATTGATAATTAAGACTATTGATTGAATCCACATCGGTTGAGCAACTCTTCTGAGTTCTAATTCCTAGAATTATCCACAATTTGAGTCGTTAGTTGCCAGCAAAAGATAGTGGAACTAATGATTTAAAGTAGTGATCACAAATAAGCTTATCCACAGCAGTTGAGTCAGTTTTGAGCACCAGTAATTAGTCAAATAGATGCCGAATCGATTGGCGAACTGATTAAAATCAATCTGAAGCCGAAATAATGTCCCTAATCCTTGGTTGAGTCGCTTTTTTACTAGAAAATGGATAATTATCCACATTGGTTTAGCATTTTTTCTTTCTCTGTAGTGTCAAAATAGGTGTAATAAGATGCAGAATTATCCACAAAAGTTTCAGGACCATACCATTTATCCACTTTGGATGAGCACCGTTATCCACACAAAAATTATCCACACACTTTGAGGCCTTGTAAAGTAAAGCAGAAATGAGCTTTAACGTTCTAGTTTTCATATTCGTAATTTAGAGATAATTTCGGGTGGATAACAATACTCAACCAAGCAAAAGTACTATATTTAGCACAAAACTTTGGTACTACCCGCATCCTCCATATCCTTAAATCGATAGTGTTTACGCAGTGAATACAGAGCGAATGCAGAGTGAATGCAGAGCGAATGCAGAGTGAATGCAGAGTGAATGCAGAGCGAATGCAGAGTGAATGCAGAGCGAATGCAGAGTGAATGCAGAGTGAATGCAGAGTGGTTCCAGAGTGAATACGCAGTGAATGCAGAGTGAATACGCAGTGAATACGCAATCATTGGGGATATCCTACCAGAACTGTTTACGCAGTGAATACAGAGTGAATACGCAGTGAATACAGAGTGAATACGCAGTGAATGCAGAGCGAATACGCAATCATTGGTAATATCCTACCAGAACTAGAATGCCGTAAATACGCAGTGATAAAAAAATTGGATATTGTTGCTACAACCCGAAAAAAAGTGGTTCTCTCTCTCTCTCTCTCTCTCTCTCTCTCTCTCTCTCTCTCTCTCTCTCTCTCTCTATCTCTATCTCTATCTCTATCTCTATCTCTCCCTCTATCTCTATACCTAGGTATACCTCTCTCTCTTTCTCTCTCTCTCTCTCTCTCTCTCTTTCTCTTTTGTTAAATAATACGCAGTGATAGACAATATAATAGAGATAGTTTTCAGAAATAAATTATGGTTATACACTGTTGGAAATTGAAACAATTACTGCACTGAATTTATTTAAATGTAACTGACAGCTCCTCTCGCTTCAGTCCATACCAGCGTAGTGCATCAGAAAGAGAGACACCGTTCATAAGCGTTTCAATGAAATCATCTCCCAAATCAGGGCGTCTAGTGGAAGTAGATGGAGAAGTCTGGACAAATTTAGACACAACTGCAGGGATAGAAGTAAGAGCTGGAGGAGTAGTCGAGGATGCAGTGGAATGGGTGGGACAGATTCCGCCGACATGTCCCGGCTGTTTGCAGATATTGCAGCTGATGGCTTGAATCCCCATATCTCTGGTGTTAGGTTTCACTGTCTGACCAAAATCTGAAGGAAGAAGGTCCTCAGGTGTTGTTCTGGTCCTCGGACGTCCTCTGGTTCTTCGTGGTGGTTGAACTCCAATCTCATGTAGACGAGGATTGTTGGAGGAGAAGTTGGCTCGGCGGGTCATTGCAGCGGCGGTTCGAGTTCGTTGAATGGTGGTAGATGAGGTAGAAGTAGTAGACGAGGTAGAAGTAGTAGTACTCATAGTGAAAACAATACAATAAAGATCTCACTGCTCGCATTTATCTATTTTCAGAGATAGTTACATGAACCTATCTATCACGCTATAGCATATAATGTTAGACGAGACCTTGATTGGTCATAATCACGTCGTGATCATATCGCCGATTAAAGCAGATCGCATGGCCGATTAAAGCAGATCAGATGACCGATTATGACAGGTCACATCGCCGATTATGACAGATCACAAGGTCGATTATGGAATCACATAGTCGATTATGGCAGGTCACAAGGTCGATTATGGAATCACATGGTCGATTATGGCAGGTCACATGGCCGATTATGGTAAGTCACAAGCAAACAGGCATGAGGCCGGTAACGCAAACAAAAGGGAGAGGGAGATAGAGAGGGAGAGGGAGATAGAGAGAGGGAGATAGAGATAGAGATAGAGATAGAGATAGAGATAGAGATAGAGATAGAGATAGAGATAGAGATAGAGATAGAGATAGAGATAGAGATAGAGATAGAGATAGAGATAGAGATAGAGATAGAGATAGAGATAGAGATAGAGATAGAGATAGAGATAGAGATAGAGATAGAGATAGAGATAGAGATAGAGATAGAGATAGAGATAGAGATAGAGATAGAGATAGAGATAGAGATAGAGAGGGAGATAGAGAGGGAGATAGAGAGGGAGATAGAGAGGGAGATATAGAGATAGAGATAGATATAGAGAGGGAGATAGAGAGGGAGATAGAGAGGGAGATAGAGAGGGAGAGGGAGATAGAGAGAGGGAGATAGAGATAGAGATAGAGATAGAGATAGAGAGGGAGAGGGAGATAGAGAGGGAGAGGGAGATAGAGATAGAGAGAGGGACATAGAGATAGAGATAGAGATAGAGATAGAGATAGAGATAGAGATAGAGATAGAGAGGGAGATAGAGATAGAGATAGAGAGGGAGAGGGAGAGGGAGATAGAGAGGGAGAGAGAGAGAGACAAAACCACTTTTTTTTCGGGTTGTAGCAACAATATCCATTTTTTTTATCACTGCGTATTTACATTCTAGTATTTACATTCTAGTTCTGGTAGGATATTACCAATGATTGCGTATTCGCTCTGCATTCACTGCGTATTCGCTCTGTATTCACTGCGTATTCACTCTGTATTCACTGCGTAAACAGTTCTGGTAGGATATCCCCAATGATTGCGTATTCGCTCTGCATTCACTGCGTATTCGCTCTGTATTCACTGCGTATTCACTCTGTATTCACTGCGTAAACAGTTCTGGTAGGATATCCCCAATGATTGCGTATTCACTCTGCATTCACTGCGTATTCACTCTGGAACCACTCTGCATTCACTCTGCATTCACTCTGCATTCGCTCTGCATTCACTCTGCATTCGCTCTGCATTCACTCTGCATTCACTCTGCATTCGCTCTGCATTCACTCTGCATTCGCTCTGTATTCACTGCGTAAACACTATCGATTTAAGGATATGGAGGATGCGGGTAGTACCAAAACTTTGTACATTTAAAAAATTGGTAAAAGTGTTCCGACTTTCCGACCGGGTCCATATGTGATATATTTTGACAGAGGATGTGTTTTTTCTTCAATAATATCATGTCATTGTGTATTAATTTTATGTGTGCTATAATTTTACAGAGCACTTGTTAGCGTCATGGAATTGAAACTTTAAAACAAGCTGTTATACAGAGAATCAGATCACAGCCATGTACACAATTCAGTTATTGAGAGAATTGATTAATTTAATATGAAATTCAGCGATAATTTTATCAAATTAAGATATTGAATTTGAAAATGAAGGTAAATTTAGTTTACTTTTAGAATAAGTTACACTTTCAGTTTTTGCTCCAAAATTTGAACTTGACACATTTCAATACAGTCTTTTTATATGCACATTGTGATTGTAACTGAATTTAATTCAAACAAATTGCGATTAAAGAGTATTGTTTTTCGTTATACTGTATTTAGAATTAAACTCCTAAAAGCATTTGTTAAGTAAGGGGTGGGACACCTCACACCACCTCTTACTCAACCTGTATCAGTATGGCGCCGCCAATCGCCATACCCCAATGCCCCATTTGATTCTCAATGTGCGCATCCTAATTCAAGTTGGACTAGGATCGGAGTTGAATTTGAATGTTGAAATATTGTATAGCGAGGGATTGTGATGACAGTTGTCCGTACCAGTAATTTACAGGTTCAGAACGCGTTCGAACGGACAATTAATAAAACGGAACGCGCCTTTAACTAAATTCTCCGACGCTTCTTGCAAGTGCGCGGCGCGCGCGAAAAATAAAGGATATTTTATTTCCTCAAATTCAAGAATTTGCACTTTTTTGGATCAAAAACTCCGCCATTTTCGCCGATTAAATTTTCTTGAGCTGTGCTTGGCCAAGGAATGCAAGAGTTATGTCTTATGACTATAATAGGGATCTCTAAAAAAGTTCAGTATTTACACAGCGTGCGCTGTGATTGGCTGAAATTTCTGACGATGAAAAATTTCAGCCAATCACAGCGCAGATTTCGAACCGTGGGAACAAATTTTCTTCCCACGCCAACGTGGGAAAAATCGTAATGGCTTAACTGGTGTAAATTGTGCTCTTTCCGATGATATGCGGCTTTTTGCAGAAAAGTGAGAGGAAGTGGGGGCTGTCCCTCACAAATACGACGACGTGCGTGAAAAGGGGGTGACAACTTCAAAAAATCCGACTTTAGGGTCGGGTTATGGTTTTGTTTGGGGTTATCGGTTAGGGCTATCGATTCAGATATCAGATACCGTACGGCTATAGCCGTTTGAAAAAGTCGGTCAAAGTGGTAAACACGCTGCAAGGCACCCAGATTATAATCGCGCCCTGTAAACGCTGTGTAAATACTGAAATTTTTTAGGGATCCCTATAAACGTCGAAATTTGGTGCATAACTATTATTTACCGCTTTTATTCACCACGAAATTAGAATGAGCAAAATACAGTTCACACAGTGCTCAATTAGGTTCATATCTTCCGTTTCTTTTAGTATTTAATGATCCACAAAATACTACGAGTGCATCCTGCACTGTGTTTAGGATTCTTCTGTTACGTCTACCTTTTCAGCGGACTTATTGTCAACTTTTTACAGCTTTTGGTAAGAAAATGTTCCCTGATATTTGCTTGAATAAATTCGAATCAAATTTCATATTAAATAGATTTGATATGCATCCTACTTTCTGTTTAATATGGGTCTTTTTCAGATTTTCATCTTCATAAGATCGGTATCAGAGAAATGGGGGACTAAACTTAATGGCATTCTCCAAGCATCACACGTTGCTAGTAAGTAACGAAGTAATAACTTGTAACAAACGAACTTCTCCGTGAAAAATTTTCACGTTTCACATGTCAAAGGATTTCTATACACATAGCAGCTAGTTACCTGGCTAGACTGTGTTTCGGGCGCCCCGCCCCCGAAAGACAAATGTAAAGGGAGGGTTAGAACATAACAAGCAGCTAGTTTCCACAATATCCCTCAGTTTTTACGTTTGTTGTTGAGTGGCACTGTGAGTGCAACATTAGACTGTACTTTGAAGAAGAGAGTATACAGTACCGTAACAAAGAACACACACTGTGTATTTGCAACCATCAGGGAGAGGTAGACTGGCAACTAGGATATACCCTTCTGGAACGATTAGATGGACTCAAGGTAATGTACAGGGTGTCCCACTGTATTTGTTATGTAACCTGCGATTTTGGGTCAAAGACAGTGGGACACCCTGTAGTCTAACATAAGGGCAATGAATGTAGCGACACCACTGTTTATCAGTTGTAATTTGGTAATAAGTTTATTGGTCATATGAGTTATCAGCTTGCATTTGTTTTACTGACTAAATCACTAATTATCAGGGGTGTAAAGGTCTGATTAAGAAGCAGGCCATCTTTCTACCAGTGGTGGGATGGTACATGTGGTTTACTGACTACCTCTTTCTCTCCCGGAACTGGGCTAAGGACCAGAGTGCAATCAGGAAGATATGCAAAACTTGGGCTAAATATGACCCCATTGAAAATAGTAACTTTGTAAGTCGGCAGCTCTAAATCTCACCCTTGATATGTTTCCATGGTTACTGCATTCACAATTCTCTACATAAACAATCCCCCCTGATTACATGACTCATGCGTGTGTGTTTAGAGTGTTCACATGCCCCCTCTTTCTCCAAGCTCCACTTCCCCCTATACAAGTGTGTACTACAAATGCCTCAACACTGTCTTCCAATGTACAAGTACGCGCTCAAAAATCATGCTGCCACATTATATGTGCTCATGGCATATAAAATGAGGCTACAGACCTGGGGAATATGTAGTACATAGTATCATCTCAGACAAAGATTCCCTAGCTGTCAGATAGGCCTCAATTTATCTCTGTCTAAATACGCAACCTTATTGTGTTTCTGTGCGTGTTAAAAGAAACAAACAATATATGTCATCACCGCACAACATGTGCAGCATATCATGCATAGCAAATCAGCCAACCTCATCTCACATCTTGTGTGTGTGTGTGGTGTGGGAAAGTCTGGGAAACTCAAGTTTGCGCCCTGATTCTCTGATCTCAATCTCTCTCTCTCTCTTCTCAGTTTAATCCCTTTACTACCATCATCTCTCTTCAGTATGTTCTGTACGCCGAGGGTACCAGATGGACCCCTGCTAAACATGAAGCAGCTGTAAAATTCGCAAAGGAACGGGGAATGGAACCTTTTAAACATGTTCTCTTCCCGAGGACTAAAGGGGCAGTGGAAATGATATACGAACTTGGAGAATCACGTATGTACCTAGTGGGCGAGGGAGTCCGAGTACTATAATAACTGGGGGAATCATGTATATTAGGGGAGGGAGAAAAGATGCAAGTATCCCTATTGACATTCCTGAAACCTAACACAGTGGGCCGTGTGTATGACACTTGTTTGACCCTTGTGTAAAGGAGGTGTAGAACAAAGAATACATGTGTTTAGTAGGCAGGGAGCACCTGTATTTCTGTAGCTGCCTCAGACAGCTAATAAAACAGACAGCCTGCATGTTTGTTTGTTTTACAGGGCCCACTGAAACCTAGCTCCCTTCTCTCTCAAATTGTTTACTTTGTGAAGTGTACTATATAGGACATTAGCCCTGCATGGCCTAATATTACTATCATACAGCCTACAGGCCATGCACTAGCTTATCCTTGATTCTTCCTCATGTTTGTACAATAGACATGGTAGAATCTAGACAATGTCTATTCTTCCTGGTCTCCAGTATACAGACTGGGTGAGTGGGTGTAGATATGCAGTGGTCCCAACAATGTGCACTGAATATTGATCAAATGCTTCCAAGATCTTTTCCTTATTCTCTCACACTCTAATTCTCTTTCTCACAGCACACACTAAACACTCACTCTCTCTTTCTTTCTCTCTCCTTTTCTTCTTATCTCTCTCTTTAATCTTTCTCTCTCTTCCTCTCTCACTCTTACTTCTTATCTCCATCCCTCACTCCCTGCCTCTATCCAATTGATGACGTGGCAAGACTGGATACACCGCATATATATTAGCACACACATTATGCACGAAGAAGTTACAAAAAACACACACTCTGTAGTCTGTACTGTAGATCAAGTCTATTTCATGAAAAGTGGAAAACTCGCAGCGAGTTAACCCATACTTTTCCGGTTGCTCCCACCCTGGTGTGGTATAGTATAATAGTTCAGGTTACCCGTTACCCGTGCTAATACTCAGATACATGTTCCCTCACGGGTCCCTTGACAGCCTCTCCTCTTGTTTCAGTTGGCTCCGTACAAAATGTAGTGTTCGCCTTTCCTGGAGAGAACAAACCTGATACGGGGACCATGTTCGCTGGAAAAGCAACAGACATTGATATATACTTCCGGTAACTAGCCTGTTAATTAGAATTAATTAGCCCCCCCCCCCTCGTGAAACAAAGGGAAACTGAGCTGCCGGTTTGTTCCAAGGAACTATTACACTCGCTGGACCAAGGGGCTATTAATTTTCGCCAGATAACTTCATACCTGCTTGATATTAAATAGATACATTTTCCATGACCTTTTAGTGTTCAAATGGCACTGAAAATTCAAATAATTCAGATTATTTTGGGTGAAAATAGGGCACAATTGTTACGGATAGCGGATTAGTTCCATTGTCAAGAATTTCTCCCGCTGTATGGAATGAACTGTCTTTAACAATTATTATACACAGCTGGAGTTTATTTGGTGTTACATATGTTCCAGTAAGCCTGGAATGTGATGTTAAACACCAAATAAACTCCAGCACTTCGAATCAGTACCTCGAACTTAGTGTAACACGCGAGGTGTCCCGTGTTAAGTGGTGCGCGCATTCACGCGGTAAAATTCTAGCTAGCGCACTAACGTCCCGAGAGCTCTGACAAGCGTCACTGCGCCTCCCCCAATTCGTCAGAGAACCATCGTTGTAAAGACATTGTTTGGGTGCGGCCTCTACTACTTTTGGGCAGGTCATCCTCCAGACGCAGCAATCACAAACAAATAAGACATTGTTTGACAACATAAACCATTTCAGGAGAGTGGGATCAGAGGAAATTCCTAGACATGACAAGGAGGAATTGGCCAAATTTGTTATCGACCAATATCGGGACAAGGTTTGTTATTTCATAATTTAAGATAGTATCCGCTATCCGGGTCCTCTTATATCTAGTTTAACCTAATATCCTGACTGCCAAACTGTCTAACTGTATTACAACTAATCCCCCTGCCAAACTGTCTAACTGTATTACAACTAATCCCCCTATATTCCAGGACAACCTGCTACAGTACCACGCTGAAAATGACGCATTCCCGGGCAAGCCCACACCCCTCCCCAGACGACTCAGGTCCCTGATCATGTTCTATGTGTGGTCAATTGTTTCTGTTGGTCTGGGAGCTGTTTATCTTAATTATCTGATTACTAACGAGTATCATTCCCTGCTGGGACTCATTGGTGTGGGGTTCATTCTAGGTAAGACTTTGTGTGTACCCCTCGTTTTTTGCTACTAGTGGACCCAGGCCATCCTACGGATGGCATAAACTGATCGGTTTTCATGTCTCTCACTTCTCAGTTTCCTCTTAGTCCTACCTCTCTGTCCCCCCTCTCTGTCCCCCCCCCCCTCTCTCTCTCTCTCTCTCTCTCTCTCTCTCTCTCTCTCTCTCTCTCTCTCTCTCTCTCTCTCTCTCTCTCTCTCTCTCTCTCTCTCTTCATTTTTATCTCAATTTCTCTGTCGTCACGTCTTTGTCTATTTTACCACTCTATATGGGGGATCTCATCACGCACACTGGACTACTGGGTGAAATGTGGGATCTGATACTCACTGGGATGATGTGATAGTCACTGGGGTGATCTGATCATGGGTGGGGTGATCTGATCCTCAGTAGGGTGATCTGATCATGCATGTTGGGTGCTCCTAGCATGCTACTTGTTACGTGATCTGATCTTGATGACGACGATTTAGGGACCACCAAACATGCATGGGAGGGATCAAGTTTCGGGTGTTTTTGCATTATATAGTAAGATACTACTTCCGCACTGTCCGTGATCATGTGTTACTGTTAGGTGAATAATTGATTATGAATGATTAATAGGCCATCACCGTGATGGCCTATTAATCATTCATAATCAATTCACCTAACAGTAACACATACCCAACCCCCAGGTGGCTATGCAGCTAATAAAATAATAACCTACGCTACTATCGGAGCTTCATCGAACTACGGGATCACCGACAAGAAAGTTTCGTAATACCAGTTATCTCTCTATCCCTTTCTCTCCTTGTTTTGTTCAAGGAGGGTCGAAGGCAATTCTTTCCCACGAGACTCGAGAGAATCTGGGAATAAACTCTTTAATGTCTTTATCCAATCCGATCGGTCTACGTTCTAACCAGTGCCGTTAGACTATAGATTTTTACTAAGGACTGTGTCTATTTGATAGGGTACTTTTTATTTCGTCTAATACTACAGTTTCCAGTTTCCTAATTTGGTTCGTAAACATTTTAAAACACGCTGTTTTTTTTTCTGTGAAAATAATGGGGTGGTGTAGAACAATATCACATTATCACAAGAGAGCGACCGATGTGGCGGCTTTCCGCCCCCTCGGTCATACCACGGACACGCGCTACACCGGGGTCGATGAGGGGGTATGTGTGACGAGACAACTACAAATCATCACACACCCTTCCCTAGCATCTAAATACTTGATATCAACTTGTTAAAAAAGTGTTCGAGAGAGAGAATTGTTGGCCCGCCAGGGGCCAAATGCAGCAGTTCGGATTGGGTTAAAACACCCAAAAAGTATCCAATTATTCCGTTAAAAAGAAATTATTTAAAGATCATCGGATGCGGGTTTAGCCAGAAGAGCTTCAATATCAGGAATAAGGACTTCAGGGTTAACGTTGGGAGCCCACCGCTTGTAGGGCACTCCATTTCGGTCAGAAAGGAACTTGGTGAAATTCCATTTGATTGAATTTGTTAGAAATCCGGGGAGTTTCTCCTTTAACCACTGTGTGGGGGAGAGAGGGGATTAGAATCATAAAATCATAGTTCAATTTCAAACAATTGGGGGGGGGGACAAGAATTGCATGGGGTTATTTGTACTCCTTACTCCACAAGTATTACCTTGTAAAGAGGAATGGCGGTATCTCCGTTCACGTCAATCTTATGGAACATATCGAATGTTACACCGTATTTGCTCTTGGCCCATGCGAAGATCTCCGCATCGGTTCCGGGCTCCTGGGATAGGGAAACGTTAGAATAGACAGATGACTGAGGACAACACCTGGTTCACCATGGCCAACTCACCTGAAACCCATTTCTCACTCCTTGGAGCGTGGGAAGAGTTAGCGCGAGGTAGTCTGGGAACGCGCAATGTGGCGGTTGCGCCCTCCACCCACACACAGAGGACCACACACTTTCAAATTCAGACACATCATGCATGATGACTGTATTTATTCGAAATAAGGGCAATGTAGATGAAAATATAGCTCATATAAATGTCAAATATTCAGGTCGATATTGCTACTCTCCTTTCCCCTGAAATTAAACTGGGACTGGCGGTCGGCGGACACTATAATTACAGATTACAGAAGGGACAGCTGCAGTACCTATATTCTATAACCATGTTTACCTTGGGGCTCAGACCCCTAACTAGTAACTACTGGTACTGGCGGATAGTATAATATAATACCCATGTATTGATTTGATTTGATAAGAGCGGTTGCCATGGGCGTGAACCCCTGTTGGGGACCCTACGCACAGGGCCAATCACTTAGTGATACCAGCACCGCTAATGATGGCCGTGAGGTATGAGGGGGCGGTAGTTCCCATTTGTGGGGCCGACAAGAAATGGGAAGGGTTATGGGGGGGAATAACCCTGGTGGGGAAAGGCGACTGCTGCGGGGGAGGTGAGAGGAGGGTTGCAGCAGTCGTCTTGGGGATGCGCTGCATTGCACGCTTCAATTTCGTTGAAGCTTGTAAAGATAACGAATGATAACATCGCTATTATTATTGATACACCTTAGCAATGGTTGATCTAGGTTTTCTAGTGCTTGAAATGTTAATTTATGACTATTTGGTCTGGTAAGCGCTGCCGGAAGTATTAAAAAAAACTGAAAAACTTAATAACGCCATTTCTTTAAGCCCTTGCCAGAGCCGAGTTTTAAATTTTTTATTGTTCTATTTTTGGGCTCGTTTTAAAGCTAACACTATCACTAAGGTCTAAAACATTGATGCGGTGCAATATCAGTAAACACTAAGATTTGAACGTCAAAACTTCAAATGTGGCACCCAATTTTCTGAGGTGAGATTGCAACTTCGACAGCACTTGCTATTTCTGGTGTCAAGGTGGCAATATATCTTCAACTGGAATACATATAAAAACTGTTTTCCAATCGCAAAATTTCCATACTAAATGGTAGCGCATGTTTTATTTGGTCCTGACTCGTAATTCGGGGGATAATAGCCAAGTGTCAATCATTATGAATCCTTCTAATGTTAAAGTTATTTTGAAGAATATAGCCAAAAAAGTTCTTAGTTTTGATGTTCTTAGTTTTAGAGTTCCTTAGTTTTTCTACAGTTTAGAGTTCCTTAGTTTTTCTACAGTTTCTTTCATGATTTTCTTGAAGATTATTACCGGTTTACTACAGTGCACCGCGGTAATGTGATCCTCGTGACATTTACGTACATACTTGCTGGATATCATAATTTGATTTGCCAGTAGTTGACATGTGAAACGATGATCTAATTGGTTCTATATTAAACTCTAAAGGATTTGTCCGCTGAAGTTGTACTTGTAAAACCTCCTCAATTAGGGTGGGCGGGGTGGGGCGGCGGGGCGGGGTGGCGGGTTTTTATGTTTCCCTGAGTGGTATGTGGAGTACACAGAGAAGCGGGAGCATACAATGTGAACTGATCTGTAGACGTGGAAGTAGAATTATCAGCTGTTTAAAGAAGGAGATACGCAGGGAGTTAGAGAGCACTGAATTAGAGAGAGAATGAGAGAATAGGGGATATTATAGGGAGCTCGGATTTGCGGGGAGATAGAGAGTACTGAATTAGAGAGAAAATATTATCTGGCGCTTTTATAAAGTATAGTAATTTGTCAGATATCGTCCCATTTCTGGGCAGCATCCCATTTCTGGGCATCATCCCTTCGCAGGGCATCATCCCTTCGCAGGGCATCATCCCATTTCTGGGCGCCATCCCTTTGCAGGGCATCATCCCATTGCTGGGCGGATCCTCGGCGTTAGCCTCGGGCGGGGCGATTCTCTCTAGACTGTGAGAGAGGTGTAGTGAGCGGAAAGAAGATGGTTTATATGGGACACACCGCCCAGGGCTGCTGCTCTGTTTCCCTGAGTGGTATGTGGAGTACACAGAGAAGCGGGAGCATACAATGTGAACTGATCTGTAGACGTGGAAGTAGAATTATCAGCTGTTTAAAGAAGGAGATACGCAGGGAGTTAGAGAGCACTGAATTAGAGAGAGAATGAGAGAATAGGGGATATTATAGGGAGCTCGGATTTGCGGGGAGATAGAGAGTACTGAATTAGAGAGAGAATATTATCTGGCGCTTTTATAAAGTATAGTAATTTGTCAGATATCGTCCCATTTCTGGGCAGCATCCCATTGCTGGGCATCATCCCTTCGCAGGGCATCATCCCTTCGCAGGGCATCATCCCATTTCTGGGCGCCATCCCTTTGCAGGGCATCATCCCATTGCTGGGCGGATCCTCGGCGTTAGCCTCGGGCGGGGCGATTCTCTCTAGACTGTGAGAGAGGTGTAGTGAGCGGAAAGAAGATGGTTTATATGGGACACACCGCCCAGGGCTGCTGCTCTGTTTCCCTGAGTGGTATGTGGAGTACACAGAGAAGCGGGAGCATACAATGTGAACTGATCTGTAGACGTGGAAGTAGAATTATCAGCTGTTTAAAGAAGGAGATACGCAGGGAGTTAGAGAGCACTGAATTAGAGAGAGAATGAGAGAATAGGGGATATTATAGGGAGCTCGGATTTGCGGGGAGATAGAGAGTACTGAATTAGAGAGAAAATATTATCTGGCGCTTTTATAAAGTATAGTAATTTGTCAGATATCGTCCCATTTCTGGGCAGCATCCCATTGCTGGGCATCATCCCTTCGCAGGGCATCATCCCTTCGCAGGGCATCATCCCATTTCTGGGCGCCATCCCTTTGCAGGGCATCATCCCATTGCTGGGCGGATCCTCGGCGTTAGCCTCGGGCGGGGCGATTCTCTCTAGACTGTGAGAGAGGTGTAGTGAGCGGAAAGAAGATGGTTTATATGGGACACACCGCCCAGGGCTGCTGCTCTGTTTCCCTGAGTGGTATGTGGAGTACACAGAGAAGCGGGAGCATACAATGTGAACTCATGTAATAAGCTTATATAAGTTCAACATTGCTGACCTGGTTTCCGAACTGGTTACAGGGAAAAGCAAGAATGCTAAGTCCCTGGTCTGCGTATTTCTCCTCAAGCTGTTGTAGTTGTCGGTAGTTGATATCGGTCAAACCTCAGTTAGTCGCCACATTGACCACCAAAGTTACGTTGCCCCTGTAGGGGGAGGGGAGGGGTTAGTTGGGATGAAGTGTTAGTCGCCACATTGACCACCAAAGTTACGTTGCCCCTGGTATTATAGGGGGAGGGAGGGGTTAGTTGGGGTGAAGTGTTAGTCGCCACATTGACCACCAAAGTTACGTTGCCCCTGTGTAGGGGGAGGGGAGGGGTTAGTTGGGGTGAAGTGTTAGTCGCCACATTGACCACCAAAGTTACGTTGCCCCTGTAGGGGGAGGGGAGGGGTTAGTTGGGATCAGTGGAGAGGGAGGGGAGGGGTTAGTTGGGGTGAAGTGTTAGTCGCCACATTGACCACCAAAGTTACGTTGCCCCTGTGGAGGGGGAGGGAGGGGTTAGTTGGGGTGAAGTGTTAGTCGCCACATTGACCACCAAAGTTACGTTGCCCCTGTACGGGGAGGGGAGGGTTTAGTTGGGGTGAAGTGTTAGTCGCCACATTGACCACCAAAGTTACGTTGCCCCTGTAGGGGAGGGAGGGGTTAGTTGGGGTGAAGTGTTAGTCGCCACATTGACCACCAAAGTTACGTTGCCCCTGTAGGGGGAGGGAGGGGTTAGTTGGGGTGAAGTGTTAGTCGCCACATTGACCACCAAAGTTACGTTGCCCCTGTAGAGGGTGGGAGGGGTTAGTTGGGGTGAAGTGTTAGTCGCCACATTGACCACCAAAGTTACGTTGCCCCTGTACGGGGAGGGAGGGGTTAGTTGGGGTGAAGTGTTAGTCGCCACATTGACCACCAAAGTTACGTTGCCCCTGTACGGGGAGGGAGGGGTTAGTTGGGGTGAAGTGTTAGTCGCCACATTGACCACCAAAGTTACGTTGCCCCTGTACGGGGAGGGAGGGGTTAGTTGGGGTGAAGTGTTAGTCGCCACATTGACCACCAAAGTTACGTTGCCCCTGTGTAGGGGAGGGAGGGAGGGGTTAGTTGGGGTGAAGTGTTAGTCGCCACATTGACCACCAAAGTTACGTTGCCCCTGCAGGGGGAGGGAGGGGACGGGGTTAGTTGGGGTGAAGTGTTAGTCGCCACATTGACCACCAAAGTTACGTTGCCCCTGTAGGGGGAGGGAGGGGAGGGGTTAGTTGGGGTGAAGTGTTAGTCGCCACATTGACCACCAAAGTTACGTTGCCCCTGTAGGGGGAGGGAGGGGTTAGTTGGGGTGAAGTGTTAGTCACCACATTGACCACCAAAGTTACGTTGCCCCTGTGTAGGGGAGGGAGGGGTCAGTTGGGATGAAGTGTTAGTCGCCACATTGACCACCAAAGTTACGTTGCCCCTGTACGGGGAGGGAGGGGTTAGTTGGGGTGAAGTGTTAGTCGCCACATTGACCACCAAAGTTACGTTGCCCCTGTAGGGGGAGGGAGGGGAGGGGTTAGTTGGGGTGAAGTGTTAGTCGCCACATTGACCACCAAAGTTACGTTGCCCCTGTTATAGAGGGAGGGGAGGGGTTAGTTGGGGTGAAGTGTTAGTCGCCACATTGACCACCAAAGTTACGTTGCCCCTGTACGGGGAGGGAGGGGTTAGTTGGGGTGAAGTGTTAGTCGCCACATTGACCACCAAAGTTACGTTGCCCCTGTAGGGGGAGGGAGGGGTTAGTTGGGGTGAAGTGTTAGTCGCCACATTGACCACCAAAGTTACGTTGCCCCTGTGTAGGGGGAGGGAGGGGTTAGTTGGGGTTAAGTGTTAGTCGCCACATTGACATTTGACCACCAAAGTTACGTTGCCCCTGTAGGGGGAGGGAGGGGAGGGGTTAGTTGGGGTGAAGTGTTAGTCGCCACATTGACCACCAAAGTTACGTTGCCCCTGTACGGGGAGGGAGGGGGTTAGTTGGGGTGAAGTGTTAGTCGCCACATTGACCACCAAAGTTACGTTGCCCCTGTTATAGGGGGAGGGAGGGGTTAGTTGGGGTGAAGTGTTAGTCGCCACATTGACCACTAAAGTTACGTTGCCCCTGTAGGGGGAGGGAGGGGGTTAGTTGGGATGAAGTGTTAGTCGCCACATTGACCACCAAAGTTACGTTGCCCCTGTAGGGGGAGGGAGGGGGTTAAAAAACCTTGAGTCTGGTGAAGCTGTGAGTGGTATATTGAGTCGCTTGACACTGGTTCCCGTGCTCCACAATTCAAGTGGTATACTAGGATGAGCGGTAGAGGAGGGAAATCACGGTGCCCCCTAGGGTGTGTCAAGCAGGGTATAAGTAATGGGGCGATGGGTTGTAAATGGGGAGCTAAGAGGGGATTCCTGACAGGAACAGCCCTAGAGGGTGTGTGAGATGGGCTGTCACTTGCCATCATCTATTCATGGGAAAATAGGGAGGGGGAACTTTTATAAAAACAAGAAATATCTGAAATTTCACCAAAAACACCAATTTCTAACAACTTACTTGTACTTGGAGAGCTGCTGTTGATTCTCTAGAATATCAACAGCATTGAATTCGTATACCGATGAATACTGAAAGGGAGATTAGTGTATTGGAATAGTTGTGGACATGGACAATGGAAACACATTCGGGGAGAGCAGTCATTGTGAAAGAACATTCTGAACACATTGAGAGCACGTGTGCTTTGTAGCATTCTCATTTCTCAAGGATCTGCAGTCAATGAATGAACACATGTTCACTACCTTGCTGAAAAGATGGAACAAAACACTAGATACACAACCCATGACACAGTGCAAAAGTAACTGTGGCAACTCTGAACAAATTTACACCAGCTGTGCAGATTTCAAAGAAGATCCCCCCATGTGATGAAAGAGTAATGGAAGAGAGGGTGAAACACAGGGTTCTCTTCTATAGAGACAATACTAATGACCACATATTTAGCAACCAAACTATCGGCTGGTCAAACACTGTATCCTACGATTGATCCGGCTGCAGTTTTATGTTTTAGAGACGGAGACAGTGGTGGCTACTAGGTATTGAGTAAGTAGACTATGAACACGTGCTCAAAAAGCAAGATAATTAATTTGAATGGTGGGGCTGCTCAGGGTACATGAAGTCACAGAGGAGCATATCAATTAATCAATCATCATGGCCAACTTACATCGTCGGGATTAAATATAGTGGAGGCTGCTACGAGCCACGTCCAAAACGTCTGTGCAGCCATAGTGTCACACAAACGAGAAGTAACGATCTGGTTATAGCAGCTAGTTTTATAGCCCTCTTATCTTTATCTCTCTCACTCTCTCTCTCTCTCTCTTTTTTCTCTCTCTCTCTCACTCACTCATTATCTCTGTTTGCCGTGAGAAGTCACGCGATTCTAACCGTCGTCTCACGCCACACAAAGTCACCAGATGTGTTTGGTTGATAACACGTACCAGAGAAGTGCGTCCGAAACAAAAGATTCGCTCTGTGTGTTTTTTGTGGAAAGGTGTTGTGCTAAGTGCTTCATTTGCTAAACAAAGTCTCCAAGTTCCCGCAAATACAATCACGCCTTTGTTAGGTGAAATTCGATCAAGATTCAAGGGGAATTGGATTCTTCATAGATCATTTCCATACCTCTCTTTCTCTCTCTCTCTCTAGACTAAACATCTCTCTAGACTAAACATTAAGTACTTTTAGGCAGCGGCTTTTTTAAACAAACATTTCAGGTGTCAGATACCACGTAGGCGTGTTAAATACAAATAAACACAATGGACACTGGCAGTTTGACGAGCCCACTCTTGGCTCTTGCCCTGTTTGACAGGGTTTGAACAAAACAATCCCACTCGCATTGTTCGACCCCCTCTCTCCGCGGTACCCCACAACAATATAAAGGATGCTTAGAACATAACAAAAAGCCCAGAAACGGAAATACCCAGTAACATGCAAGCAGCTGCAGGAACGAACTTTTTTAAGGAGTTGTTTTTTGGACAGTTTTGTAGCTTCCGTTTCCACTTCAGGAGCAGCGGTCTCTGCCCCGCCCCCACAGGCACCTCCTCCACCCTGGGCCGAGCAGGTCTGTTCCTCTTTCTTTTTGAGGAACATTATATGCGACCCTAGCTAGTGAGACGGTGTGAGAGAAGTTTTTAGTGAATTGTGTGCTAAACTCAGACACATTTAAAACAAAATGAAATTCAAGGAATTGTAAAATGGGGAGGAAGAGTGTAGATGTATTGTGAGTTACCACATAAAGTTAGAAGTAGTAGTAGAACAGTAAACACTGATAGCACAGTAGCAAGTGCGGTAAACAGTAAAGAAACAAGCTTACACTCAAGACTCTTGGTATCAAATACCAACAAGAATATCAGAGAGAAACAGTCAGTGCATACAACAAAGACATGGAGAGGAGAATAATACAAGCGCACATTATGCAACAAGAATATAGGAAGAAGGAGAGAGAGAGGTGCAAGGCACTTAGCAAGACACGGAAAGGGTTGGCGGATGTCTAAATGGCCTATACACACGTCACACACACATCTATCCACACATACACCTAGTATACAATAGGCTGAGGACCTATGGCAGCTGTCACTTCAGAAGCGACTAAAAAGGAGTGGCGAGTGATCTGACGCCACACAGAGAGTCCCAGCTTTCACAAAAACGGTAGTCGTTACTAAATATTGAGTTCATATGACACCACACAGAGAAATATATGAGTTCATATAATGCAGGACAACTGCTGTGTATAGGACCTAGTTAAAACAGGTGTTGATATAGTCTAGGATGAAGGATCTCCGTCTCTAATATACTAATGGCATGTAACATATCCGGCAGGCAGTGGAATAGTATAGTCCAGGCAAAGTTCGATTTAAAATCGGCATTTCTGCAAAAAAGCAAATTCCGGTTGATTTTGGTCAATTCGAGTACGCTGATTACGACTATAAACTTTTAGTGAACTTTTTCGTTGAGGAAAGTGGCTTAATTGGCCTTAATTGGTCAAAATTTAAAATGTGTCTAAAATTTATTCTGCATAGCTCAAAAAATCGGAAAAAATTATCGAAAAAATATTTCCAGATTTTATTTGTGTCGAAAATAGGCGGAATTGGCCTAATTGGGCTTAATTGGGCTTGATTACTGGAATTTAAAGTTTATTCTGCATAGCTCAAAAAATCGGGAGAAATTCACTGATTACCGGAAAAATATTTTCAGATTTTATTTGTGTCGAAACTAGGCGGAATTGGCCTAATTGGGCTTAATTGGGCTTGATTACTGGAATTTAAAGTTTATCAAAAATGGATTTTATATAACTTAAAAAATCGAGAAAAATAAGCTGATTATCAAAAAAATACTCTTTGAATTTATTTTTGTCTCAATTAGACGGTAGAGCTAATTAAAAACCAATTAAATCACCCAGTTGGTGTTGCGCAACATAATATGAGCCTCAGGAATGTAAAACTGAACTTAATTAGCCAATTCCTTCACTAATGTGTCCCCAAGGGTCTCCCCTATCTAGTAGGGTCAGAGGGGTATATTATGAGGCGTGAGAGGTATCTCCAAAATGCCGATTTTTACGATTTTCAGTTTCTCGCCTACAGCTACAGCACATGCAGTGTGCATGCACAATAGCCCGGAAATGAACATGTTGCACCTCGCACAGAATGTTAGGGTTTTCTATTGTATAAGGGGAGACCCTTAGGGACACATTAGTGAAGGAATTAGCTTATTAAGTTCAGTTTTACATTCCTGAGGCTCATATTATGTTGCGCAACACCAATTGGTTGATTCAATTGGTTTTTAATTAGCTCTACCGTCTAATTGAGACAAAAATAAATTCAAAGAGTATTTTTCTGATAATCAGCTTATTTTTCTCGATTTTTTAAGCTATATAAAATCCATTTTTGATAAACTTTAAATTCCAGTAATCAAGCCCAATTAAGCCCAATTAGGCCAATTCCGCCTAGTTTCGACACAAATAAAATCTGAAAATATTTTTCCGATAATCAGTGAATTTCTCCCGATTTTTTGAGCTATGCATAATAAACTTTAAATTCCAGTAATCAAGCCCAATTAAGCCCAATTAGGCCAATTCCGCCTATTTTCGACACAAATAAAATCTGGAAATATTTTTCCGATAATCAGTGAATTTTTTCCGATTTTTTGAGCTATGCAGAATAAATTTTAGACACATTTTAAATTTTGACCAATTAAGGCCAATTAAGCCACTTTCCTCAACGAAAAAGTTCACTAAAAGTTTATAGTCGTGATCAGCGTACTCGAATTGACCAAAATCAACCGGAATTTGCTTTTTTGCAGAAATGCCGAAATTTGGCCTATTTTTTTAGAACTTTTACTGGACTAGTAATAGGAAGGTAAATTCTGAATTACCGAACTTCAGGAATTAGGGACAGCTTTCAGCTAGCATTATACCAATACAGTGTGTAGTGACGCACATTGGTAAGACAAGAGGTAGGACGAAAGAAAGGACTCGAATGGCATAAGTCCTCTTCTCTCCTCTAGTGAAGTGTCATATTACAGGAAGATAATATATTCACCCGCTGCTACCACACATGATGGCTCGCATGGTAAGTTTATAACCAAATCAGCAACCGGATTATAGAGGCTACAACAAAACTAGGAGGGACCGTACAGTATTGTTTCCATGGTAACGAAAGGGAGTACAATGAGGTGATGATTATCTCTAGTACTTAGTAGCTATTTCAGTGATAGGGAAGATGATCAACCATTTTGTAGAACTAGGAACCGAACAGTTTGATTTGAGACAGGGTTTTGAGACAGAGTCGAGCAAAGCAAATATCGGTAGACACGCAATATCACAGCTTATTAACTTACATTACCACTGTAAGATGTATTGTTGCTGCATATAATAGTGTAAGTGACTATTGAAATCAAACAGGATGTAGAAATAGCAGCACATATTAAACCGTGTTTTAGTTTGCAAGCAGACATGAAAACACAAAATAATATCAGATATCAGACAAGTATTCTAGAGAAAGAGGCACAAAGTAAGAGTCCGGGAATCCTTTCTGTCACACTTGCACTTCACCGCAAAGTTATTACGTTTCAGAAATTACGAATGCTGAATTTACATATTTCTGGGACTGAGAGATACTGGAAAGAGACATGAATTAGGGAAGGAAAGGTCACAAAAAGGTGAGAGAGTAAATTGTACAAACTGAACAGGGTGGTTTCTACACGGACATCATTCTTAGAGAATTGAGGGAATTGCCCACTTATAGCTAGCTGCCAATATGAAAAGTATTATGACGAAGTATAGTAGTATCTAAACACTAACAGCGTGTATAGCAGATGTACACAGTCAACTTACACTATGTGAGCTGTTGATGTAGGAGGAATTATTGTAAAAGTAAATCAAACAGACTGTAGAAAGTGCAGCACATATTAAAACATATTTAACTTTGCAGGCACACATCTGAAATACACAGATATATCAGACACAAAACCAGATCAAAACATCCCACAGATTGTATTGCCTTGGTCGACCCTGCTAACTGCTTTGAAGTTTGAACAAAATAAAGCTTTACCTTTGATAGAAGAGTAGCCTTCTCCGTTCTACCGGTAAAGGTAGCAGCGGTTGTCAGCGATTTCAACATTTCAGCTTACACCATGCGGACAACAGCAGCTGTTAAAAGAAGCAAAAACAAGCAAAATAATGTACACAGATACAGGTGAAATGTGTAAATTCCACTGCAAATCTGCACCAAATCAGTTCCGAATGTCTTGCGGAGGGGAAATGCTGTTGAGGTTGACTCAATTTCGCGCGTTACATACAGATGCAGCGCGCAATTCAATCTGAAATGAATGACACGAATGAAAATTCTTTTCTGTTTTTTAGACATTGTTTTTCTTCTTTTTAACTTTCTTTAACTCTTTGAAAAGCGCTGCCTTATCAGTTATCGGGGGCCAGCAACGTTTGCCAATTTAACTATGATCTTTCATCTTGTATTGCTGTTTTTGCCATGCACTTCGGCTTCTGCCAGATAGATTTCCTACAATTCAACTTAGAAGCTATAATTTTAAAATTTAAGTCAGCCAACAAATAACAATTGCAGTCCTACATAATTTACATTTACTAATTAAATTCTAGGTTCCATGAAGTGCAATGCATGGCCAGGGAACGTACACTAGACGGCTGACTGCCAAAGGAGCAAAATGGGCTGTCATGGCCACTGCCGGTGTAGGGGGTATGAAACTGGTGAGATGAGTTTGTACAATCAAGTCCATGTTTTCACTTCTTAGGATTATCATGAGCCTAAGAATCATACTATGTACCTGAATACCAGTCCTACAGATAGAAACTCAGATAGAAACTAATATAATCTGATATTTTAGGCGAGTAATAAAATCGAGGAAACTCATGCTGATGTCTCACAACGATTGAGCTTACCATTTGATACAATCGCCGGCGGTGTCAACTCTCTTGGAACCCAACTCAAGATCTATAAAAATAAAGGTAAGCACGAATACATGACACTCATTAGTCTCAATGTGAAGTTAATTCTGTTTCTTTAGGACAACGGTTGTACGATGAATTAAAAGTGTCCGATCCTTTCTCAACATCATCAGGTAACTGCCCAAATCTGTCAAAAACTCTCTGACTTTGTAACTTTGTACTGCCCAAAATCTGAAAGCACGTTACCACCACCGTCTCTATCAGTGATTTTTACCACGTGTGTCTTTGTTTCCCGGTTTCTTGCACATCAGGTTACAGTCTGCTAACTACAGCAGGTCCACCTGGGATACCTCCCTCCTCTGCTCCTGCTACGACGGGAGAAACAAAGAAAGAACAGAAACCAGAGATTAAAATAACAGAGGTAAACATATGCTATGTTTGAGATGTATAACATAATGTGTCATTGTTTGGCATACATGTACATGATGTAGAGAAAATCTGAAACCTCTACACGTCACCCACTGATTGGTATGTGAGCTCCCTCCTCTTTCAGATTGTTAAGCCGGTTGTAAAGGATATACAGGTGGACACATCTGCATTGGAGGAACTGGCTAAGGTAAGCGACAACTCCCCAGTCCCCACCACTTCATAGCTCAAATAATAATTAACCGCATCAGTCATGAATCGCTAATAACGGTATGATCGTTTTGTCATGATTAGCATTTTCAAGTAATTTGATAATTTGAACTGTTTGTTTCCCTGTTAGAAAGAGGAGGAGAAAGAGGAATTGCAAAGAAGGGAAGCAGAGCGACAAGCAGCTGCGGAACAGGAGGCAGCTTTGGCAGCGAAGCAAGCAGAGCGGGAGGCAGAATTGGCGGCTGCAGCGAGGCAAGCAGAGCGGGAGGTAGAATTGGCGGCTGCAGCGAGGCAAGCAGAGCGGGAGGCAAAAGAAGCAGCGGAGGCTGCAGCTGCAGAACAGGCTGAACAAAGAGCACAGATTGAGGAGGAGAATAGAAAGCTGAAGGAAGAACTCAACACCGCTGAGTCCGTGAGTAGTACCCCGTCTTGTGTGATTAGGGTATGATTGATCGGACGGTGTGTGTGACGTGTGTGTGTGACGTGTGTGATCGGGCGATGTGTGTGAAATGTGTGAGTGCTACGATCTGAACTCTCTTGCTGACACACTCTTTCCTGTCGTGGCCATTAGGTCCGGATCGCTAAGGAAGAACTTGAAGCCGCAAATGAAGCATTGAAAACATCGCTAATGTCATTGAAAGCCGTAAGCACCTCTAGTAACCATGGTAACATTGTTCTGTTACCATGGTAACGCTTTACTTTTACCATAGTAACGCTACGTTTTTTACTGTTTACCACGTTATTATGTGTTTCAGGAATCTCACAAAACAGAAACAGAACTGAGGAAAGAACTGTTGAAGCTGCAGGAAAATTACAAGCGAGAGTTGGACAGGATCAGGGGTGAGAACGATAAACTAAAGTATCTGGTGAAGAATTCAACTGTCAAAACCACCACTGTCAAGGTATTATACCAAGGAGTATTTAACTGTAATACTGAGTAACAAAGTGAGGTCACCACTTTGTATGAATCATGTCCACTGTTCAGATTTGTGAACAGTTCTATGAACTGCTCACTGAAAGTTACTTACACACTATCGAGCTAGGTTCTCTTCATTGCTAATTGCTGCTCAACTGTTGTTATGGTAGCAATTATATTGTTCAAGTATATTGCTATCTATAGCGAACAGAGAGGCTAATTGTTTGCTGCAGTAGTAGTACACTCCATGAAGTGGAGAGCAATTATGTTTACCAAGAGTGTAACCAGCCATGAACTGACTTCTAACTCCTCCCCCTAGAAATCTATAATTGACATATAACTCCTCCCCCTAGAAATCTATAATTCACATCTAACTCCTCCCCCTAGAAATCTATAATTGACATGTATGCGGATGTTCTAGACACCTTGTCGGATAACGACAACTCGTACAGCGTCCACGACCACCTCCCTCGGATCGTGGTGGTAGGAGATCAGAGCGCTGGAAAAACGAGTGTTCTAGAAATGGTCGTCAGGGCACGTATCTTCCCCAGGTACATCTTGTTTCATAGAGAGTGATGCGAGAACAAAATTTGAACTTGTTATGTAGGGGGCATAAAATGTCCAGCACTCTCCCGTGCTACAATATCTACTACTAACAGCTCTGTACTAACAGATCTCTAATTAATTACCCAGGGGACATGGTGAGATGATGACCAGATCACCAGTACAGGTGACATTGGGAGAAGGGAACCGACATACCGCACAGTTTAATGATTCAGACCGGGTCTACGATCTATCTTCAGAGAGTGAGGTGAGACACCACTTTTTTTCAATTTTTCACTTGTTTCAATGTCTCTTTGAAATGCGACACATATTACATACATTTTCTATTTCTCCCTGGGAGGGAATCAAAGGGGCATGTCGATTTACAACAACTCATTTCACCCTCCTAGTTGGTTCAACTGCGTAGTGAAGTGGAGGGTCGGATGAAGGCCGCAGTAAAGGGAGGTGAAACGATTTCAGCGGAGACAATCTCAATGACAGTCAAGGGACCTGGTCTGCATCGAATGGTGCTGGTAGACCTACCTGGAATTATTAGCGTAAGTGGAAATTATACTTCCCAACATTCCAACTACTTACTGCAACTAGACAATCTCTATCTTGTCCAGCCAATTCTTCACTTACAACTCGATGTGTGTGGTTATCAATTCTCTTTATAATTCTCTCCAGACGGAGACGGCAGGAATGAGACCTCGGACCAAGGAAGCCCTCCATGAGATGTGCAGCAGTTTTATGAGGAATCCTAATGCTATAATACTGTGTGTACAAGATGGAAGTATAGATGCAGAGAGGAGTAACATCACCAACCTAGTTCAGGTTGGTGGGTTCCTAATATATGATATATGGGGACATATCTCTTATCATATTTCTCACTTCAAGATGAGACAAGTTTCGAAAAAGATGTACTTCTATCTAGGGGCATTTTCATAACGACCCCCCTCCCCTAGGCTCACGACCCCAAGGGAAAAAGGACGATATTCGTATTGACTAAGGTGGACCTAGCTGAGAAGAATATGGCCAACCCAACCCGAGTTAAAAAGATTCTGGAGGGGAAGTTGTTTCCTATGAAGGCGCTGGGATATTTTGCTGTTGTAACTGGACGGGGACCAAATGAGGATAGTATTGATACTATCAGAGCATACGAAGAGGACTTTTTCAGCCGATCTAAACTGTTCAGGTAAGTTATTAGTGATGGCAGTGAAATGTGATCAAATCTAAAGAGGTACATCCACTACTAAAGAAGAGAGAGAAAAGAAGACTGAGAAAGGAAGTTGAAGTATTGTACAAACTGTAACAAAGATGCCCTAAAGCATCATTATGTAATTGTGTATGTACATTGTACACGCTAGCTCTTATTCTCTTTTTCTCTTGCATACAATAACAATACAAAAGTTCACAATTTGCACGGTATATCCTCCCCTCTCCCCGTTTAGATCCGGAGCTATGCGGGCTAGTCAGATGTCTACAAACAACCTCTCTCTCGCTGTTTCCGATTGTTTCTGGAAGATGGTTAGTGACTCGGTGGAACAGCAGTCCGACGTTTTTAAAGCCACCCGTTACAACTTGGAGGCAGAATGGCGAAACACTTTCCCCGGCATTCGAGAAATGGATAGGGTATGTTTTATTTACAGAGTGTTCGCATGTATCGTGGGTGGGTGTGTATATTTTTTGGAGTACCCTGCACTGCATGCAGTGACACATCTTGTCAGCCTGCGATTCAACAACTCAGAACTCGGTGTGCACATCAATTTTATAGGTTGGGAAAGTTAACGTAGGCCGCGAGGTCACGCCTTCAACATTACTCGCGCGATAAATCTTGGTAATTGCGCGCGCAAGCAGTTCAAGTACCCGACCAACCGCTTCGACAGAGCTGATGAATGCAGCTGATGAGTCGGGATGTTTCTCTTCCGTATGTACTGTGTATCTGGTGGTAACACACGCCCTTCTCCCTTTCTCTCATACCACTCTCTAAATTACGTCACTAGAAGTTTACAACTGTGTATACAGTGTACTGATAATTATAAAGTTCGGGAGAGTCGGGACTCCTTTTGTTGATACAATGGTCCCAATTTGCCATCTATTGTTCATGATTTATGGACATGCAAATAAATCAAGAAATCCGGATGTACTTTCTAAATTTGGAACTCTCCACGGATACGTGCTGCGTGTATGATTTAAGAAAATTAACTTATACCTGTGTTGTTGAGACCCCTCTAACACACCACCTTTCTTCAGAACGATCTCTTCGAGAAAGCTAAAGATGAGATTCTGGACAAGATAGCAGCCCTACACAAGCTAACCCCCCTAGAATGGGAGACATTGATCCAGGAAGCACTATGGAGTGGGATCCAACACAAGGTTGTAGATGAGATATATCTGGAGGCGGCTGAGTGTCATTCTGTATCTCACTTTAACACCAAGGTAAGGGTGGAAACTATCCCTTTTTATTTTCCACATTTGTATTTCATACGGGAGGGGGGGGGGGCAAACAAAAAAACATAGAGATAGGGAGTACCCCTTTTCAAGATCACTGTAATCATCACATAACACGTGTTCTAGGTCGACATAGCGCTGAAGGACTGGACAGATGATACTCTCCCCCGGATTTCAGTAGACGTTGGATGGCAGACACTATTCTCCCAGCTGACCAGTATCTTAATGAGCAAAAACAGTGAGGGTCGGGAATTCGGGGACCTGTTTCACCCTCTTAAACAGAACATTTTGGAGACAGTGAAGGAGCAGCACCACTGGCAGTACAATGCCCTAGCTCGTCTGGTTAGTCGACCATCCCAGTATTATCAGGCCTCATCCCTGATCCCAGTCCCTTCTCTTCAGAAGAACACAAACACCACGGCTCTAACCCCATCCCTCTCTCACTGCCCTAACTATAACCCCTCCCTTTTTTAATATAACCCTCTCCCTACATATATCCCTCTACCCAGAGTGTGATCCAAAAGAACGCATTGGAGGACACGGCGGTAACTAACAAGATGCAGTGGGACAATTCTATCCTCTTTATGGAGAGGATTCTGAAGGAGAGGATAGACCTTGCTCAGGAGGATCTGGAGCAGTGTATTGGACCGGGATGGAGGGAACGGTGGACAGGGTGGAGAAGCAGGTTAGTCACACTTGTTATATGGGGCACGGAGACAGAGGGTCGAATGAGGCAACTAGCAGGGATAGTAGAATCAACCGTTGTTAGGTCTGGGGTACCCTTGGTCTTGTCTAACACAGTTCCAATGTTCAGGTCACCCCTGGAGGTGCAGTGTGTTGCAGCCAAGAACGAGTTACAGAAGTTGCTCCTGGCAGATGACCAACACGGGAAACACTTGGAAAATGATGAACTAACGACCGTCAGGAGAAACCTCCAGACTCAGGGCGTTGATGTACCGTATGAGAGTGTGAGTTGCATTTCAGAATGTTGTAACCATACTACAGTGGTTACCATAGAGACGTCTGTCCTACAACAAGCAACCTTGAAAACTGTCATTTCTCTAACTAAACCAAGTTTTATCTTTAGATTTGTAAAGTGTGGGAAAAGTTGTACAAGTTGACCTTTCTAAACAGGGCGCTGACAAGCGCTCAGCAGTGCAGGAAAGCATTCTATCATCGCAACATAGGTAACACAGCTTAGGTCAATTAAATCAATCACACTCTGAATTGTGGGCGAATAAAAGTTTCACGTCAGATTCACTAGTAATCACTCAACAAGCTGTCTCCATCCCCCCCCCATACAGCGTGTAATGCAGTTGAGTGCAATGATGTGGTGCTCTTCTGGAGAGCCAACAAAATGCTGGAGATGACATCCAACGCTCTTCGCCTACAGATAATGAATACTGAAGGTAAGAAACGGAAACGTCAAGCACCTTGCTGCTTTCTACCGTTCCTCAGTACTTTTTGATTTATGAGTTATAACCATAGCAAACAATGGTATCCCTGGCATTTAACCCCTCCTACTCCCCTGCAGCACAACGTCTTGAGAAGGAGGTAAAGCAATATTTAGAGGACCTCTCCCACGACGAGGATAAGAAGAAGAGCCTGATAAAAGGAAAGAGGGTTGAACTAGCTGAAGAACTCCGTAAGTCAACCAATTGTACAGCTGTCGGTTGATGGAGCTTCAAGGCGTTATGACAAATAACGGGACCTGTACCCTCCTAGAGTTCATTTGTCTAGACGAGTTGTTCTAGTTCTACCATGCACCCTTCCCACTCCCACCCCCCCCCCCCCACGTGATCTAAATGTTATCCTAAAACATGTTACTCTCCCTCTAAACAGGAAAGGTCCGGGGAATTCAAGACAAACTAGATGCGTTCATTGAGGAACTGAAGAAGGATCATCAGTAGATTGTGTGACGTCACATGATGATAACCCCCCCCCCCCCCCCCCCCCATTGTGTTGAGAAAAGGAACCGTTGTGCCATATAAACTGAGTTTATAAAACTCCTATAAAGTATAAAACGGTTGAAAATTATTAGTTTTGACACGTTATTCTTTTTGCTATGCTGTGGACCAATTGCGTTAACGTGACTATCTAACTTAAGGTGTTTGGTATGAAAAGTATATTTGATTTGTGAAGATAAGACCTAAGTTAATGAACTATAATTTACAATTGAAGCCAATATAATCGATCTAGTCTACTGTAGACTCTACATGTGCAAGCTTATAATTAGTGACTCGTTATGCACTGTCATTTGAGCTCCTCCGGTATATATTTTTGTAATGTTTTGAGTTTGAGAGAGCCGTTTTATACATTTTGAAAATTAATTGTCATTTCTTCTTTTCTAAATCGCTGAAACTAGCCGCCCAATCAAACGCGCGAAAATTTAGAGAATAAACTGCAAGTTATGGCACGCGCTTTGTATTGACCAACGCGCCGCGCACGAGTAATCCAATCTAAAAAAAGTTTATTTCGCAGCTTTATACTTTTTTGTGCCATTTTTTTCAAATTTAAAATTTTGACTTTAAGTTTTGACCGTTCTAAAGGATCTCCTGACCGTTGTTGACGCTCCCTCTCTTATCTACCAAAATTGCCAATTGGCCTCCATACTTCCATATTTTAAAGGTCGGAATTCTCAAACTGTTCGCCCACCCTTGGGCCTTGACCCCTTGCCTTACCCCATGTGAATTGTCCGATTTATATTTTTGCGTGTCGAAACTTCGATTTAAACATAAATCACCTTGTTAGCAAGAAGCCATGTAGTTAATCGACCCTGTGTTATGTTACTCCGGAGAGTCTTATCAATAAGACGAGGAAATGGAAACCGAAACAATTCAACGAACAACCGAGATTCCCTGAGATCGCACCATTTTAACGATGACTTCACGGGGAACTGTAAGTCGGTCAGTTACTACCTGTCCAGTATCGAGCGGCACCTTGAACCAAAGATTGAACTGAAGGGAAAACCGAAAAAGAAGAATCTCCGGGCGTTGGTTAATCTGAAACATCTTCTCCTGACCCTCATTCGAGATCTGGAGAACAACTCGATGGGATTGTGGTTCAATGAACTAGGTTTGTGATCAACAAAGAGGCCATGAAGTTCTTGTAAAACTTCTCTTGAGCCTGGTAAGTCTGTCGCTTTTGAAAAACAGGTACGCTTTGATTGTCATCACTTGTTGTTGTCGGTCAACCATTTTCAAACCAAATCGTGTTTTCAGTTGTCAACGCCAGAGAGAACTGTCAGTAAGATCCGTATCAGGGAGGGTTGTGAACAAGAACTGTGTGCTAGGTGCCTGGTGCTAGTGAGCACTAACCGGTTGGGCCTAAACTGCATATCGACCTATGAACACGGCATGTTTGTTCTGGTTCAGGCCCTTGGAACTGGTCGGCAGTCAACTGTCAAACATGTGTGCGTGATCCTGTTGTTGGTGTGCAAACACAGTCAAGCAGCATACACTAAACTTGTGTCCCACCTGGAGTGTTACAAGAGGGTGAGTTTCTTTGTTATGTTTGTGTGTTTGTTTGTTTGTTGTTAGAGGTCGTCACACTGTATTAAGCACTTTGATGAGCTTCTACTATTCCCAAGGGATATATCTAACTCTACGTATCTCTCTCTCCCTTGTGCATGAATCGTATGAATATATTATGCGATTATCTCGGTCACGCCTCTATTCAATAGAGATCAATAGAGTCTATTGGCCTCCTTCCATTTAGAGTGCTAACAATAATCCTCCCCTTCCTCAGAAGAGTAGTGGATATGCACAGTACCAGAGCCGATTTAGTGTGATCGTCAATCTCATTAAAGACCAGTGTATTGAAGATACGACCTTTACAGCGGCTGTTCTCCGTCTATTGACGGCTGTCATTCATTCATCGCCCGTCCTTAGCATGAGGATATTCTATCAGCTGGAGGTTGGTATGAGAAAGAGTGAGAGGGTGTGAGAGATAGAGTGAGTGAGAGAGAGAGAGAGAGAGAGAGAGAGATAGAGTGAGAGAGAGAGAGAGAGAGAGAGAGAGAGAGAGAGAGAGAGAGAGAGAGAGAGAGAGAGAGAAAGTTGTGTGAGAAGCACATTCATCTGCGACTTGTTTTAACGTCTAAACAAGCAATGCGTTATGAATGTATGCTGTTCTTTTTACCCGTGCTACCAATTATCTTCTCTCTCTCTCTCTCTCTCTCTCTCTCTCTCTCTCTCTCTCTCTCTCTCTCTCTCTCTCTCTCTCTCTCTCTCTCTCTCTCTCTTCCTTTCTCATTTTCTTTATGTCATTGTCCTTCCCTTCCTCTCCCCGAGCCCCACCCAGTTCTTCCGCCCTCCTAACCAGACACAAAAAACACCAACATTTTCATATTGATATTCATATCGATGATTTATTCACATTGATATGATTTAATGTTATTTCTCTAACAGAAATGCTCATGCATGCACCGTCCGTTGCACCACTTCAAGCCATCAGGACATCTATCATCATTATCGTCATCATCGTCATCATCATTATCTAAGGAGGGGGAGGGGGTAATTAGTTTACTAAGTAGCAAGGTAACCTAAAAAGAGGAGCCTTTATTTCGTGTATATTGGTTCCAGCTGGTCGGGGTTTGAGTGTGTGTTGGTTCCAGCCGGTCGGTGTTTGAGTGTGTGGTTTTCAGATGGGTAGTAACTTGATCTGCAAAATATTATGCTAAATTACCCGCTCTCATGATAATATATGCGACATCAGCTCCGCAACAAAAACAAAACACCATTTCTATGTGATATTTCTCACCTTTTTGGGTCATTCATAATCATGGCCTAACCTAAATTACATTGTGAATTGTGGGTTCAAATTAATATCAAACAATACAACTCACTTTATCACCCAACAGCTCACCTTGTTTCTTTGCTCGGGGACACACCACTCCGCAGGCATTAGAACAATAGTTGGCCATGAACTCCTTGTAGTTTGGTTTGGTACAGTACCCATCAGCAGCCCATGTTGCACACTCACTCCTGTCTTTGCAGAGGGTACACCCAGTGTCCATGTCACAAGAACACAAACCACATGTCACGGGACATCTGAAGAAGGAAAGAATCTGTCGTAGTGTAGTCATCGTAGTGGTCGAGTCGGTCACATTCTCATTCTCAAGAAATAGTAGTCGAATATAATGTGAGCGCAATGACTTTCTAATACATAACCAATGGCTTGTATTCGAATTGAACCTAACGATGATTTATCTACCTGGTAGCCATGTAGAACCAGCTATCCCCAGTTCCACAATACTGGGCCCACTTGGCACATTCCCTGTGTTCATCCCTGCACTTAGGATCCTGGTCAGGTGTAGCATCGGTCAGAACGGGAACTGCCGCGTAGCCACTGATACCACACATGTTACCTGGGTGAGAGGGTGTGTGTAAAATAAGGGGTATTAGTAGTTCCCCCCCCCCCCCCCTCACTTTTGAAATAGTTTGTACACTCTTGCATAAAGATGGTAAGCTGGGGGCTGTTATAACATGGGCTCATTTAGATTTTAGTGTGAGGGAGAAGGTGCACGGGTGCTAATCAAAATAATATGTTCTCAAACCACCTGCTGCTCGTGCTGTTGGTAATTTCAATGGATCTCTCCCTCCTTGGTCCCTCTCCCTCTCTCCCCCCTCTCCTCTCCCCCCCCCCCCCCCCCCCCCTCTCTCTCTCTCTCTCCCCCCTCTCTCTCCCTCTCCCTCGTTCCTCATATATTTATCCCCTCAAACAAACCCGCTCATTTCTTACCTATTCTAGCGAACTTTATATAACCCTTATCTCCCCAACCTACTCCCCAGCTGTTTTTAACCCAAATGTAGTTGGGGCCGTAGCCGGTAGCCAAGACAGCATGGGAGGGAGATCGCTGGGGGCAGGATGGGTCCTTGTAAATTCCCTTTTTGTAGTAATTGAAGCCTGATTCCACCTTGAAGGCAACCGCCACGGCCCCGGACAGAAGTGCCTGATTAAAACGGAAATTATTGGGGAACTGTATTAACTAAACAGATAACTTTCGTTACTGTTACACAGCAGCTAGAAAGCATAGATTCCATGGCCCTAACTACACAAGCACTAAATACTAATCAACTATTAACTAACATGGATAAGATGGTCATCTCCCTTCTCCAGATTGACATATGAAGTTAGTTTGGCATTGGAAAGAGCGGTGGGTTTCCCTCTTGTCCTGCACTTCAAATCCTTTGCTTCGTAAGGGTAATCCTTCTCCTCGCTGAATAGATAACGGGATGAATTAGTTAATTAGCAGATAATTAACTAGTATTGGATGTAATGTATTGATGGTAATTAGTAAAACGAAGGTTGCCCGGCTCTTCATATTGTTTGGGAGACGTTCAGCATGTCAAGTTGCCACCCCCCCCCCCCCCCGTCGTTCTGATAATGAATTTAGCTAATCACTTAAGAATAATTCTTCGATTCAATAAGCTGCTGCTAAAGTTCATTACAATAAATTATAGAGATATTGTCCATTCATTACATGTCGTGAGAATTGTAAGCACAATGGTCAATGAACAATAAGCAGAGATTAGCATAATTCAGAGATTATTATGATTCAGTATTGGCGAGTGCCTTCACAACTTCATCGTCGAGCAATGTCAAAACTCAAATTTGTTATCAGTAATCGTGTTTCTTGGTTTGGTTTGGTTTGGTTTGGTTTGGTTTGGTTTGGTTTGGTTTGGTTTGGTTTGGTTTGGTTTGGTTTGGTTTGGTTTGGTTTGGTTTGGTTTGGTTTGGTTTGGTTTGATTTGGTCCCGGGCGACGGGCGACGGGCGTGTCTTCCCTCAACTTTCAAACTTTAACGGCCTAACCAGTGCAGTTTTTATTGCAATACCACCACCCGCGTGATTATTATTATCAATGTTGCAGCCGAACTTGGCGCCTAGGATAACCCCTGATAAGGTCATATGCAGGGTGGGGCATTTTATATTACAAGGGGATTACCGATTGCTCTCTGTAAAACAATACCGATCTTGACACTTCCATTCACCCCTAATTAGGGACAAAATCCCCTCTAATTGAGACCGATTAGAGTCCTGCAGACCAATTAGAGCCCCGCTGCTGCTGTATTATAGGCGTGGTATAACAGTTAGTGGTGTCAATAACCCCATACATTTCCAGTGTAAAGTGTAATCATGGGACCATGGTGCAGGGACCCCTTAACCACCCACCTCCCTGCAGTAGGAGGTGTCTGGAGAGCTGCAATGACCTTGTTTCAGGGGGGGGGGTGTAAACTGTCTGGTGAGCTGTAGGACTGGTTAAAGGGTCCCAAAGGATGAATGAGCTCATCAAATTAGAAGGCTGAAGACCAAAACATACAGGGTGAGATGGTGCGGAAATTGGAACAGGAATCCACACATTCCTTACTAAATAGGGGGACCGGGCCGGGGGTCTAGGGGGGTTTCTGACATACACAGAACATTAGTTGTGGATGGAATGCAGACGTGCCTGCTGGCTGTTATAACAGTATCATGGGTATCAACTATCAGTTTGCATGTCAGTAAAACGACACTCTCTTTTGATTATTCTCACTCTATAGTCTATACCTGTACCTTACTCCCTTAATCATCTCTCTCTCTCTCTCTCTCTCTCTCTCTCTCTCTCTCTCTCTCTCTCTCTCTCTCTCTCTTTCTCTCTCTCTCTCTCTCTCACTTTCTCTCTCTCTCTCCCACACACATCCTCCCTATTTCTGACTATTTGAGCCGCTCAGGATTATTTTAGGTGTCGGTAAGCTTTACTACACACTCAACTCATTCCATCGTGTCACTATCATGAGCTAGGAGGGACATGTCCGGCCACATCAGTTTACACGCACAATCATGCACACACATAAACATACCCCTACGTCTCATAGGAGTAGTTGTGTCTAGACACGGAGGGCAGTTAGACAAATTAAAATGTGTGTGTGTATCGTGTTACCGTGCAGTACCTGGCACACAGTGGGGGGATGTAGACAGCAACTGGAGGGGGGGGGGGTATCTAGGGTCGAAGTAATGGGGGGGGGGTATCTAGGGTCGAAGTAATGGAGGGGGGGTATCTAGGGTCGAAGTAATGGGGGGGGGTATCTAGGGTCGAAGTAATGGGGGGGGGGGGTTATCTAGGGTCGAAGTAATGGGGGGGGGGGGGTATCTAGGGTCGAGGTAATGGGGGGGGGGGGGTATCTAGGGAGCAGTGACGTCACTAAATGAAACAAGTTGAGCGGTGAAGTCATGGGTAAAATGGGAGTGAACATTGTGTGACGTGGGAGTGAAAAGTGCAACACATAGCATGGAAGTGCATCCGCAGTTGCGGAAATGCATGTGCCATTTGCAGTAATGACGCTGTTACTAGACGTGAAATCAGTGACTACTGTCTATCAGCTGCTAGCCTAGTGCAGTGCTAGGAGGAGTAGTGTCTAAAAAGGGTGCAGCTGTCTGTGTTTACAATTACACTCAGTGTGTAACAGAAGATAGTCCAGGTACACCTACATCGTGTTTGTTTTACACAAGTTCCTAGTTTTGACATATATGTCATTCCTCGCGTCATGCCCCATCTTTTCAACGCGTGTTACTAGCTACCATACCTCAACATTACGGAACCCCCCTCCCCCACTCGACCTGTAGTGGTTGCGGTGTTTAGTGACGTAGTTCCAGACGTCCCGTGGCCACCCTCCCCTGCACCCATCTCTATTGTGGCTCCTGTCCTCGTAACTGCAGTCCAGCCCCTCCTGGTCAGACATGGGCTTCAGGGCTCCCGTCGCCACTGCATACCTGGCAAATAGGGTGGTATCAAGGGGGCGGTATGGGGTGGAATCATGATGAGTGGGGCGGGTGGGAATTAGCTGCAGATGGTTCATGGTTGGTAAATCACTGCACTGCTACCGTATGTGATAAATGGGGGGAGGGTGATATGTGTGTGGTTAGAGATGTTCTAGCTCTACACAAACATTGCTATAAAAAGCAGCTTACTAAAAGAGCATACTAATTCCATTAATAATGTGAATAATTCTCGGAAGCGAGATTACTTAAACAATCATGGCCCTACTAATAATACTTTCTGGGGGGTGTAATTCAATTGTACCAGACTCTTCATTTTGAAGAAGAAAGTGGTACATTCTTCCAAGAAAGTGGTACATTCTTCCAAGAAAGTGGTACATTCTTCCAAGAAAGTGGTACATTTTTTCAAGAAAGTGGTACAAACTTTCTGAGGGGCTGCATCTACTAGTACTGCTATTAATAATGTGTACTAATCGTGGCGCTTAAATGGCCGATGTTTAGGGGCGTTGGATGTCTAATGGGGGGAGGGGTAATGCGTGCACTTTAATGGGGGGGGGTAATGCGTATACTACAAGGCTAGGGGGGATGCATATATACCTGCTCTCAAGGGCACCGGTTCCAGAGAATGACCAGCAGGATCCACACCTTCCCTGATCCTTAACAGGAGCAACAGCGTTCCTGTGGTAATAGCACATGGGAATATTAATACATAATATACATAAGATATCCTGTTCAGTAGAATTATAGGGATAAATGTCTCGGGAGGGTAACAAGGTGTTATGTCTGGACACAGGTAAAAGCTGTGTGAGAGGTATTACGTGAGACATGTAATATTCATGGCACTGCCATGTGGACCATAGGGTAATAAGTATTTAGAATCTCTGAGAGGGGCTGTCGGCTAGCAGGTCATAAATGATACTACACAGTAGTCAGTGTACACCTGGGGTGTCACATGTCAAAACTCACATGTGAAGTGAGATAAGGGGCTGTAAAAGTGGGTTCACGAGGCACATCGTCATGTTAAACATGAATTGGTAGAAGAGAGAAACTTTAGTCGTCCGGGCTATCGGCAATCGGCATACCATAGGGTCCAGTTACAAACAAATTCACGGGTGGTACACAGCTTAGCTTACTGCTTAGTACCCTTTAGATAATATAACCAAAACCAAAACTGGGTTTCATTAAATAAAAAAGGGGGGAGTGTTCTAACCTCTCGCTCCAGTTAACCTCGGTAGTATCAACTGGTAGGACTGGGTCGACAGTTCCAGTAGCAGCAACCCCCAAACCATCATCATCAGTAGCATTGAGACCCTGGTATAGGCTCTGTTCCTCAGGTGTAAGGTCGGCTAGGAAGTTAACCCCAACTCGGTAAGAGTCCTGGGCATCATTCAGGCGTACAATCTCCGCTAGGTTCTCTCGGAACACCCGGTACCTATATAATGGGAATGGGTCACGGGTTAATTAAGGTGCATGTTTGTTAGCTAGTAAATTAAGATGTTTTTTAGTATGGAGTGTGGTTTGTGTATGGGATTGTTGCGGGTTGCGAATATAATTTTGTATAATGTTTTGTGAACGGTTATAGTCGAGTCAGGGTTGTGGCGGGAAAGTGTAGTCATATAAGAGAGTATGATTTAGACAGCCGTGCTGATTTGTTTTGTAAAACCAAAAAAAGTATTATTCCTCGACTTCTGCAGTAGTGCAGACGTCCAGGAATAATACAGACTCTTATCTGTACCAAAATCTAACTTTGAGTACTTCCTAGGAATATAAGCCCGATCATCAATATGTTGTCAACTAAAATCAATGACAACACCAGTCATTTTTCTCCGGTACCATACATGTTTACACGTTAGTTCCCAGGTAAAAGCTAATTAATCGGTTATATAATATGAGATCATCGGTACGTGTTCATTTAGACATTCAACTCTCAATTTACCGTTTAAAGATTTGGGGTAACTTTGTCGTAATTCTAGAGGCACGGTTTATTGGGAGAGTCTGAATACTGAATAGTGAGTACCTGAAAGAAAGCTCATTTCCGGAGTAGCTCCTATGTTCGGTGGTCCGAAACTGGGAAAACAATGAAAGTAGTTTAGTGGGTGACTCGAGAGCTGCTTTGAGAGGGTCAACCGCTCTCACTTGACTGGCTGTCAGTACAGAAAGAAGTAACAAAAGGAAAATCATTTTTACTGAATTTACTCTGGAATTTACCTCTCAGATTTGACTCACCTAAATTAAACCACTTTGCACCTTGTGACAAGTGTTCACTTTTTGATCTGATTGGCACGTATTGTGGGGTTAACTAGATTTTAGATCTCCCTCAGCTGTGACGACAGAGAGAAAGAGCGAGCTTGATGTGAAGGAAGGTGGAAAGCAGGGAGTGAGAGAGAGAGAGAGAGAGAGTGAGAGAGTGAGAGAGAGAGAGAGAGTGAGAGAGTAATAGAGCGGTAAAAAAGTAAGAAAAATGAGCTAGCGGCTCTAGTAAAGCATACCAAAATAGCAATAGCATGTATTTTGCCCGTCTGTCTGTCTATGAAAATGGACTGGGTTTTCTGAAGCTGTCACCTGCCGGCCCAAAGGGGGGGGGAGGAAAAAACCCTTTCCAGAAGGGAAAACCCCCCCCGGGGGGGGCCCCCCTTTCTCTCTCAGTTTCCTCCCCTTCTCCCCGGGGCCCTCTCTTTTCTCTCTTTTCCCCGGGGGTCCTCTCCTTTTCCTCTCTGGGCCTCTTCTCTTTTTCCTCGCCCCCCCCCCCCCTTTCTCCCGCTCCCCCTTTTCTCTCCTCTACCCCTTTTTTACACGGGGGTTTGAAGAGGGGGTCCTGTAGGGGACTATCACCCCATTTTTGAAAAATTGGGGGTTTTTTAAAAATTTCCCCGGCCTCCATTTTAGATCAAAAAACAGAAAAACCGCCCAAAACAGGCCTGGGACCCCCCCCCCAAAACACACAAAAGGGGAACCCCTTAATACCCCCCTTTACCGAATCCCCAAACTATAGTGGGGGGGTGGAGTTTACCCCGCCCTTTTCCCCACGTGGGGGGAAAGGTTGCATCGTGAAAAACACAAAATCCTTTTAGAACTCCCGGGGGGGGGGGGGGGGGGCCGCGGAATTTAAATATCCATGTAAAAAATTTTAAACACGTCTGTTTTAATCCCGGGGGACTTTTAAAGGGGAATTAAAAGCCCATTTAAAAAAAATTTAAAAGGACTTTTAATCAAAAAAAATTTTTCAGTATTTTTAAAATAAAATGGGGGTTTTAAACCCCACTTTAATTTTTTTCTTCTAATGTCCCCCCCTACGTTAAAACCCAAACCAAGATGGGGGGGGGTTTAAGCCTCATTTTAGGGGGGCCCCCGGGTTTACCTCTAAGCAAAAACCCCGGGAAAATTTTAAAATTTTTTGGGACAAAATAAAAAGGGTTTTTAAAGTGAAAAAAAAACCCCCCGTTTTTGAAAAAAAATCAGTGGAATGGTTTGATGTCAAATTTAGAAGTAAAAAAATTTTTTGAGTCCCTAAAAAATCCTTAATTTAGGTTTTTTTTTTGGGTTTTTTTAGGTTTTTTTTGGGTTTTATGGGTTTAGGAAAAAACCCCAGAACAAAAAAAAAGAATATCTTTCTTTGGCCCTGGAAATTTTGCATCGATCATAGTGGCTATAACCTTTCATGACGTAGTATCCCAAAAACCAAACGGGTATTGCTTCATGTGGTAAAGGTTTTTTAGGTTTTATTCGTTACACAGACATCGCAGATCAAAATGGTTTTTCACTTAAAATGATTTCCTCACCAATACACGTCGATGAGTACCTATAACATGGTGTTCTGACAAGAGTTCGCCCTTAGCCTAAAGCATGTACCCGCCCCTATAACATGTACCGTTTGGGATAACCTAAGTCATAGAAAGGTTTATAGCCACTAAAATCGATACAGAATTTCACGCTGAGAAAGATGGTTTATTCATTTTGTTCTAGGACGTTCTGAAACCCATAAAAAACCAAAAAACCTAAAAAACCTAAAAATCGTAAATTTGGATTTGAGCACTAAATTTTTTTGACACCAAACACTATTCTGACCAAGTTTCATCAAAATGGGGCTGTTCTCTCTCACTCTAAAGCCTTCGGTGTTTTCTCTACTCGTTTCATAAGATGATTTTGAGATATCGTCTAGGCTAGAAATATGCATGTATGTAAAAAGGTGACCGCCACCCACGCCCCACGCAAAAGCAAGCCTAATCACCAGTGAACATTATGACATTCATGAATCGAAAGATGGGACCTTTAGTAGTACATTGGTGGTAAACATGTTTGGGTAACACATTTTGGAATGGTTTTGGAAGTTATAATTTAATGTCTTTTAATGTCTTTATAATGGCCTTTAATGTCTTTAATGTCCAAATAATACGGACATTTAAGTCCAAAAATCGAGGGACATTAAAGGACATTTTAAACGGCCACCCCCCCAAAAACCACAACACCCACCCAAACCATTACCTTTTCTCCATCATTTATACTTTGACGATTCCTAACCCACGCTTCCATATGCCCTGAGGGTCCTCACAGCATTTCCCCACCATCTCACAGCTGCTATAACTCATTCCTTTGTTGGTGTGAAGCCAGTCTTCCATTTAGCTGCTCTCGGCGAAGAAGATCTGACTGGGTTGGGGTGCAGCTAGCGGGAGTCGAGATAGAGTAGAGCCGCGAGAGAAACCGAGGCGCGAGATCGCGCATAGGAGACTAGCGACGCTTTGCAGCTCGAGATTTCGTCGATGGCATCATCTCTCCGGTTCTCTATCTCCATCTCAGATTCACCTCGTGCCTAATCACTCTATCCTTTAGTCTCACTCACCTTCCTTCCTCAGGTTGAGCCTATCAGTTCATGTAACGCCGGTTATGAGATTTCTTACTCTCCTTATCTGCCATCGAGCCTTCATGAAGCAGCCAGGGAATATCGGGACAAGTCCATTGACATACCGGAAATAACCCATCAAATGGAGGAAGCACAGGCAAAATCAGGTTGGTGTTTCATCACACATACAAGGTGGGCCACGGATTGTTGGTCATGGTTAGCGAGGTGGTGTGTCAAAACGGTGATAGTTGTGAGAATAAAAATTATGGGAGCACTCTGGATCAATTCCTTGGTAACTTTTTCCATAATTTTTTGTCAAAAATTCGAAAATTCATTTTTCATTCCTTCATTCATTTCTCGTTCATTCATGATGTGAGCATCCTAATTTTCCATCATTAAGCTATTTTTCTTTGGCTTGAATTTATCTTTCCATTGAGCACCATAAAACTCAAATTGAAGCACCAGGTCACATGACAGTTGAGAAAATGAACATGCATGATTTTGGCTCTTTTTGCGACTTTCAATCGGCTGTATCACCGCTACCTTACCTTTAATCTTTTTGAAACTTTGGGTGAACATTGGATAAGCAAAGATCTTTGCTCACAAGAGAAATCAAGGTCAAAGGTCAAAGTTCATTTTTCATTTTTGTTAGCTCATTCCGTTCATTCAGGAACCAACATCCCTAAAGTGATGAAAATGCTTGGGTTTTGTTTGGCACATGTCCTGCAATGACAGAGAGGTGTAATAGCGTGTTTCCGGGCTAGTTTGTGGGTATCCATGTGATCATGCTGATATCTGACACCTTTTCTGAACCATACTTGAGGGATTTTCTCAAATTCAAGCATGTAACTTGGTTTTTCTGCGATTAGTACCGTGCAACAATGTTATGAGATCTCATCAAACCTCAAAAATGATGATTAGCTCAATGAAATGAGTTGATTTACGATTGAAAAGATTAAAATCGATGTCAAATTGAACGAAACGAACAATGTCGATCATAAATCAACTACAGTCGGACCCCGATTTACCGGGATCCTCGGGGGAAGCCATTTTGCCCGGTAAATCGGGGTGCCCGGTATATCGGGGTAGAGCATATTTGACCCATAAACCCTACCCATAAATCCTACTTTTGTCCAAAATTCTATACCAAGACACCTCTAACTGCATAGTATACATTTATTGATGACAATATGATCATTGCTTTTGTCATTAGAAATAGAAAATTTAAAAAATTCAAAAAAAATTGTAAAGACTTTTTCTAAGGTAAACCACCCCGACCAAGTCCGAATCGTGTTTCGAATCGGTGCATCTTATCGCATGTCCTGCCGCTAATTAGACGGTTCGAAACGAACCGATACGTGATACCATGCCGAATCTGGGCACCGTAAGCGGGGTGAGTAAGTATCAAAGTTTCAAAATAACTTTTTCTCTGAAAATTTACGGGGAGCATCGATCAAAGCATTGACAATGATTCTGTAAAATTTTGCAAAAAAAGTTATGAAATTTTTCTAAGGTATACCAGCCAAGTTCGAATCGTGTTTCGAATCGGTGCATCTTATCACGTGTCCTGCCGCTAATTAGACGGTTCGAAACGAACCGATACGTGATCCCCAATAGACCTAGCGAATTGAAAATGCAAGTTTACCAACCGGCAAAACTTTCGAAAATTTTCCAAAAAAAATCGGGGGAAAGAAATCCTCCCGGTAAATCGGGGTTCCGGTAAATCGGGGCCCGGTAAATCGGGGTCCGACTGTAATTTCATTGAGCTAATCATCATTTTTGAGGTTTGATGAGATCTCATAACATTGTTGCACGGTACTAATCGCAGAAAAACCAAGTTACATGCTTGAATTTGAGAAAATCCCTCAAGTATGGTTCAGAAAAGGTGTCAGATATCATCATGATCACATGGATACCCACAAACTAGCCCGGAAACACGCTATTACACCTCTCTGTCATTGCAGGACATGGGCCAAACAAAACCCAAACATTTTCATCACTTTAGGCATGTTGGTTCCTGAATGAACGGAATGAACAAACAAAAATGAAAAATGAACTTTGACCTTTGACCTTGATTTTTCTTGTGAGCAAAGATCTTTGCTTATCCAATGTTTTCCCAAATTTTTAAGAAGATTGAACGGAAGGTCGCCGTGATATAGCTCATTGAAAGTCACAAAAAGAGCCAAAATCATGCATGAACATTTCCTCAACTGCTGTGTGACCTGGTGCTTCAATTTCATTTTTATGGTGCTCATTGGAAAGATAAATTCAAGCCAAAGAAAAATAGCTTAATGATGGAAAATTAGGATGCTCACATCATGAATGAACGAGAAATGAATGAAGGAATGAAAAATGAATTTTCGAATTTTTGACAAAAAATTATGGAAAAAGTTACCAAGGAATTGATCCAGAGTGCTCCCATAATTTTTATTCTCACAACTATCACCGTTTTGACACACCACCTCGCTAACCATGACCAACAATCCGTGGCCCACCTTGTACAAACGGGGTATATTTTGGTGTTTCGTCTGTTTTTATGAAGGAGCAGTGATGTCAGGGTGGGTTGAGAGACGGCGGGTTAAATGTTTTATGTCTCTTGCCGCTGCTAGGGGAATTCTCTACCGACTAGGTGAATTGGATCAGTCTTGTTTTACGTCTCCTTCTCTCGCCCACCAATCTCTCTTTCTTTCCCTTCTCTTACCTTCCATCCCATATTTTCATTTCCTCTATACGAGGTTGCACAGAGAGTAATTCACACACATATAATATATAATAACATTGCTAATTGCCCGTTTGATATTGTGCAGGGTTGTTGCAAGAGGAGTGTAAATTGCTGAGGGAGAAACTGGCGGAGCGTGAAGACACTGCTAAGAAACTTGCCAAGCAGCAGAAACAGCTGCTGGGAAGTCAGGATACCGCTTCAAATGAGGTAACCCACCTTCCTCTCGAGCCTAGGGGAGAAAGATAGATCATTTCTAAATCAAATTATACGGGAATAATATATTCGACTTCTGATACTCTTCACTCCGTATATATTTTATTTAGTCTCCTACTTAGTACCAGCATGTGAAGTCACTAACTCTTCCTTTTTTTTCCAGATGTCTGACATGCGGAAGCGTCTCGAGGAGCTATCAAAAGAGCTCCTGTTGGAGAGGGTGAAAGTGCAGCGGCTGGAGAGTACCATGTCCCACTCTAACCAGTCCATTACATCATTCGTGTCGAGGGACAGCCCGGTCACCATCACACCCTCTAAACTCCCGGACCATGTCGTCAATACACCCTCTAAAATCCCGGACCATGTCGTCAATACACCCTCTAAACTCCATGAAAATGTCGTCAATACACCTTCTAAACACCCCTCTACTAGAACCAGGGCAGGTTCCATCCGTGGTACTGGGACCGGAACCAGAGACCGGCGTAGAACTTTCACAGAAGGGTCAGATAAAGGTGTGATACCCCAACCGCAGACAGCACAAATGGTAGGAGCGGATATACCTCCTCCCATCCCTGCCAAACTGTCCACTTTGAAGCGGGGAGGAACCAGGGGGTCGGGCATTAGTACAAAGGGTCAGGTAAGTAGTGCGGGACAGACCCACCATGGTGCGCCACTCAGAGGTAATGGGCAGGCTGGAGAGCACCAGACAAGAGAGGGACGGAGCAATAGCCTGATTGGGGAGCACCAGGGCAGGAGTAATGTCCAGATAGATGGGGAACACCAGGGAAAGACTACTGGCCAGATAGGGGAACATCAGGGTTCTATAAACTTGAATCTGCCACCACCGGGTGTCGGGGACCAGTACTCAATTGGACCACCCGCTAACCCTCACAATAGGGTCCAGGGAGGAGGTGTACAACAACAGGGAGGAGTTGGTATACATCTGCAACAGGGTGGAGGTGTTCAACAAACCGTCGGCAATATGAACCAAATGTGTAATGGAGGACATTCTGATACGATTCATTTCCAGTCAACAGTACCTTGTAATGGGATGATAAAACCGTGTAATAGTGGGGTAGCGCCTTGTAACACCGGGGTAGCGCCTTGTAACACCGGGGTAGCGCCTTGTAACACCGGGGTAGCGCCTTGTAACACCGGGGTAGCGCCTTGTAACACCGGGGTAGCGCCTTGTAACAGCGGGGTAGCGCCTTGTAACAGTGGGATAGCGCCTTGTAATAGTGGGGTAGCGCCTTGTAATAGCGGGGTAGCACCTTGTAACACCGGGGTAGCGCCTTGTAACACTGGGGTAGCGCCTTGTAACAGCGGGGTAGCGCCTTGTAACACCGGGGTAGCGCCTTGTAACACTGGGGTAGCGCCTTGTAACACCGGGGTAGCGCCTTGTAACAGTGGAGTAGCGTCTTGTCACACCGGGGTAGCGTCTTGTAACAGCGGTGTCACAGAGCCTGATGTAAAAGTGTCTCGAGAGGGTAAGCGATGTAACAGCAACTCAGACAGCGGATTTGTGTCTAATCGAAACTCCACTGCCAGTGGTTTGAGTGACACGGGTAGCTCCAATCTACCATCGTCTAACCGAGTATCCGGCCACTTTCCTACCCCCCTGACACCGCCAACATCACCAGACACCCCGTCCCTCAGAAAACCACCACCTGCACCCCCAGTACCGGTATTACCTCCTAAAGCCCACTCGCCACCCCAGACTGCTGTAGCGCCACCAGTCCCAACATTGCCACCCAAAGCGCCCCCAGCCGCACCTCCTCCTCCTCCATCGGCCCCTACAGCACCCAAAGCCCCATCTGCACCGGCCGCACCTCGAGCCCCCGGTGCACCAAGAGCCCCGGGTGCCCCTCCTGCACCCGGAGGTGGACGTGGAGTATTAGTGAATCCTGGCGTGCAGACATTATCAAGAAAACCGTCAGTTAAACTTCCCCTGCTGCATTGGAACCCTGTAAAACACAGTGTAGGGTATGTACCCAATTAGCTAGGTTGTTTTAATTAGCTAATTAGGTTTGATGCTTTACTCTTTAGTTTGGTAGGTAATTGGCAGAACATAACGGGTGTTTTCTCTCACAGGAGTTATTGGAAAGCGGTCGATGTCAGCTCAGTGCTGAACCAACTGAATCTAAGAGAATTTGAGGAACAGTTCCAAATCAGAAACACGCCCACTTTGAGTAATGTTACCAAGATTCTAAAGAAGAAGGTGGTGACTCTGTCCATTTTGGATTCTAACAGAGCCCGTAATGCCATGATTATCCAGCGGCGTGTTGCCCTTCCGGCTCCTGACATTGCTCGATCTGTTGAGGAGACAGACCTTGCAAAGTTACCTGGTACGTCGATACTTGAACTGTCCGTACTTTTGTTTTTAGTCAAAAGTCTGCAGCGTGATCAAGTAGTTAAATTCAAATTGCCTCCCTTAGCTCGCAGTTTACTGATTGTAGCGCGCGGCCTGCTGAGTCTGGAGTTCAGCGCGCGTTCGTCACGCCACTATGGCGGGGGGTGAGAATGGGGCAAGCTGCGTCACACATCCCCCGGAAGCTCACCCAGCTTCCGTTCTTTGTTCTGTTTGGCCTTGTTCCAACTCACACCCTATTTCAGTGTGGGCTGTGGAGCTATTACACGGATGTGTGCCCTCCCGAGAGGAGTCTACTCAGTTGCTCCAAAAAGCAGAGCAAATATCAGAGTACGGAGAGGCTGAATTATTCTGTTATCATCTTTGTAAAGTTGCACGATATGATAGGAAACTGGGAGTCATGCAATTTATTGGTTCATTCGACGAGCAACACACTCGGCTTACCAATCAGGTAACTATATTGCAGGAGGGTGTTTGTGATAACTACTTTCTGTTACTATCCGTAGTTTTCTCTCTCTCTCCCTCTCTCTCTATCTCTCTCTCTCTCTCTCTCTCTCTCTCTCTCTCTCCTCTCTCTCTCCTCTCTCTCTCTCTCCCTCTCTCTCTCTCTCTCTCTCTCTCTCTCTCTCTCTCTCTCTCTCTCTCTCTCTCTCTCTCTCTCTCTCTCTCTCTCTAACTCCGTATCCCTGTCAGGTGTCTGCAATTCATCAAGCGAGCTACTCTGTAAAAGATAGTACCAGCCTCAGAAAAGTTCTGGAAGTTATCCTAGCCCTTGGAAATTACATGAACTGTAACAAGAAAGGCTTGGCCTCTGGTTTTAAAATTCAGAGTCTCTCAAAGGTACGAGTAACTTTAATTAGAGGGGCAATGTCTAATTTAGTGGGGAGGGATGGGGACTATGTGTGTGTAATTACCACAAGAAAGTAGGGGAGGGGGTTATTACAGTACTGCACTCTCTCCTTCTGGTACAGCAGCAGCTGCTTCTTGACTATTATTAAACTTTCCCTCTTCATTTCCTCCTTTGTCCCGCTCTTTCTTCTTTTGTTCTCTGTCTCTTACCCTACCCCCCCAATCTCCCCTCCCCCATTGTTCTACAATAACCTCTCACCCCCAGGTTGCAGAAACCCACAGTGGAGACTACAAGGTTACCCTTCTACACTATATTGTAAGGACAGTCCGCTCTACCATACCAGAGATAGCTGGATTTACCTTGGAATTTGGGGACCTCGGACAGGCACAAAAGGTACAGTGTGATGTTTGCTGTGTCACTTAAATAAGTCTAATTAGACTATTAACTGAAACTCAATATGTTGGTCACGCGACGTCCTCCACCCCCCCCCCCCCCCCCAATGACAAATAAGCTAACTTTTCTAACCCACTGCACACACAGGTGTCACTCCCCCAACACCCCATCTCCTCCACACACAGGTGTCACTCGACTCCTCCAACACCCCATCTCTTCCACACACAGGTGTCACTCCCCCAACACCCCATCTCTTCCACACACAGGTGTCACTCCTCCAACACCCCATCTCTTCCACACACAGGTGTCACTCCTCCAACACCCCATCTCTTCCACACACAGGTGTCACTCCTCCAACACCCCATCTCTTCCACACACAGGTGTCACTCCTCCAACACCCCATCTCTTCCACACACAGGTGTCACTCCTCCAACACCCCATCTCTTCCACACACAGGTGTCACTCCTCCAACACCCCATCTCTTCCACACACAGGTGTCACTGCGAGATCTTGTCGAGGAGATCCAGGAAATGAAGAAGAATGTAGATACCCTGCTAGATGAGAGGGAGAAACAACCAGAGAACTTTGTTCTGTTTAGTTTCTACAAGAGAGCAGAGAGGAAGGTCCGGAAACTGGGAGAACAGACTCGTGACATGCTTCATGGGTACGAGGCAGTATGTAAGGCATTCGGAGAAAACCCGAAACGAATGGAACCCAATGAGTTTTTCAAGTTTTTTACAGAGTTTTTCGTACAGGTAACTCTCTAATTTATAATCTTGATCTATTAGTATTCAAGGGATTGCTGTGATTTCACCAAATTGGTTAAATATTCCGTCATCCCATTATGACCCCCAGTTTATTAAATACCCCATTATCCCATAATGACCACCTCCCCCAGTTTGAATACCCCATCATCCCACATAATGATCCCCTCCTCCCTCAGTTTGAAAAAGTGGAGCGGCAGATTATCGAAGAAGAGATACAAGCCAAGAAATCAGCAGTAGAACCCCTGTCTCGGGATGCCTCAAGGGAGCTGGTACATGAGGCCATGCTGAAACGTGCACAAATGCAGTGATTCAGAGGCAGATCTGGGGAAATGTTTATTTTCGTATTGATTTGTTTAATATTTTTTTTCGTACAATTGGTAAATATCACTGCGCTGGCAAGCGCAAAGGTGACCATCTCCTCCCCCCAGCCGCGCGTGCCAGAATGCAGTAATAAGTTTTTTCAGTTTTTAGCCAAAAATGGCATTTTGCGACGCCCATAGCGAGGCCCCCACTGCACCGATCAGTCTGAAATTTGGTATACAGTGTCACATAGTCTAGATCTACTGTAGTTCAAAAGGGCAAGTCTCTATCTCTTTTAGTTTTAGAGATACAGCATCGTGCCAAAAGCAATAAATGTCCCGGGTCTATCTATCTATCTATCTATCTATCTATCTATCTATCTATGGATAGACGCTGTTTTTACCAAATTTATAATCATTTTTGAGAGAAAACGACATAAGATAGACACTTCTCGTTTGTTGCATTCGAAAGATAATCGTTCGAATTGTGTAGTCGAATAGTTTTCATATTCTAGGTCCAACCAGAACGTCTTAACAAAGTGTCATAAAGAAAAGACATTTTTCAAATCAACCAAATTTCTTTGAGCTCAGTTTACATCCTGAAGACGGCTTCTGATTGAAAAACGGAGACCACACTTATGAAAGATAATCGTCTAAACTTTCAGAAACTATATTGCGAATTTGTGAAACTCTATTTCTAAGGGTCTCAAATCGCGTCTGAAGTGTTAAGACTGTATGAAAATAGATATGACGAATGTGCGTTTTTCGCCATAGCGACCTCAAATCTTGTCCAATCGATCTCAAACTTGGTCAGCCTCTTTAACTAGATGAGGCTGATAATAATACATCCCCATCATGACGTTATAACGTCGTGACGTCACGTTATGACGTCACAATGACGTCAAAATTGAAATTTTCGTATTTCAGCGATTCCGGACGGTCTTTACACGTTCTGCTACGTCCAGACATGTATAACATTGTATTTCACATCGGAAAATACCAAAAATATACCGAAATTATGCCAAAAACTAACAGAAATTAGTTGGCTGGAAAGGTGACCACTTTTGTTGTCAAACTGACACCTTTGCCCGGCCCGGGTTACGGATATCATCGATGGGGCAAATCAGGGGGCAAATCAGGGAGTTGGAGAGAGAGAAAGAGAGCGAGAGAGATAGAGAGATAGAGATAGAGAGAGAAATCAGAGAGGGAAAGATAGTGATGTTAAAACCCGGAGAGGGCAAAGGTGTCAGTTTGACAACAAAAGTGGTCACCTTTCCAGCCAACTAATTTCTGTTAGTTTTTGGCATAATATATTCATATTTTAATAACGTTTTAAAGATAAAGCGTTACAGAGAGAGGGTTTTAAAATGATCATCATTATCCGTTTATCAATTGAATTACAGATTCATTTTGCTCTTTTTGAGGTGCTCATCTATAATTAATCACACAGGTTTTCTATGAATTATAATTTTACATGATCACATTGAGTGGGTAAAATTAAGTTATAAGTTACAGAGTTATAAAGGGAATAAAGTATCAGATAATGTTTGATGTAATCACTATTATTTTCACGGCAAATCGAATTGTTTTAGTACACGTGGTAAACAAGAAGAACGTGTCAGTTGCTCTAATACTATACATGACTCATCAGCTGCTCATTGACGCTGATCATGACAGTGAGTGTAAGTATGACTATCAGTTGGTAATGGTAAAGAAGTTACCCCTCCCTTGCCGGCGTGCGAAGCACACCAAACGAAGGCCGCGAGGTGCGAGGTATCTTCGATACCAAGACTATCAGCAACACTCACCAGACACGTTCTTCTTCAATTACTAGATGATCTCAATTGGGAGATTAATCTCAAATCTGTCAGGCATGGCAATGGCATCGGGACGCCTTCTCTCCAGCCTAGACTTGCATTGACAATGACATGTCAGTGTCACATTATACCAATTACCAGTCTGCCTGTGACTGTGAGCCCAAAAGGGCGTTTCAATCTATATTATCTGGCGGCGCCGACCCGATCTGAGCGCACAGAGAATCAAAATAGGGTCTGCCGCGGCTAGACAGGTTTCAACTGTCTGACGCCGCGGACTCCATCTGATCCTGTCTCGCAGCACCAGACTCCGATTTGATTTTGATTCTCAGATGGGGTCTGCCGTGCCATACAGGTCTGATCGCGTTGTCAAATCGGGGTCATACAGGGTTTCAACGAGAGAAAGAAAGCCTGTTTCCCCCCGGCCCCCTCCCCCCCGCCTGTGTACTATGGCAATGCCTAGACTTTCTGTGCACCGTCATTTCCACCTTCCAGTATCAAAATAGAACTCATCCTGGCATGGTCAGACAACTCTCGATTCACCAGGTTACGCGGCCCGGTGCGAAGAGGACGGTCTTATATGAGACAAACAAGGCTTTGATACGGTTTATCGCCACCTGGTTAACCGTAAATCAAGACCAGGTGAATCGAGAGTTGACTGCATTTTACCAAATATAAAGACGATAATCTCAGTTTTGTAAAAAAGAGGGTCACTCTGACATGAAAAAGGGTCACACACATAACAAAATCTGCACAGTTTTCAGGTTGTATTTTCATTTTTAGTTTCATGGAAAAGTCTTTCAGATACAGCTAGGATTAAAATATTTAAGAAGTCCCAATCCATTCCGATATAATTTATCCCTTACTTTTCTGTTGGTTCAACCACCACACAATAGCCAAAATACAGCCTGGAGGCTTCGGTTTACTCTCATCAAAGGCGAATGTTTCGATTTCGTCACGTGCAATCTCGAATGCACCTCCACAACCTCGCCTTCTTCAGCTAGTACCGCCGCCTGAAACAAGGGAAATTGGGTAAAAAAAACGGGGAACTGGGATAGGTGACATTATTTGATCTACCGAACCCTCACAGAGCGCGGTGTGAGCCACCTAAGTAATATAACTTGTCACATTTGTGCAGAGAGAAAGAGAGCTCTCATTATATGTCAAGAAGTATAACACATAAGAAGGGTCAAGTTTTCACTGGCAGCAGTGCTTCTGTGGCGCAATAGGTTAGCGCGTTTGACTGTTAATCAAAAGGTTGCTGGTTCAAGCCCAGCCAGGAGCGTACATTTTGTACCATCCATTTTAACACTGTTATAGTTGTACCACGTTTAAACATGGATTACCTTACTCTCGCATATTTCAAGAAACTTTTAAACAAGAAACTTTTTTTTCTAGGAAACTACAGGTGTAAGCAATCCAAAAACAAAAAGAGTTTCTCCTTTATCAAGAAACTAAACAAGTTACACGGTCGCTTGTAGTGGGAAAACGGTAATGGAAGACGAAGATACAGTAAGACGACGCGCAACCGTGGCCAATCAGTACGCTAGTACGTGCTGACACATGAACTTTTTGCCGCGCGTTATGCAACGTGTGTGTCTCATTACTGTATTTCGCGATACCGTATTTTGACTGCAAGCAGCACTGTTAGCTAGGGGTGTTCTATTTTGTTGTGGTGTCTCTGAATTGTGTGATTTGCATTTGAAAAGTTTCTTATAGAAAAGTTTCTTACTAAAGCGTTTCTTAAAAAACGAGAGTAAGGTATTAGACAGGTTACACTGTACCTCCGTCCTCCATGCATGGGGGGGGGGGGACAGGGCAATATTTTACGATTGACAGGTTACTAAGTAGCTGCTGTTTTATTAACAGCAGACACTGTGTACAGTGTAACCTGTAAATCGTAAAATATTTACCGACATACTGGGAACATGTCAAGTGAAATAACTAACCCTGAGTTTCCCGTTGTTCGTCAGTAACCTCGGTATAAAACATGTGCTGCCGCTCTCCACTGGTACCCACCCCATTAACAACTCTAGTTATCAGGTTCAACTTGTCCACCCCTATCCGGTATCCTGTCTCTTCAAACACCTCAGCAGCAGCTATATTCTCTGGAGGCTCTGTCCTATCTGCAATTGGAAGGGTAAATATTAGTTTTCGTTTCCTGACCCCGCAGTCACTGAGCTCCCTTGCAAAACACCCATTGGAACCGACCGAAACAAGTAAAAAACCAATCAGAACTCGTTATTTAGGTCACGTGACTGGTTATCAGCCGATCAGGGACCAGTATTTCTTACCGATGATTCCCGCACACAACTCATAGGTAAGGCCATGTTCGGTAGAGTACTCGTTCTCTAGGGATAGTCTCCGGGGTCCAGGGGACACTTTGGGCCGCCTCCGACTTAACAAACACCGCTGGTCGAAACTGTCCTCACAAACACAAACACCTGTAACCATAGCGGGGGATTAATACAACGGTAGAGAATTTTACAAAAGCTACTAAAATCTCAACATGTTACGAATTATACAAAATTATTACACAACAATCATGTTACATAAAATGTGATGTACTAACATTTCTGGAAGTATTATAAATGAGAATGGCAACACTATCATGAGTCTTTGCTAGCTCCCAGGTCTTCTTATGGCCGTTGATATCGAACTTGATAGCGAAAGGGTTTCAGATATTTGGGATTCTCAAGGGGTCCCAACCAAGCATTCTTTATAGAGGACATTCTGGTAAAGACGCGTCTAAAAATGGTGACAGTTGATCCTCTTCTTTAACATAAACTGCAATAAGCTGTTAGCCGGTGGTTATAGGGGATTGCAACCACAGGGGGTCAGGGTAACCGGGGTAACAATGCCTGGCGCTCAGATCGGCACCGCCAGACAGGGGTAACAAAGGACGAAATAAAAGAAACATTTTAATGGGGGAATGATGGATTATTAGTACTTGTAAAAACAGCTCACACAAAACACACACACACAAACACTCCCAAAAAGAAAACAAGAAGAAATATATATCATTTCCCAATTAACATATTATTTCTCTAAAGTTTTAATTAAGTATTTTCCAGAGAAATGACAACCCTGCCGATTTTCTAAAGCGGACACAGTCCAAAAACACAATAACTTCTACATACTCTACTGTTGTCTCCCCCAATTGCTTAATAAGTTGACGTACTAGAAAAACAAATTTATAATCAAATTATTATCACACCTTATTTTAATTAACAAATCACTTGTGGGCTAATTAAGTAGGCAACGCCGCAACTGTGAAACAGTAGTTTCCCCAGTTACAATTGTGTATGTGTGGGTTGGTATCTCCCCGGACATGTGTCTTGAGACAATACCACCCACACAAACACACTGGTAACCATGGTAAATGCTAACAATAGTAACTGGTAACCATGGTAACAAGCTTAGGGTTCCCAACAAGGATAATAATGTAATGTCTATCAATGAATCGATAGGTTATAATACTGATATATAGAAGGGGAAAGACTCTCTATGTACATAACACACAAGTATTACAAAATCAATAATATTATATACTAAAGCAAAGGGGAATCAAGACGCTGTATCTCACCCCCAAACAACACAATTCGTTAATTGTGGTGCGGTATATTTTGCCTTGTTCTAACCTCTCTCCCCCCGGGTTTGAACAACACAACTTTTCTACCAGCTGAACATTTTCCAAGCCTCTGATAGTAATCTTTTACAAAGTTAACCTTTTGTTGAGTAACATCCCTATTGACGGGCCTATTGATATAATGACCAATTGACAGGATAAATCTCTGTTGCATGATGCGAGTATATTAATCATGTTGCCCTCTACATACCGCGAACCAACAACCGTTCAGCTTGCCTTGCTCTTCCCTCCCTCACCACCCCCCGGTAAATGAGAGAGCATAACAATCGTTCAGCAACGTACTACACTACTACAACAACACACTCCACATGGCTGTGTTGTTTTAGTATGACTGATCAAAACTAACAACACACTAAATTCCCCTTTCCCAGCAAATCATAACACTACTCAAAAAGTTTTCCCTCTGACAGATTTTTATACTGACGAAAAATTCTGCCAATCAATTGGGTAGATAGATCACTTTTAGTCCCTGTGAGGTGTCCACCAATACATTGTTTGACTAGGAGGTTGTAGGGGTACCTGAGGGGAGTGGATATGAAAAGTGGATAGGAGTTCAATGCAGTGTGCAGAAGGGGAGTTCACGCGGCAGAAAGAGAGATAGTAAGAGAGAGAAAGAGAGACAGACCGAGAGACAGAGAGAGACAAACCGAGAAACAGAAAGATAGAGAGAGAGAGAGACAGATAGAGTTCTTACGAGGAATGTGGGTTTGTAGGTCAGTGTGGTCTAATGGTGGGGCTGCTCCCGATCCGTTCCGTTCCCGTTTTTCCCAGTATGGCTGTGGAGGAATAGAAGGGATATTAGTCTTGGGTTTAGTACACAGTTTAGTACAGGGTGTTCCGTGTTATGTGCTTTAAAACATAAAAAAGTTTATGATCAATTGCACGTTTTGCCTCATAATTAGCTTATTTTCACTGTATTACAAAGCTGTTTTGTTCTGCTGATCTTAGCTGTGCTTTACAAATTACACACTTAAGGGGCTATAAAAGTTGTGACATAGGGGCTATTATAATGATTGAGAATATGTGGAAAGTAGAAATGAGAAGTGATATATGGGAGAGATAAACATGTTTTGAATATATATCAGCAACTGCCAAATAACCCGCTTACCCGCTTTTTACATTCCACAGCTCTTGGTACTGCAACAAAAGTGTATCATGTGTGTGTACTGTGCAGTGTGTGTGTGTGTGTGTGTGTGTGTGTGTGTGTGTGTGTGTGTGTGTGTGTGTGTGTGTGTGTGTGTGTGTGTGTGTGTGTGTGTGTGTGTGTGTGTGTGTGTGTGTGTGTGTGTGTGTGGGGACTATTGTGGCGAGATGGAGTTTATTAGATCATGCAGATATTCACACGCGCACATGCACATTGCACACACCCGTACTCCTTCATAAAACAAATCATCGTTATATCTTACCGTGTTTTGGGGGTTTTCAGCGAGGATTTTCTCAATTTTTAGTTTAACCTGCTCCATATCTTTCTTCTCCTGGTTTTTGTCCTCTCTCAGTCGCAATAAACTGGAGGTGATTAGCGAATAAGATCCCAATAAGATTTCAAAAAAACTAGCGACTGTTTCACATCCTTAATTGAGACTTAAATAATACTGTCAGTGTATACAATTGAGACTTAAATAATACTGTCAGTGTATACAATGTAGTGTACCTTGTATAAGAGGGTCCACAGATAATCTTGGAAAAGTTACTACAGCAACTATTTGTTGTATATGGATTCCTCACCACCTCCCCATGCCTCTGTGCCCAACTACCCTTTATCTCTTCATTAGTAGTCTGATTTGTACCAACTAGGTAGCTATGGAAACCCGCTAAACCCAGCACAGACCATACTGCGAAGAAGGCTATGAGGGCTTCAATAACACTGGCGGGTGTTTCACTCATGGCTGATATTAGAGTTTTGTCCTCCTCTTGAGCAACTGAAATGGAAGGTATGTCAGACGTTCGAGGCAGTTATTAATTGACTAACTGATTAAAAAACATTATGAAACAGCCTGTTTCTGCAGCAGCCTGAGCTGGAACAAGTCGCCAAACAACTGTGCTTGTTGTGTTGCCGAAGACCCCGGTCCTGGTCCCCAGAGTGAGTGGATGCGCGCGTTGGAGGAGTTACCTGCGCGCATCATACACTGTGGACACACGACACCGCGCCCTCCAAACATGTGCGTTACAAACTGTGTCACTGAGTGTCCACCACCACTCGGGCAGTTCATCGTGTGAGTGTAACAGAAATAGTAGTACATGATTGTACACGATATATGGTCAACATTTTCCTGGGACACCCTGTACACTTACGCATGACGATGTGAGCGATGCTGAACGCCAACACGAAGATACAGAGAAGAGTTATTGTGACAATCATAAGGTAGAAATAACGGTAGTTTCGCTTTCCAACACAGTTACCAACCCACGGGCAGTGGTGGTCGAACCGCTCTGGAGAGGAGAGAGATTGTTACCTTAACTAGAGTGAGAGAGAGAGAATGGTGATGCAGGGTTACTGTTTCATGAATCATGAATATATGAGCGAAATAAGGTTAGAGAAAATGAACTGGGAGGTCTCTAGAATAATAACACACGAAATGTGATACACACATTGGAACATAAAACAATTCGCTACGTGTGGAAGATTAAATATCAGAAGGAATGGGGGAAGCATTCTGTATGGTATGAGAAGGAGAAGAAAATGCAAATCAATAAATCATTACCAGCGAATATTGTTTGTTTGCTAGTAAGTATTACTTACCTATACAGTTATCACACATACTGCAGTGGGAGGCGCGAGGGGGCCGGAATATTTTACACGTAAAACAATACTTTAGTTTCACCGTCTCCCCATTGATAACAACGTCCTTCGTCCGAGGAGGATTCCGGAAGTTTGTAGGTTGCGTCAGGTCGACATTATCTGAGAGGGATTCTCATTAATACGGGTACTAGAAACTTTTAGTATTCATAGAACTTTCAGAGAATTGAGAATCAGTAGAAACTGTCACTTTTAATTGGATTTTTAACCAATCTAGTTTTTTGTGATGAAAATGAATACTAGTGATTGAAATAGTCAAGAAATTTAATTCTCGGGGAAGTAGTTGGGGATCGCAAAACTGTTGAGTGCTGCTATTAAGCACATTTATCAATTTGAGAGATAATACTTTATAGCTTGATTGGCTTCTGTAGAATCAAATTATACAGTTTGATCGACACACCGCTACGATCAACTAGGCCGCACCAATACCTATTTCTCCCTCTAACAACTGTCTAAAATTAGATTGTATAGAGGTTCCTTCTAACGCTGAACTATGACATCATGTTTATTGTATCAGGATGATGCCTAAAATACTTTTTAATATTTCTGTCTACAACTCAGCTGTAGTATCTCCAGCTCTCTTTTTCTCTCCCTCCCTTCTTATCTCTCCCTCTCTCTCCCTCTATCTCCCTCTCTCTCTCTCTCTCTAGCACCGGATAATAGCACTAAATATATTTTAAAATGACAACATACATGAACAATCAGCTCCTATTATATATCTTTGATAAGTCAAAGGTAGATTTAAGATAGAATTCTATCCAATTTGTCATGGTGATCATGCTCATTATTCAACAAAATGAGGTCACAAGATAGAGGTAGTGGAAGAAGAAACTGGGGCGATCTAAATAACCCCACCCTGGTTCATGTCTAGACAAGTTTAAATGCATGATAACGAACTTCTGACCCGTTCTGACGTGGCTTCGTGTGCATGATGGGGACGATTCTTATGAAAATAAAGCTGTGGTTAACTAATACTAAGATGACTAATATTTATTGTGACTTACTATCGGCGCCCCGATCGTTAAATAGCGCCTCGTCTCCGGTTGCTCTAGGTAGGATCCCAGGATCGGAGAATGACGTCCGAAACAAGAAGAGGAGAGTGAAGGCTAGCAGAACACCGGCTATTACTGGTATTGACCAGTGAAGATGCGTTGCAAGGTATTCCGCACTGTGGGGGAGAGAGAGAGGGCGTTAGTAGAGGTAGTGTGGGCAGGGTTTTAATATTAGGGGGCAGTACAATGGGAGGTAGGAGAGTAGGAGAGCAGTGGGAGGTAGAAGAATGTATAATGGAGAAATAGAAGATATTGTAGGATACAAATTTCAAAGTTTAGTGTAAGTTCATCATCTCCAATGTAGCTACTGTTATACATAATCTACAGTACTATACCCGTATCATCCTGGTGTATATATTTTCGGCCCCTGACTTGTCAGAAAATTATCATCCGTTCTATAGAGTTCCTGTCCCATTGTATAAATCAGAACTATGTTACCTACGTTGCCCATTGTTTGCTGTGTTTTAGAACACACTGTACACGTGTATTGTGTGTGTAAGAACACTGCGTGTGACAATGGTCATGTACTATGAAAGTGCATAAGTGTTTTGTGAGAGGAAGAGAGAGAGAGAGATAGAGATAGAGAGAGAGAGAGAGAGAGAGAGAGAGAGAGAGAGAGAGAGAGAGAGAGAGAGAGAGAGAGAGAGAGAGAGAGATTGTGAGGGACTACACTTTACAGATTTCGTATTTCCTTAACGACTTTAGCACGAGCGTTATCAGTGAAATAACTTAACGCTACAGACAAACTTACAGAATACAGACAAACTTACAGAATACAGACAAACTTACAGAATACAGACAAACCAATGCTACAGACAAACGATCACAGGTCGAACGCACGCTGCATAAAATGCTCTCTATGTTTCTTTCTAGTTCTGTTTCCCATTCACCATAACAAGCTGTCCTTGTACCCTTTTATCTCCATAATACCCATTGAACACCTTGCAGTACCATTGGAGGATAACGCTCTATAAATCCTGCTGCATTAATTGTACATTCACCCGAAATGTACAATGTATACTATGAGATTTGCACAATATACATTCTAACCACACACACACAGACACACAAATACTCAAGTGATGTACACACATCATTTTTGTACACTTTTTTTCCTCGCTTCTCGCAAATGTGCCAGCCGAGCATATCACTACAACAGTGGTTGGGTATCACGTGACAGGTCACGTGTCGCCAAAGTGTCTTGTTGTGTATAACATTGTGTGTGTGGGGATATATAGAGCACACTTGGAGTTCTAATTTCCTTGTCACAAACAATCATACAGAGAGAGAGGGAGAGATAGGGAAGGAGAGAAGTTGAGAAGTAGATGGAGAGAGATAGAGAGGGAGAGAGAGAGAGAGAAAGGAGAGCGAGGGAGACAGAGATAGTATGTGAGAACAAGAATGTATTTTCGATTTCCGATTTTTAGTACACAATTGATTGATATAGAATCACTTCTTATGAGAACTAGAATAATTACAGCTGTGTTTCTCAAAATATGAAACTAAGAATAAATGCTCATTCGTCAGAAAGTGAGTAAAAATGATAGAGAGAGAGAGAGAGAGAGAGAGAGAGAGAGAGAGAGAGAGAGAGAGAGAGAGAGATAGAGAGAGAGAGAGAGAGAGAAAGTTTTATTCGAAAAGTCAGACACCACACAGGATTGTGAGCAGTACAGCATTTGTCTCACTACACCTCAGCAGCCTATTGAGTATTGATCCAGTACATCAATAGCTGTGACCAGGTATCTACTGTCCTATCACTCTCTATCTTCCCCTCTACATCCTCAAAGGCCCACTCGGAACTAGATCTGTATCAGTGCGCTGTCTGGAACACGATCCACGAACTTCTTTTAAGTTACCCCAGATACCATAGGAATTAAAATAGTCCCTAATCCAGGATAAGTATCGGATAATTGTTTATGAGCCGCATTATAATATTCAATAGAGATGGTATCTCTTTCCGGCTGGGTCAACAGGGTCAAAATGAAAATACGGTGGTATCCATCCTAATCCAACCTACGTAATATATCTCATTCCTCAATCATCTTCTGTGACGGGGCGCACAAACCGAAAGGGTTGACACCATAGTCAACTCGATTAATATGATATCTCTGCCTCGATTCCTTTATGTAATCTTCTAGTGTGTGTGTGTGTTCGGTACCTCCCGTCGTTCCACCCCATGCTGAGGTTATTGATGACCCCTCAGCCGGCCCGTTACTGACCTCACTTCTTGCCAGATGACCCCCACACGCAGGGTCACTGTCGGTATGATTCCACTTAGATTCCACTGGTTTCCCAGCAGTCTCTTTGTGGTACCGCAAAAGGAGCATGCGAGTCTGTGTCGGGTTTGGCACGGAGAAATCTTTCCCCGCAGACATGTGATGGGACTTACCTTCCAATTGGATGGTCTTTGGTTACCACTGTCACGACAACTGTGGAAGTAGGTGATTTGCCGGATATCATTGATTACCTATCAAGGGATTAAATGCTTATCTTTACACCAGGGGTCTTGTAGTCTAAGCTAGCTAGTAATGTATTCACAAGTACGACCCAAGGGTCCGGTCAGGCGATGTTGCCATCGCCGGGTGGCCAGGTTATAGATTAGTTGCTGTAAAACAACGTCTATGGTTGTCCCTGAGTGCATTTGACCAGTATCAGTTCACTCAAGGCTTCGCGTAATTAATGCGAGGGGTCTCAGTGTAAGCGTGTCTGCTATTTGAATAAGGGTACCATTGTTTAAGTGTCCCAAACTGTAATGGGCTTTTCCCTGACTACTAAAGGGTCTTTCAGATTTGTAGGTTTGTCACTTGCCTTGTTTTGGGGTGTGCGTGTCTGAGGCTCGGTGATTTGTTGTAGGTGTGGAGATCACGCATGTGCGGAGCTTGGGATTAGGGGGGGGGGGGTAGGGTGTGTCTGAGGAGTCTAGAAATTGGGCTTGGAACTGTGCGCGCAGTTTGTTCGGCCTGGGTCGGACTTTGTTCACCATGGCGTTTTCGCGCGTTACGTTTGAAGTAGTGGTAGGGTAAGTTATTTTGTGTCTAGATCTGTTTTTTGGAACAAATAGGGTGTGGGGGTTAAATAGGCAGAGGTTTTTAGGTGCAAATTTGGGCAGGGGTTCCCCAGGGGCGACCAGCCCCTACTTGGTTATTACTGGGTTTATCTCTGCCCTGTCATAAAGACAGCCATGGGCAAGAGAGCTGTTTTGCAGGCGACAGCAGCCGGGTCGACGGGCAGAGCCCTCAGGGGTTGCTGTATATAGCGGGGTTGACGTGAGTCAGAATTGAAAATATCCAGAAGTTGTCTGGACGTCCGTTGTCATTTAGCCGTCACTCTCTCAGAACTCTCTCTACTCGCTCACCCACTCTCTCTCTCTCCCTTAACAGATTGACGTTACCAGGATGGACCACGCGGAGGTGGACTGAATCGGACTTGTTATGTGAGAGGTGGAAGTTACCAGCAACGACACAAGCAGAAGCCCCCACGGCGCGGAAAACACCGCAAGAGCCTCCACTACACACATCCCATAACCATTACCATCCAATCTTCTAGTAATGTCTGACAGATTTATTCATTGGGGGGGGGGGGCCTGCCGCAAGAATCTCATGCCTCATTGGCGATTTTCAGGGTAGCTGGGATTTTTGAGATTTTCGATTTTTGGCTAAAAAACGTGGGATTTTTGAGATTTTTGAGGCAAATTTGCGATTTTTCGGGGAAAGGGGGGGGGGGCCGGCTGAAGTTTTTGAAGTTTTTGAAGTCAACTTCAAAAACTTCAAAGCGAAACTTAGGGTGGAAAACTTCAAAAACTTCAAAAACTTCAAAAACTCATATCTCCTAAACCGTTGGAGATAGGCCCTATGTTGCTTCATAACTCTTATATAAACTTGCATATTCCGAACAAGATGCACCCCTTTAAAAAGCCTATAGTCACTCATAAACCATTAAAACTGGTCTAGCCCAAAAAAAGTCATGCGCACACACAAAATTATGAAAATATCCCATTATCCCTCGAATTAGATGAGGTGGAGACTTCATTTTGGCACGTACCCCCACTAACTCGAGGCCGCTGATGATTTTGGTGTCCATATTTTTTTCACTACTACCTACATAAAAAATTTGCATTTTGTGAGACTGGCAAAAAGGGTGTGGCCCAAAAAAAAATTTTGAAAATTTACTTCATAACTTTTAAACACTTTCTTAGCATTTTCTAGGCAATTTTTTGAGTTATAGAATGAAAATAAAATCTGTTTTTACAAAAAATTTAAATTTTTTACACCAAATTGTGCCATGGATTTCATGGCTAGGAATCATTGTAAATATCCTAATTTGTGGTAGAAAAAGGGAAGACAAGGACGGATAACTTTGCCACAATATGTATTTAGCATGAAACTAACCTAAACAAGTGTAATAATAGTCACTGATAGCATATAAAAGTAGTTTAGAGTTTTTGAAGTTTTTGAAGTTTTTGAAGTCAACTTCAAAAACTTCAAAAACTCAAAAAGTAGGGTGGAAAACTTCAAACTTCAAAAACTTCAGCCGGCCCCCCCCCCGGGGAAAACCCGCAAATTTTTCTCAAAAATCTCATAGAAAGGAAAAATTTCCATTCGAAAATTTTGAATAGAAACAATCCTTGTGTTTTTCTACCAAAAATCAAAATTCTGAATAGAAATTTTCCTTGTGTTCTAGTACAAAAGTTAATGTGAAGCTAAAACATGAAATCAACCTATTTAAATTACTAAACTGCTATTATGATTCAGTTTTAAGCTAAATAATATGTCGAAAAACTGAGTATTGGCAGCCAAAATTGTGCCAATTTACCACAAAAATCTCAAAAATCTCAAACGTAATTGAGCAAATTTTCCCAAAAATCTCAAAAATCTCATCGGCCGAAAAGAGGGTAGCTGAGATTTTTGCGGCAGGCCCCCCCCCTTCATTACATCATTGTTGTAAGGGAATTGAGATGTCACTAACAGAGAGCTACGGACGTAGAGGGGGGAGCTAGATGATAGAAATGTATTGATTTGTAATTCGTATTAATCACTGACAGCTGGGCAAGAAGAAGAGTGCCGAGCTTCTTCCGACCTGCCACAAATATAAATTAAAATGTACACATCTGACATCTCGAATGAACGACAAGAGATCTCGACAATATTGCCCCTGGAAGGGTAACTAGTGAGCAGGGGGGAGGTTCACTAGAAGGTTGTCAAATAAAACTTACTCAAATATGAAGAACAGCGTACACACTCCTATCAAGAGAACTAGTGTGACAAAGAACACGTTTATCTGTTTTGCCATGATGATCCGGCCTCCACAGAAAAACCGGTTCTTTCCTGAAACATGGGTTATTTTTAAGAAAAAATTCCCGGTATAAATTTTTTCCAAAATACGAAAAAGAACCATTTTGCGTTGCCGGAGGGAAAAAAAGGGGAAATTTTCCCCTGGGGCCTTTCCCCCCCACCCCCAAACCCCCACCTCCCCAAACAAGAAACCAAGGGGTTTTTAAAAGACAATTTCCCGTAAGGGTTAACAAAAATTTATTTCTTTTTCCCCGCCCTTTTCCTCCTTTTTTGGGTTTTCCCCCAAAATTCCCTTTGTTCCTTTTTCCCCAAAAATTTTATTTAAATTGTTCCCTTCGCTTTTTTCTTTCCCCCTTTCTTTCTTCTTCTCCCTTCTTTTACCCACCCTCTTTTTTTCCCCCGTTTTTTCCCATTTTTTACCCTTTTTCTCCTTTTTGGGGTTTTCTTTTATTTTTTCCCCCCTTCTCCCCTCTTTTCCTCCCCTTCTTTTAATTAAATTTTTTCCTGTTCTTCTTCTTGGCCTCTCCTTCCTTTCTCTTTTCTCCCTTCTTTCTTTTCCCCTCCTCTTTCTCTCCCCCTTTTCCTATTTCTCCTCTCCTCTCTCTTCTTTCTCTCTTCTTCCCCCTTTTCCCCCAAATTGCCCCCCCCCCCCCCCGGGGGGGGGGGGTTTTTTTTTCCCCCTTCCCTCCTCTTCTTCCCTTCCCTTCCCGCTCTCTCTCCCCCCCCCCCCCTCCCCCCCTTGCCCCCTTCATCTTTTTTTTTTACTCCTTCCTCTCTCTCTCTCCCTCTCTCTCTCCTTTTCCCCCGCTTTTTCTCCTCTCTCTCTCCTCTCCTTTTCCCTTTTTTTTCTCTCCCTCTCTCTTCTTCTCTACGAGAGGAGCGAGGGTCGAACAGGCTTACTGATTGCCCTGTAAAGACCCTGCAAGCGTGGCAAATATGTGTGATTATGGGAGATGCAGGTGTTCACTTTTACTTCTCTATCTCTCCCTCACTTTCTCCCTCTCTTTTCTCTGACAAAGTCTCTCTCTATTTCCATCCTACTTTACCAATCAAGACCTCTATCTTTTACAGAAAAACCCGTATTATTTACCGAAGTGTCACATGCACAACAAATGTCCCGAAAATTCAAAACGGATTAGAGATCAAAATTCAAAACTAAACTAATTTCACAAACCACAGAGGGACTACAGCTTCACAATGAATCAGTTCTCACAATTCAGTTAATTGTCAGATCTGGTCTAATTGCCGATTAGATCAAAAGTGCTCGGCCCTTCTCTCTCTGGCTATAATTATTACTTTGGAGGTCCGTGAAAGTTGCATTGATGGAACACGGCCAGATAAATGATAAAGAACCTTGGACAAAGAATTTATGACGAAGTTCCCCCATTTCTGGATTACAGGGAGCTTTTCGCAGAAAGTTCAAAAGTCAAATTTTCGAATTGAGTGGCTGGAACCAGAGAGCGTCACAATGACAATAAAAAGGGACCATTTCTTGGAATTTTCGAACAAAAGTCAGAAGAATATCAGATCAGGACTCGTGTCAACGTACCATACTCAGATTCAATAGGCTTCTTTTTGTATCCAGACTTTTTGTTGAAGAACGGGAACATTATTGTCACCACTATAACAACTTCAAAACACTAGTGAAGACAGCAGGGGGAAACAGACAACAAACTGTTCCTGCAACTAACTACAAGTTGTGGTCTCTCTCTCTCTATCTCTTTCTATCTCTCTCTCTCTTAGCAGGGGATCATACACGAATGGACAACACGGTCGAAGTTCTGCACGAAGAACCGGATGTACTGAACACGAGCGAATACGAGTAGAGTAAGAGGGAACGAGAGAGAGAGAGGAAAGAGGTAGAGATGGGGAGAGGGGGGAGAGAGAAGAGGGGGGCCCCCCCCCAAACCTTTTTTTATTTCCCCGGGCAAAAAAGGGAAAAAGGCACACCGTAGCGGAGGAAAAGAAAAAGGGGGGGAGGAAAAGAGAGAGGAAAAAAGGAGGGGGGGGGGGGCCCCCCCCCCCCCCCCCTTTTTTTTGGGGGGGGGGTTTTTTTTTTTTTTTTTTCCCTTTTTTCCCCCCCCCCCGGGGGGCCCCTTTTCCTTTTCCTCTTTTCCTTTTTTCCCCCCCATTTTAAAAATTTGACCCAAAAAAAAAAAAAACCCCCCCGGGGGGGAAAAAAACCCCCCCCCCCTTTTTTTTTTTTTTTTTCCCCCCTTTTTTTCCCAAAGGGGCCCCCCCCCAAAAAAACCCAAAAAAATAACCCCCTTTTTTAAAAAAAACCCGTTTTTTTTCCCCCCCCCAAATTTTTAAACTTTTGGAAAAAAAAAAAATTTTCCCCCCAAAAAAAAAAAGGGAAAAAAAATTTTCCCTTTCCCCTTTTTTAATTTTTTTTAAAAAAATTAAAATTTTTTTTTTTCCTTTTTTTTAAAAAGGGGAAAATTTTGGGAAAAAAAGGGAAAGGGAAAAAGAAAAAACCCCCAAAAATTTTTTCCCCCCCTTTTTTTTTTTTGAAAAAAAAAAATTATTGTCCCCCCCTTTAAAAAAAAAGGGGAACCAAAAAAAAAAAAAACCCCCCAAAAAAATTTTTTCCCCTCCCCCTTCCCCCCGTTTTTTTTTTTCCCCCCCTTTTTTTTTCCCCCTTTTTTCCCCCCCCCCCTTTTTAAACCCCCCCGGGGTTTTCCCCCCCCCCCCCCCCCCAAAAAAATTTGGGGTTCCTCTCTCCCCCTTTCCTCTTTTTTTCTTTCCCCCCTTTTCCCTTTCCCCTTTCCCAAAAAAAAAAGGGGGGGAATTTAAAAACCCAAAATTGAAAGAGGGAACGGGGGGAAAAAAAAAAAAGGGGGAAGAGAAAAGGGGAGAGAAAAGGGGAGGGAGAGAGAGAGAAGGAGAGGAGAGAAGAAGGAAAAAAAAGAAAAGGAAGGAGATAGAGAAAAGGCAAAAAAGGAGGAGAGAAAGGAGAGGAGAGGAGAAGAAAGAGAGAGAGAGAGAGGGGAAGAGAAAATAAATTTGGAAGGGGGGGGGGGGTTTTTTTTTTTTGGGGGGAAAGAATTCCCTGGAGGGGGGCAAGTTACTAATTGGGAAACCCCTTTTCCCCGACTGTAAATCCCCCCCCCCCCCCCCATTTAAATTTTTTTCCCCCCGTTGGGCCCCCCATTAAAAGAGGGCTAATTTCAGTTTTTGGACCATTTAAAGAGCATGTGTGTGGGGTTTTTAAAATTTTTTTTTAGGGGTTTAAAAAAATTGGCAATTAAACCAGACTTCTTTTTCAAAAAGACTTCTTTTTCTTGGGGAAAAATTCATTATTTTCTTACCTGGGAAAACCTGCCATCTCTTTTTGGACTCTTGTACTAATCTTGTAACTAGCAGGGCCACAATCTGTGGATCACACACCGTTACTGTTACTCTCTTTCTTGTGTTCTTTCCTAACCCACCCCTGTCATGATTTATATCCTTTCTGGTAGGGTATATAAGTAAGCAATTGGGAAATGATAAAAGTAAGAATGGAAAAGAAAGCTGTATTTGCATGAAATTAATGGCCATCGCGGCAGGTATTTCAATAAGCTCAGAGCACGACAAGAGATAGATAGGAAACCAATTTCCACTTTTGAAAATGCACATTATATAAGAACCTTGACCACACAACATATATAGTTACTACTGACGCTTCTCTTATATTCTCACAGTTTGTACAAAAATAGTCAGTGATTTAGCAATTGGGTTGGGTGGCATATTTGGTGTAGGGAAGGTGTTTTCCATTTCGTAATTCACGCATTTGGTGGAAGTAACCCCTCTCCATTAGATACACCTGCAAAGTGAACACATAATTTAGGGTACAAAATCAACATTTAAGGTTAAAGTTAAACAGTCACACATACAAGACAACCAAACAAAACTAGTTGAAAACACTTTCTCATCTCACAGTGAATGTTGTAATATAAACCTCACCTCCTGCTCATTTCGTAGACGCTCCTTGAAATACCATCTGGACTTGAGGCCGAATAGGATACAGGAAACTGAGGCGACCCTCCAAAACCTAAAGGTATTGTTATGTTTTAAATCGTCAATAATTATCCAGAATTATGTATGGTTTATTTTATTGAGAAACATACCATGGGCCCATGTAAGGGACGACTCTCCGGACATCTTTGAACGGTACTGATGGGGAAACCATATCTAATGGGAAAGGGGATTGGTTAAGATAACAAATAAGTTGTACCGATGCTGTAACCAGACTGGAATATCGCACTGGATGGTTTGAACAAGACACGAAACACCTTTTTTTTGTTCAAACGGGGCACAGAAAAAGATGGTTGAGCAAGATAAGGAACATCCAGCATCCGTTCAAACTCTAACGTAAAGATATACCTATGTCAAGATGGGAGGGCAAGTATATTATCAGATATATCTGTTTGTAAAGGGGGGATACTGATGATTTGTCTAAACATTGTTATGGATATTCTGAATATTATGTTTACTGGGTACTACATTCCTTTAGGATCAGATCTGGGTCCATTTCAAACACGCACACTTCTATTCTTCATAATCACAGTAGAACTTGGAACTGTATTTTGATATATATTTTTCTATTCACACTTTGCTCTTAAATAGAAACAATTACCAACTATTTCTTCTTGAAACGGGAATTGGGATCAATCAACATTAGGTTAGAGTTTTGGTCAGCAATACTCCCTAAAGCAACAACCTTCACTAGCTATTCGCTTGCTAGATGTGAGAGGTAAATAATGACACGAAGATGGGATCCATTTACGATCCAACACAACAAAGATGCTAAACGCTTAATTAGTTAACTTTTGCGTAAATGAAATCTATTGGCCTATACTACTGGCTACTCTAGAGAGAAAAGTCCCTTCTAGCGAGAGAGCACACATGTTTATCTTTTGAGAGGCTTTCCGCATGGTTTGCAGAACAGCTCCAGCACGAAATCTTGACCCACGCGTCATAGGATCTGTTCAGTGTTCTGAACTGTGATTGGTCGAGACAGGTCATTGAACACATTTCACAACGTGCAGAGTGCAGACCTGATCATTTCTGAATTCTGAGGCTTCTCATTTCTAAACATTTGGCCACGTTCGAACTTGTGCCTCTGAGCATGTTGACAGGTGCGGGGTGCCACGTAGCCACGCAACCACAATTTGTAATTTATGCATTTAATATACCACTCAATAGTGAATAAATAGTAGAAAAAATGGTGCCAACGCACTCTAAAGTCTAACTATCACTTTCTCAAGTGGATATTTGTGGTAAATTTGAGTAAAATGAGCAATATCCGTCAGATATTCGATAGCAATTACTGATAACCCCAACTTAGCCCTAACCAGACCCTAACGCCGATAACGGGCTGCCCTAAAACCCGTCTCGAACACCAACATCCGACATCGATGGATTTGACACTGCAAAAAAGTGCAAGGCCCTTTGCAAAAGTGAAAAGTTTTTTCAGTCCCGGCTCCACTTGCGAGCTACGTTACGCGCGGGATTGAAAGTTTTGACGATGCATTTACGATTTTATATGCGCGTTAAAAAATTTTAAATGTTGTTTTTGCGTTCGCGTTTTTGTCCTTTTGACTTTTTTGTCCGTCTGAACTTTTAGTCTCCACTGCACCGCCTGCTTTAATGTGTCAAGGAACAGGGAGGTCTTTTTGAAATAATGATAAACTTCTTTTTAGCATTAGGCTCGTTAGAATGTTGCAGCATTCACGTCGGGGGCTTGGCCTCTTATGGAACACCAGATTTCTGACCATCGAGACAAAGAAGAAGCCCATTACAGTCTCCCAATACTCCTCGCTCCAGAAGAAGATCAATGAGTTCGCATCAAAGGTAGAAATACTAAGAATAAAATCAGTAATACACCTTATTGAGAGGAATTATCGTTACTATCGTCTAATAATTCCATATTTAACCGTTCCCCAACGAAGCCTTCTTTTTCAGCCAAAGAATCAGCCCACCCTGCACAGTATCATGATGGAATCAAATAACAAGAGTAAAAACAGGCTCATACAGAGCTGCCAGTATATGCGGCATGAGTTCTTGGTTCGAGTAGCCCACGTTATAACCCACCTCCAGGTGAGAGCTGTTCTTTACTAAATACTTTACTAGATACTGGCATCCTTCCAAGGGGTGTGGTCTATTCGGCGGTATATATTGTCCGGGTTTATCACGTGACCCAGAGAGCATACTCCGTGTTTTGTTAGTATGTAAATCTGGAATTATATGGATATATCGACTTGTCCACACGCATAATTATTCGCTGCAGTATCCAATATCCATTAATTACCTACTTTCGTCCGCTATCTCAGTCCTACTTACCCCGCCCTCCCACAGAATCTGCCCTACATAATCCTCACGAATGAAGACATAAAGCGAGTATTGGATCTCTACATGTATGCCTTCACGGACATGCTTCACCAGCCAGTCATACGAAGGTAGGCTGTGTTTTTCACGTAATCAGTGTTATTTGCAAATAAGAGCTGTAACACACTGTTAGTCGTAACCAAGCTATTTACCAATAAATGGGTTACTATTCAGTGCTATATTCTCACGTGTAGTATGAAGGACGTTGATAAGTTTAACGAGAATCTGTCTGGGTTGTTGGAGGATCTAACAGATATTATCCTCTTACTTTCAAAGGGAATCCATGACAGCCAGCTACACGTTAATGATCCAGAATTTGTAAGTTTTACATTCTAGTTAGATTTGGAAGTTTGTATCCTGGTAGAGTGCTCGATCCGGGGATGATTTTGTAAAACCTTGTTTCACTTGTCACAATAATAAGTTTTACATTCAAAACAGATAATGTAATTATACATCTTTCCATTAGTTTTCTTTTATCAACTCTCAACATTTTAAATCACCCATCCCTCCAAAGAGTAACAGTAATTTCCTTCTTCCTCAGCCTGCGACAATAGGTAAAACAATGGACTACATTGTAATCAACAGGCTGTGCAATCGAATCCTTGCCCGACATCACCTTTCAATGCACATACAGAGGGTAAGATGAATATTAGTTAACTAGTCAGTTTTGAAGTTATGTAGTTAGTTACACCTCAGCGACCAGGTGTAGGTTTAGATCTGTGGTGTGCTGTGAATTGTTTTGTTCTAGACACACTTTACCACTTTTCTCCCTCCCTTGGTCTGTGTGCGACAAAGTCAACCCTGTATGACGTTATATATGTGTATTTCCTACATATAGCTAGCCCACACACACACTGTAGCATACACCACAGCTTTGGCTCTCTTCTAACAGTGAGTGCCACCAGTCTTGGGTTCTCCTCTTTCGTTGTTCTCTCTTCTCTCACGGAGGTCGGCTGTAGCTTCATCAAGCTAGGACTTCTCGTCTGTCGATCCTAGAGCATACGAGGATGCCCCGTCCTACGTCAGCTCTCGACTCTTCACCTACTCTCCTCTAGTCTCTCATCTTTGTCTTTGGTCCTCTATCACTTTATCTCTATCACTTATCCTCGTCCTCATGGTTACATGTCAACGTACTTCGAATCCTCCTATCAGTGCAATTTGTTTGTACCTCACTCATGCTTCTCTCCTCTATCTCGTATCTATGTCTCAGTTGTATTCTCCATCTCGAACAAGGGACGAAAATCGAAAAATATATTTTTTTGTCGTACGTGGGAATAGCTCGCGAAAAGGGGGTTGAGCTAGGCAAGGAAGTGATATGTGTGTTGGCACAGTTCCAAAGTTTGAAATCCTAACAGAGCCTCCTCAAACGTCCCAATAGACATTGGGGAATTTTGTAATTTGTGCTTTGCCCCAAGGTTACCCCGGTCGATGTGGATGCACTCACCGCTATAGTGATTACTAATTAATTACTAACTAATTATTGTTACACTATTCTCCCCAGGAAGGTTATATCAGCGTTGTCAACACGGACCTGTCCCTGAAACGGGTTATTCAACGGAATGCAACATTCTCTGCGTAAGTGGTTCACATGTTGATTTAGAATCCACACACCTGTTTGGTGATATCGGAGCCATGTACATTATTCTTCCCTTTACCCTGTCGCAGTGATACATTATGTAGAGCAGCCACCTAACATCACACAACAATATTACATTTGGAAACTTCTAGAATATCCAGAGAAAAATTATTCCGCCTGCTCCTTGTCTCCAGACCTATGTTCTCACTCTCACCCTCTCTCTATTCAGGAACGTGTGCCAGAATGTGTATATGGAAACTCTGCCTGAAGTTATCATTGATGGGCATGCTGATGCAAGGGTAGCTTTCATTCCTAACATTATCGATTATGTAATACGGGAAGTCCTCAAAAATGCATTCAGGTACAAATTAAATGTATAAATTGCGGTACACAACTAGTACAAGTTACTACTTCATTACATAGTTAGTTTTAGACTAATTAATTTTAGTAATTACCCCGCTGAGTTCTATAACCCATCCATTTTGTTGCGTATGTGATCCCATTCAGGCTACTTGTAGAAAAATATGCTGAATAATAATCGGGGTCTTGGACTGTATTTAGATAAGGGACCTGTGAATATTTAAATCCCAGGGGTGTTGAATATTATAGGAGGAACTGATAAAACTTGCTTATTCCTGTTTATGTTTGTTTCTCTCTCTCTCTCTTTCTCTCTCTCTTTCTCTCTCTCTCTCTCTCTCTCTCTCTCTCTTTCTCGCTCTCTCTCTCTCTCTCTCTCTCTCTCTCTCTCTCTCTCTCTCTCTCTCTCTCTCTCTCTCTCTCTCTCTCTTCTCTTATTTAGAAGACATTACGTAGCTTTGCATGATTTCATTTCAAAACTCATAGTTTACGTGAATGCCATGCAGTGATCGTCCGGGGGACATCTTTTTAAAACTATAGTACAGAGACAAAGAGGGACAGAGTATTCAAAATGAAAGAATATAGTAAAATCAGTAGTGAAAGATATAATAAAAACACACACTTTTTAACCCATCTCTTTTGCAGGGCTACAGTTGAAAATAACCTACATCAAGTAGAAAAGCCTCCTATTATTTGTACTATTAGCAACTCTGCTGACTACTGGAAGATAAGGTAACTACTATTTACACTAATTACATGAATTTCAGCTTTACTATTTCTTTTAACAACTTTTAGTTAATCAAAATTTCGATTGCACCAGTGCAGAAACAGAGAAAAAAGAAATGAAAAAGTTACACCAATTCTACAGAGTTTGTTGGTGTCAAAGAATGTGGTTCACACCATTACATGTATTAGCAGTACATGTGTGCTGTAGTATTGTGCCACCTTTGTGCAAAGCGGAAAACCTAATCTGTCCCTGCACTGCAGAGTGCAGACATTACCACCGCTTACGTCATTGACACACCGCACACGTACCACCCATACACACACGTCACGTTCTACAATCTCCGTTTCACGGGTTTACCACGACTCATCTTGATCTTTGGTTTTCCTTCGTTACTCCCAACAGCATATGATTCAGAGTGGGAGATGGTGAATCTTTTGTTGTGCCAGGACTTCTCGTACAGTCTGACCCACTCTAGGTCAGACACGGGCTGCCACTTGTTGCCGTTGTTCGAACCTGGCGGAGGGGGTATTAGTGAAGGACTAGGGCGGGGCCGGAGGAGTAGTGTAGGAATGTTTGTGATGGTAAGGAGGAGTAGTGGGTATTGGTGAATTAGAATGTTTGTAATGATGGGCTTGCTTGATATATGTATCAATTGGAAGTTTCTACTATTCTCTATCCGGGTTGTACCTACTTATGGCAGATTTGATCCTGGGAGCCTGCAGAGGCGATACAGAGACTCCATTATACTACTACTGCTACTAATATATTGTTGAAAATGAGAAACATAATTTGTGAGATGTGGGCTGTTCTTTTTTATGCGACATAATGTAGGATGAGACCGGTGTGTACTGTTACCCGAAGGCAGAAACAACTCAGAAAGAAACAGCTGAAAACCTAAATCAGCCTACCTTTATGTTTCTTGCTCTCGACAAACACCCCGGGACGATAAAGGGCCATCTGGATCATTGCCTTTTCACCTGACGCATAAGCATCATAGCTCTGACCTTTCAGATCACATCTTAGACCTGGGAAGGTTTTACTCAATTCTCAAAATAAGGGAGCACGCTAAAGGGAAGTCTAAAAATTAGTATAGTGTCCCCGGGTCTTTGTTCAGAAGCTGAGTGTGGTGGTGCAGTACAACTTGAATGTGTAACCCTCAAATAACAAAGAGCAATTAACTATCAATTAACTATCAATTAACTCACGTTCAAAGTCTGCATTCTGCTTCTTCCACAGCGCTGTAAGGTGTTTCATTGTCTATCTACCGAGAAACTGCAAACACACTGTGACTATAATATAGCTGGTGAAATGAGACGGAAACGTTATGGTATATCGATTCACTGGTATGGTGTTGAAAGCCTCTTTTTGGCAATGTCATTTTACAAAATGCGATTAGTCGCTTGGTGAGAGAGAGAGAGAGAGAGAGAGAGAGAGAGAGAGAGAGAGAGAGAGAAAGAGAGAGAGAGATAAACAGATAGGAGGATAGAGAGTGGAGAGAGACAGAGATAGATAGAGAAACACATGATAGAGGGGAGATAGACGAATAGAGAGGTGGTGGGTAAAGAAAAAGGGTGATGATGTATGAGGTTCCTAAACTAATCGACGCTGTGTCTTGCCCGCTAAACTGCTGAGAAAAGTTCTCATGTCCAGGTCTAATACTTTCACCATCTATTTTGCTTTGTTGGTAGGCTCAACCAGTCACGTGAATACCACTTATTCCACGTCAGTGCTGATACGCTCCCCAAAACTATAGAATTGCTTCCATTTACTAAATCATTCAATTAGTTGATGAAGAACTTTAGATTGCCCAAGCCACAATCCCCGTTCTGAACCCTATAAGGTAGCACCCTATGCCCAACCCTATACAGTGTAGTCCTAATATTGGATTGTTGCGGTACTGATCCAGTCACCGTCCCAGCACTTCCAATATTTCACTACTTTCACTCGATCATTGCTTCACATAATTGATTACATTTTATCCTTTCAGGGTAAGTGATCGAGGTAGTGGGATGTCAGATGAAACATTGGGGAGTATGGAGAAATACTGTTTCACATCATTCAAAGAAAAACAGGAGGAGCAGGAGTACAGTCAGGCATTTGGGGAAATTGTGAATCCTGCAGTGGCGGATAGGGGTGGAAGGTGAGTGTGATACTGTTGATGGTAGCATTTCCTCGACCTCTCTACCCCGAGTCCCGACCCTTTTAGATAAAAAGGGTTTGAACAATGAACAAAAAACGTAACATGCAGATCCTTGTATACTGCCATGGCAAGATGGGGGAGCGTCAATGTGGAAATTTCTTTCCAGCGCTTCAAAGCCGCCACTTGACATAGTTATGACCATTGACCATCTGTTATTAATGTTTAGGTTTAAGTTTTTACTTAGGTGATTAGGTGCAGAACATTACACTTGCTTGGTTGCTATTTTCAATTGTGATGTCACATGTCGCAGAATCACATACTACGTACTACAAAATCAGGCTCGGAGAGAACTTGATGGAACGCGCGAATAGCGTAGATGTAAAACCCCGCGCGCCATTCTCCCACAGTCTCGCAGTCAATCCTGCGCTGACAAGCGCAAATGTGTCCAGTGTCCAGTGGTGTGCTAAGTGAAAATTTTGTCGACTTGGCCAAAAGGTTAAGGGTAGATATGAAACTATGGACAATTGTCTACTACATCCTGAAAACGGAATTGGGATAGTGTATGTCAATTACGTGGGCCAGGCGATTAAAAAAGTTTACTTTTTTACCGAAAAAAGGAAAATATGTGTGTTTTACACCAGTGTTTGGCATGTTCTTGATATCAACTTTTTATGGTCAGGGTCGTGTTCAGCGGTTTGATACCGATCAGAATGGATGTGTATCATGAAAGTTAGCCAAAGGTCATTTTTGACCTGAAAATGTTCATTTTGGACCAAAAATGTTCATTTTTGACTAAAAATGTTCATTTTGGCCATTTTCTTCAATTTTGAGAGCTTTTTCATGAACGGGATCGTGTTCAGCAGGTCAAAAGTAGTCGGTTACAACCGGAATTTGGTTTCCGACAAATAAAATCTCAAAAAGTTAAAATTCGTCTCAACTAATACTGCAAAGTAGGAAAATGTGCAAGAAAAAAAAGATGAAAAAAAAATTTTCATTATAAAATGGAGTTCTGAAGGTGCAGACTGGAAATAATGGTTGTACTGGTTCTCATAAGGCGATTCATATGTGTGGTTTTTTCGAAATAACGCCCCAAAAAACATTTTTTGATATGAATATGCCCATATATGGGCATACATCGGCCCACGTAATTGGGCCAGGGTAGGACTAAAATTTTTTTACCAAATGTTTTAGAATGATCGTAGGAACTCATTCTAGGGGTAAACTTTGTGAAAATTGGATTTGATTTATGAGTTGGGAAAAATAGCACACCCCCCTATAATTACAGCTAAATCGTTCGAACCAAGATTATTGAAATTAACATGACATATATTTTCAGTTCTCTGGCTGGTTTTGGAGTTGGTATTCCTGTATCGATGGCGTACATTAAGTTTGTGAAAGGTAAAATGGAATACCAATCGCTACCCGGAATCGGTACCGACGTCTACATCAAGGTTCCACAGATAGCAGGTCTAATGGATAAACTTCATATCTGATATATGAGCAGCAGGGACTCATCTAAATGATATCAGCAATTGTATAAAAACTGTATTGGCGTTTGTTATCTGACGGTTCAGAGAAATATGTTTAACTGCGTTTTTGACAGTAAAATCATCGTTAACTTCAAATTGATTGAAGTTCAATGAGTTGGTGTGGGATTCACGGAATTGATTTTCTAAACATGACGAGAACTCTATTATGATCAGGGTGCGGCATGGAGCGAGAGAGTTGAATGTGAATGTCATGTAAAATATACATTTTTTGCGTGTTTGATATCCATAGTTTAATATTTGAATAAAGGGATACTCGACGTTACTGCCGTAAAATCAGCTATCACAGCTATTTTCAAGTTAACTTAGTAACTTGTAGTACTATGTCGGGTATCCCTTCCTGCTACAACATTGGCAAACGGCTGATATTCGGTTAATAAATAAAATCGAGTAAAATACCACATGGAAATAGCAAACATCAAAATATTCCTCTCTTTTGTCCTGATCATATACTGGCAATCACTGCCTGACAGGCTACAGTCACTCACAGCGGCCCTTCTGCGAGGGGACCTGGGACAGTGCAGTCTGTCAATGCACTGCACTCATAAACATTGGATTCATTGCACTACTGGCCGTCTCGATGAAAACTTTTCATCGAGCTAGACGGCCTTGTAGGGGGGGGGGGGGTAAAACGTAACACCCCCCCCCCCTCCCCCCTGTAGGATGCGAAACTGTTTCATTCTGTGAAAAACTGTTTCATTCTGTGTTTGGCCTTTTTTGCTTTTAGAAAAAGGCCAAACACAGAATGAAACTGCTACCCTACTACAACAAACTTGCAATGTATGAGACCAAACATTTCTCTACCCCTCTCTTTGTTTTGTTCGCGCGAAAGGCAGTCTAGCTTGGCAACCCCTCTTTATCTGGTCCTGACTCGTCAAGCTAAAATCCTAACACTACTAACACTACTAACACTATTCTAACACTACTCTGATTAATGACACCTCGATTGCTAACACCATTATATCGCGGATATTGTTCTTCATTAGACAGAGTTTTGATTGCCAAATTGCCACTTTTAGTACTACTTCTGAGCAACATTCACCACATTTACACATACACAGGGTTCATTAGTGACCTCATCGATCCAAGGAGGAGGATTAGTCTTCAATATGGGCTGGAGGAAGTCAACTGGAGAATTGCGAAGTAGAGGGGGTAGGGATGCGGAGATAGTCGGGGGACACGATACTGCCTTCTTTCGAGCACTCCTAGAAAATGAGTTTGTGGTTTTCAGTTTTACAGCCGAGTGAATCTTCAGGGGTAACACCTTCGAGGGTCCCCCCAGGGGCAGGTCGGCACGGCGGGCACACTGCACGTGCACATCCCGGGAATCGGCACCGAGCTTGAAATTCTTGCACAGGATGCACCGCTCCTCTTTCAGAGAGTACCTGGGGAATGGGGTGAGAAGGAATTTAAGTTTGAGAGAGAGGGGGGGGGGCTTGTATTTTGAAACTCATAAAAAATAGCTGTACAAGGATATCCAAGGCTTAAAAATTAGTGTTGAAACGCATACCTGAATGTAGTGTACTGTGAGGTGATAAACTCTGGTAGATTCTTGTGAAAACTGCACGTCCGATCTTTCTCGTCTTTGGGCATCGAGGGAAACCTGAGTAGGGAAAATTAGTCATGGTGTTGAATACTAAGGGCCTTTCCAGACGAGACAAAACAGCTGCTCGTTTTGTCTTTCCAGACGAGATCCCTGGCATAGATACACTGCGGTACAAAATGGCATTATTTCAAGGCCAAAATTGATTTAACCTGTCTGCATGGCGGCGCGACAGTACGCTCAGGTCGGGTTATAACCGGTTAGGCGCCGCCAGACAGGATTAAACATACTTTTGCCCATTGATGAAGACAAATCGGTTACTTGAGGGCTGATGAAACCTGATTTCAGGATAGGCTGAAACAAAGGGTCAGTATCAAAATATAGTTGACAACTTAAAAAAAATAAATATATTGGCAATGAATAATATTCAGAATATGATGAATTATAGTTTAGCACTGAGACTGACCTTTGCGAACCATGGTGTCTAGTAAATGGGAGTTTATCAAGTCTCATTGGCTCATAACGAGGTCAGCTTATATCTAAATAACATGTACTATGGCTCCTTAACCGCTGAGAACATATGTGTTGGCAGGGAGAGAGAGATAGATAAAGAGGATAGAGAAATCGGTTGTTAAAATTTTTAACACTTGTTGTGCGTGTCAAAGGAAGAAAAGTCAAGAAGCCAACTCTCGGGCTTTGATCTTTCTAAGAAAGTGCAGCTCAGATCATAATGGAGTCTCTCAGCGTATATTTTCTATCTGCCGCGTCTGATGCATGTGATGATGCACTCCGAATGATAGCAAGATGGCACACAATAACAGTATTGCGCCTAATTGCACTCTCTCTCTAGCTCTCCCTCTCTGTCTTTCTGAGTCGCTGACCTCTGTCTCTCTGTCTTTTCTGACTCTCTCTATCTATCCATCTCTCATTCGGTGATTTTTTATTGAATCTATGTTTCATGTCTATAGGTCAGTCCAACAATATGAATTCTGAATCAGAATAAATATATCTGTATGGGTTTATTTATTTAGGGGATTCAGTTTTCATGGCAGATATAATGAATAATTTCAAATTTAATCTTACATGTTAATTGATTTTATCACCAAGTAGCTCTTGCAATTTCATATATAAATCGGCACTGTAAAACTACAGAAGTTGCAAGACGATACGATTACGGATCATATCATTATCAACATCAATGGATACAACTTACAAAGCAGCCCTTGCATTTTGTAAAAACAAAATATAAATTTCTTTGCTCCTTTATAAACCATTTTGAAGATTCATATTCATAATTCAGTTTTCTGGAAACTTGGAGAGGATGGAAAGGAGTTGAGAAGGGAAATTGTACTTTTTTAGGCTGCTATCACTTGATAATCGCTGAATGGCGTGAAGTATCACGTGACGCTACTGATGCAGGTAGTGCGGTTTTCAAATTAATTCTACTATTGCAAAAATTCCCTTTAAATGGCTCTCATTACGTCAGTACATCATAAAGCGATTAGTCGGTCTGAGTGCCTAAAAGTAAAGGTGCTATAGGGTAAGCAATTAAAAAATCGTGACGTATTATCAGGGCGAGGAAGTAACCCTTCTTTAACTGTAGTGCATCAGATTCAACTACCCCCCCCCAATAATATTATAGCTCGGTTTCAACCAAGTAACTGTCACCCTGTCTCTCTTGTCAGACGAAACTAAAAGGCCTCGAACAATACTTTTATCGCCCTCTCTCTCTCTCTCTTTCTCTCTCTCACTCCCTCCCTATCTCTTACTCCCTCCCTATCTCTCACTCTCTCTTTCTGACCCTCCCTCTCGCACGCATCTATAATAGCGGAGAATAAGGATTTTTTATAAAGCAGTCAGTATATGGTTTACATATAATTAACTGTGCAATGAAGCTTCTCTCTCTCTCTCTCTCTCTCTCTCTCTCTCTCTTTTTTTTCTCTCTCTCTCTCTCTCTCGCTCTCTCCCTCCCCTATCTCTCCATCTCTTCCTTGCCTGACACTCTTTGGAGTGGTTACGATATGACATTTGTCGTTTTGGGGAGTTCTCCCATTGGTCGGCTGAGATCACGAGACTGTAGTGCTCCGAGTTCAACCAATCAGAGCACCCCCACCGCTAATAGCCACTATCTAAAGTGCCCCTTCTTCCTCGGTAGCTGTCAAGAGCGACCATCTATAAAAACTCGGGATCCCACCACCATAATCAAGAGCACAACTAGCGAGTTGTTGAGAGAGCTGGAGCAGCTCAGTAACTACCCTTAGGGGTGCTGTTACTGAGGCACCAAGGCACTCTCAATATAACTCAATTGTTCGTGCCCCTAGCGCAACGAGCTCTTGTACCTTCTCGTTACACAATTTGTTCATAACTAATAACTTAATATGTTCATAATATGTACATATTATGTTCATATTGCCTTGCCACAAAATATCAATCAACCATCCATCCTATCACCACGATCTTTCCCCAGTGCAGAGTGCCACTGAACTGATCAAAATACGACCACAACATGCAATCTATAACATGTGTGTTGCGGTTGTATTTCATCTAGTGCAGGGTGTATGCATAGAACTATGATTCATTTGTTCTTGATCCCACTCCCAGATATCTCTCATCATTTCGCCACCAAACCGCGCCTAATCCTACCCCCTATCCCTGATTTGACCACCATCTCTATCTCTTTATTTTGCTGCAATAAAGAATCAGTTCTTCTTCACTATAATACTGACCTCTCCTCCCCACTGTTATAGGAAACAGGCCCCCAGTACCATGAAGCTGTCTATCGCTATCTGTGTGATGCTTGTTGTCGCGTAAGTAGTGTACCTCTCTAGTTCATACTATCTCTCGAGATAAACTTTTTACCAAATCCTACTGTAGTAGCCCACACCATCCTGTCCAAACCCCACACCATCCCGTCCTAACCCCACGACAACCGTCCCTAACCCCACGACAACCGTCCCTAACCCCACGACAACCACCCCTAACCCCACGACAACCGTCCCGTCCTAACCCCACCCCTCCTTTCAGTCTGGGTATGAGTCCGGTTGTGGAGTCAGCGGCCCTGTCTGTCCAACAGGCGGCGTCCGAGTGGAACTCCCTAGAACTCAGTGCAGAGGGATCTGATCTCGCCTCATCTGTCATCAACAACAAGGAGGAATTCGAGGGTGAGTAGAGAGGGAGGAGATAGGTCATAGGGAGGGATTCGAGGGTGAGTAGAGTGGGAGCCGGGAGGGATGGGTACTACCCATTGGATAGGGACTGGAGATGAGTAGATAGGGTGAGTATTAGGACTAGGAATGAGTCTCTCAATTTCAAGGAGATGAGTATGATAGGGATGTATTAGGAATTTGGAGTGTAGATAAAGAGATAAATCCATGGCAAACCACCCTTTTACCAGTTCCTCTCTCCCCAGGTGCTCTCTACGGTTAAACTCTTCCTCTACACCCGCGCTGCAGCTCACCAAAAAAACTTATAAATACACCGGCAAAGGGATTATATAGAGCTGTGGAATTGGAACCGAGGCGGAGAGAGAGAGGAGAGAGATGATCCCTGGATCCCTCCACCACGATCCGACACACACACATACCCCCATGGAGTCCATGGGCTGCATGGACTATATCTGATAGAGAGAGAACTGCACGTGTATATTCCATTACCCAACTATGTGTGCGAGATCTGTTTACTAGATATGTTTCATGTTATAACACTGTGGAGATAGTGTGGTGGTCCCGGGTTCTATCGACACATCCCCCCTAATCACACTTGAACACCCAGTGTTTTATTTGGTATGTGTGTGTGAGAATTTGCTTTGTACCCTTGCACCCAGACGAGCATTGTGAAGGTGTAGAATATACCCTCGCCCCTTCTATCCCAACTAGCTCACTTGTAGATCGAGTTGCAGTGCAGGACAGTACATTATTTTATTTTCCCCTGTCCCAGATGGAGATTTTTTAACAGTATCATTTATCTATTGCAAACAAAAA